>CP094634.1:41956234-42364225 GCA_023657505.1 Camelina hispida | reverse complement strand
AAGACCCACAAGTCGTTGTAGATGATTTCGTAGGCGTGGCAGAGGAAATGGGAGAGAAAGATGATGAATACGAGAGTCGGAAGGAAGACGGTGAAGATAATGTAGGAAATGATTTAGATGAAGATGAAGCGGATGCGAGGACAACAGTAGATTTGATTCTGTGGCGACAGCGATGGTGCAAGTTCAGGGGATGAAGACTATCTGCTGTACTCCAACTTCGCCCGGATGAAGCAGAGGAATCATTGGACGACGGACCTGGGGTGGGTGTTGTATAGAGGAAAATGTGTGTAACACGAGAATCAAATAACCGTACCACGCAAGAATAACTCTGCAACGAGTCAATTGAGAAGGAGGTTCGAAATAGAAAACGGAGGTGGTGATATTGCTGTGGGGGATAAGTTTGATAGAAACGTTGGTGGCAAGGTTGGGGGTGCTGAGTGTATTAGATAAATATGATTACAATGTTCGATATTCAACGCCCGTTTTTGTTAATCGTTGAGTGTTGGGTAAAAGGTTGTAAATGGAGAATACGAGCTGACCATGGGTGATTCGCCGGTGTTTCATATTCGCAGATATTGTCGTGAACATACTTGCTCTGTGCGGAACGATATGGCCGTAGCCGTAATGCTAAACCACCAATCCTAGCTCAATTATACAAGGATTATGTTGGTGGTGTGGGAAGTTACATTTACATGCCAAATCTTGTTGGGGATGGGCTCAACTTACGATATGGTGTACAGGTTGGCTACTGGAATACTTGAATATGTTTGTTTTTAGTTGGCTCTGTGAGTGTACTTGTTTGTAGGGTGTACAAACAGATCGTAAGCTTAAGTTTGTTGAGTTTGTCGAAATTAGTTGATTCTTGGCTGCATTTGCACATATATATAATTCGATCTAGTTGATATTGTTTAGTGCTGATGTCTTTTACTGACCATTTTCATATAATAGCTTGGCTACTGGAAGGCACATCGTACACTTATAAAGGCGCGGGAGTATGTTAGGGGTACACTGAAAGTGGATACGCTGAATTACCGGCATATTTATACAAGCTGAGGTCCTCTAATCCGGGGACCACTTACTAGACTGGTCGATGCAGAAAGACAGATTCAAGTATGTTTTCATTGCGATTGCTGGATGCATTAAGGGTTTCAGGTATATGCGGAAAGTTGTAGTTGTAGATGGAACCTTTTTGAAAGGTGAATTCAAAGGGACTCTTCGATAGCGACAACACAGATGGGAATTTTAATATTTTCCCTACGGCGTATGCGGTTGTTGATACGAGAGAACGACGTGTCGTGGGAATGGTTCTTTACTCAATTAAGTAGTGTCATTCGATGATGAAGAGCTTGCACTGATATCTGACCGGCATAAATCTATTGGTAAAGCTATCGCTAAAGTGTACCCCACTGGCAAGTCGAGGAATCTGCACTTATCATCTTCACAAGAATATTATCTGAGATTTAGTGGGAGCGAAACATTCCGGCTGGTAAAAAAGCAGCTGCAGCGTACCGTGTAGTTGATTTCGAAGAAATCTTCCAGCAAATTCAAGCGAATCCACAGCTGTGCATGCTTACTTCGTGAGATGTAACCAAGTGGAGCAGGGCGCACTTTCTGGTGATAGGTACAACTTCACCACGAGCAACATTGCAGAATCGCTAAACAAAGTTCTGAATCCTGCCGAGCCTATCCCATTGTAGAGTTACTAGAAGCTGTTCGGAATATGTTGACACGTTGGTTTGCTTCAAGGAGAAACAAGCTGCCTTGATACCGACTTTACTCACGAAAGGAGTGGAGAACCTGTTATGCAGGTGTGACATTCATTAACATATCCATCAATATATATGTTAACGAAGGCTGAAAAATGTTAGTGGATATGTTTTGCTGTTTTGGTTATATGAACTTACGCTTTGATTTACTCATAGGCACGTGAACAGTCAAGGCGTCTAAGGTTCAAGAAATTGATGAAGATCGATTTGAAGTAAGTGGTGGTAACTCAACGCATGTTGTCAATTGAGGTATAAGAGGTGTTCATGTAGGCGTTTTGATCTAGAGAGGATGCGTACGTCTGTCTTGCTCGCAGCCGCATATACGGCCATGTCAGTTATAAACCAGCACCATCCATACTTCCGCAGACAGCCTCTGCAGTGGGTATGCGGAGCGATAATGCCGATAGATACATCCTGCATCGTTCCTACTGATATTACACCGTCAGATGTAAACCGCCTTTTGTTAGGAATCCTCAGGAAGGCCAAAGATGACGAGGAGGAAGTCTTTTGTCGAGGTTGCGTTGGAGACAAGCGGCCTCGCAAACAGCATGCTTGTTCTCAGTGTCAACAGGTTGGCCACAACCGTACAACATGTCCAGGTAATCGTAGTGCATGGGCGACAATAGACGTGGTATCTTTAATTGGCGTGAGGATAATACTCTTTTTTCGTAAGTGCCAGCATAGCTTTTGTAACATGTTTATGATGGCCCTTTTTAATTTCTAAGCCCACAATTTTGTTTAACTCTAATTGTTGGAGAAATTGTTGCCGGCTGCTAAATGGGCTATTATCGTGTGGGGCCTTTTAGAAATCTCAAGCAATCGGTTTTCTGTTTGAATAAGAAGCTTTTAAACCGAAATATATCTGTTTGTGGGCTTTATATGGTCCATTAGAGAGGACATAATGCGATGGTTGGATAGTGTTGACATGTTCAGTTATCGTAGATAACTATTGTTATGTACGTACATATATTGCGGAGTACTAAATTTTATATTTTGTTGACAAAACATAACCATATATTATCCATAATCAGCGTAACATTGGGTTCACTCAAAAGTACAAACACACCGGGGAAAAAAGTTAATAAATTGCATAGATGTGCCGGTTCTTTAAATAAATATGGTACATTCCCTGAGTTCTCCCTTTCGCCCATATAGTTTCTTTATTCTCAAGGTACTGCATTCTCCCTCCGTGCTCCATTATATGTTCATATAGTAACGTCCAGCAATTTCAGATCTGCGGTAAATATAGAAGTGTATTAACGTATTTGATAGTTTCAACAAATACAATTAGGTCTTTTAGTAGGAAAACAAAGAGCTTACATCTCCTTGTGATGTTCCATTCCCTCGAAATCTGGTTTTATATAGAACAGCGAAGAGGCGGTTGTGTTGACGAGGCAGGAGAACCTTGAACATTTACAAAATTAGTTGTATATGGTTTCACAAGGCTGGTTTCCTTATCGATCTCAAATCGAACATACCTTCGTAGCTTCCAACCTTCCAGAACCGCATGAAATACAAAAGACAGGTTCGGATGTGAATGTAAGATGACACCCGAGTGCTTCCCAAGCATTTATGAAGCGAGCAGCATAATCATCTAGGGCACGACACTTGAGGGTTTCATTCCTACGATTTTCTCAGGTTAATATTGAACGGGTATACGAAATAACTTTAAATGTAAATGTATTGAAAAGGTAGCACAAATCTCCTTTACCTCCCATTCAGTAGGGTGAGGACAACTTCATTGGCCGCATTTGCCCCCTCGAGTAATCTTCTGCTTCCACCCCACTACACACCCACGGACATCTGATTCGGGGTGACATACTTTAAATGTTACGACCTATGTATTTTGATATAAAAATTGTCTACTAACCTATTTATTTAGTGTGAGGCCTAAAAACTAGTGATAATCACAAATATATCAATTAGCAAACGTTTTTAACGTTGTTTCAACCGATTTGTGTAATTGAAATTTGAAGATAAGCGTACGAATGATATGGGATGGGTAATTCTCCCTCGAGATATATCACCCAAATCTTGAAACGGAAGTAGTGTTTTTGATTCACTGTGAGAGCAGGCCCATTGTCGACTCATCAGTAAATTTGATTTGGAAAGGATGATGTGTATTCCTCTCCTTAAGTGTTGGCTGGATGACCTTGAAATTTCTAATTTCATGCCAATCACCATCATAGATATACTTCCTCATTTTCTTATAGGTCCTGGTAAAAACGCCACCTCGATTGTGTCACCCTACAAGTTGCATATCAATTGTGTATAAGACCACTGCGTTGGTTAACACTTCGTGCAAATATTTTACATAGCAAAGTGGACTAACCCGTGTATCAGCAAGGAGCAGAACCCGCTTCCCGAAAGAACTCAGTAACATACCACGAATTCAAGACCTTCGCTTGGATAACCCAATTCGTTTTTCCGGGTCTAAGATCAGCGATGGCATCAACTCTGTACTCCATGGTTTTTCTGATAAGATCCAGTTACTCGTGTCTACCCTGGGTTTGGAAAGGAGGGTGATGCTATTTAAAAAAAACAAAACGTCGCGACTCTTGGCTTTCTTTGTTTTTCTTCGGGTTTATATTTCAAATTTACTTTAATTCGTAGTTTACGTATTAAAACCCAATAAATTGCCGGTCCAGCAACATTTGAGGCCCAATGCGAAAGGAAATTGTATTGTTTACTTTTAAATTGTTTTTCTCAGTAAGGCCGATGTAATTTTTGAAATTTTTAAAAGGGTTCTCAACTCAGACTCTAAAAATTGAGGCCTTCGATGTGCATTCGAATGGGCTTATTAAATTTGACCGAATGTTGTTTGAGTTCAAGAAATAAACAACAAATCCATACCTAATGGGCTTATCAAAATTGAGGCCCGAGACCTTGAAATCATAGGGATGTGAACACTTCCGACTTCACCAACCGAATGCACAGTAGTAACAAAATATACATTTCTCGTACCAAACGTAAGGACCCATGTACCCACACACACTTTGTTGTACATAGACAATTGGCAGATATATCTATTGTGTATAGTTCTTTTGCAAGATAGAACAGTTACAAAAGGAAAGGAAACAACATCAAGTGGTACATGCTTAAAAATAAGTAGAAGAAAACCATTGAAACAAAAGGCCGGATTCAGTTCGCGTAAAGCCTATGACGTAGATATTGGTACTGCGTTTATAACGAAGGCATTTAGATGAAACGTTTAGGGCGAAACATCTAAAGAGATAATATAACTAAAGGATCTCGGATATAGATTTGCCAACCACCAAACCGCAATTGTTGCACACCATGTCATAGTCTCGATAGTTGAGAGTACGAGACCATGGTCAATAAACACAATTTAGCACATTCCGGAGAAGGGATCAAAGGGGCTATCGGATAGACGAATGTATCCTTGTACGTGTTTTGTCGCGCCGTCTGATATCTACCCAGCAACATGAACAACTCCTGCCCAAAATCCTTGTTTGAGTTGTATTTAGTTGGTAGTGGTATTCCAAAAACAGGTACATATAATGACCCGCCATGTCGAGGTTCCCATGTAACATAGAAAAAAATCCACATGCTAGTGTGGCATCATCTCTTGCGGGTACGTTACGACTTAGAAGTGCAATACCTCCCTCAATGTCGCTTTCCTCGCGCAACCCGGAGACCTTCGTAATAGATTGCCTTTTCGTTCCCAGCGTCAAGGCATTTTCGAAGATACGCCGGTGCATCCCTTCCTCTTTTATTCTACGATTTCGATGATGTAATTTTTGGAACCAAGAAGGATGGCAAAATGCTGGAGATGTTAGCATCCTTGAGAACTTGAGGCTAAGCGCTGTTTTGACTCCTCGAGGTCCCGCCTTGACTATTGGAGCTAGGTAGTTCAAACCATCAACTGCGAGAAACCCGAAGATGATAATCAACATCTCATCTGGTAGATGAGGCATTTTGAGACGCAGACGCCATCTTGCTGTGATTTTCAGTAGGAACTACAACTTGTACAGAAGGGTGTTTGAAGAACACAAAGTTCAGGTGCACTCGGTGGGTCTGGTAATTATAATTTATAGAACGCTAACGAGATACGTATTTAAGCTAACACCCTACCCGTTTATTGTTGTAATGCGCCGAGACAAACGTCACTTACTACTGTTTAGGGTAAAACTCGCTGAGATATAAATCACATCACGCCGAGATAACACGACTTGGGGGTAGGAGTTGTCACTTCTTTCAACCTACTGCTGTCATGTCTACCTAAGTAGAGCCACAGGAATTTAAGAGAAATAATTGTCTAAGTAGTGTATAACGATTTGACATCCGTTATTATGGTGGCGCCACGTATATACTAATCGAAATAGAAGAATCATCACCGGATATATTTATAATTAATTTGCATAAAGGGGTTTTGCTCACCCAAACAATAATTGCATAAAGGGAGATAATGCCTCAACTATTCCATCCCATTCTACGAACCGCAAATTGCAAAATCTAATACGTACAAGGCCTTAAAGTATATACTATTGTACGTACATTAAACGTACATTCTATTGAACGTACACTGAAATTTTAAACGTTGTTATTACCTAATATCTTTCAGGTTGTGTACGTCTTAGTATTATATATAAGTGGTTAGGTATGAGTTTTAGGCACCCAACCTCTTAGTTTTAAACAACATATTAAGTAGCGATAGATTCCGCGTTCTTATTTTGGATACAACCTACGTGTTACATGAACCAAAATGGTACTACAACGGGGAGACATTATAAACGGATTTAGTTGCCGTAGAAGGATTATAGAAGATATAAGAACTGCGTTGAAAACAGGATATTCGTTACATATTACGTTTAGGGCGAAACATCTACGAGAGATAATATAACTAAAGGATCTCGGACATAGATTTACTAACCACCAGAGGCCGCAATTTCGCATCCAATGTCTTCCACCTCTTCATACCATTTGTTTTTGAAACCATGCTTCAATAAACACAATCGACCACATTCCGGAGAAGGGATAAAGGGAGCAATAGGATGACGAATTTGCCCCTGTATGTGTCTACACGCGCCGTCTGATATCTACACAGCAACCGGAACACCGCGTTGGCCAGAAACCTTGCTCGTAGAGATTTAAGTGGGTAGTGATGTGAATCAAACAGTTGAAGAAAATGTTGTGCCATCTTGCAGTTCCCATCTAACATCGAAAAAAACCCACAAGCGAGTGTTGCTAAAGGTTCGCGGGAACGTTCCGAGTTAAGTGCGATACCTTGCTTAATGTCTTCCACCGGCAACAACCCGAAACCTTGAAAAAAAATTGCACGAGGGTTGCCAGCAAGTAGGCATTTCTCGAAGATACGCTGTGGATCCCTTCATTTTGGACTCTACCATTTGGGTGATGTGGTGCTTGAAACCTCGTCGGATCCCAGCATAAGATGAAGATGTTAGCAACCTTTAAAACTTGGGGAGAGAGCGCCGTTTCTACACCTCGAGACCTGCCTTAAGTATTGGAGCGAGGTACTCCAAACCATCAACTGCGAAAGCCGAGGATTTTAATCAATATTTCATCGGGTATATCAGGCATTTTTCGAGTTGCAGTGTCATTTTCACTTGAATTTTCTAAAACAATGTTTCGTATGTGTTGCAACTTGTGGAGGGTACTCTAAATAAAGAGAAAGTTGTAGTTGGGAGTTGCAGGGTTTTTAATAATTATATATAAACATATTTAGTTCAAACTGTGGTTGTTACGTACATGTGACCAGATTTCGTAACTTAGTAATGATTACAAACACATCATGTTAAACGTACTCATCAAGACACATCGATGAGATATAAGTCACATCCCTTAAACAACTCTTCTACGTCTTCCCATACAAGACTTTTGCGGGTATCAGTTGTCACATCGGTTTTTGACTGGTGTCATGTCGACAATAGACGTTAAGCTGAGCGGGTAGTGAATAATCGAGATTGAGATAGTAGATTATAATAGTAGACTTCAAACCCGTAATATGGACATTGACAAACGTATACTAATAGGGGATGTGGGGATCATATATTGTTATGATGTAAAGAGGCCTAAAATATTAACGGCCCATTAAGATTCAAAACGACACTCCATCTACTTTGTTAGTGGATGTTTTAAAATCTTAATAATTGAGTGGTTTGATGTCACCTCGCATCTTGTCACCAGTTATATCAAGTATCATTTATATCCAAACCAAATACTTCAACCATATCAAACGATTGTATTATAAAATGATTTGCATTACATCTGCATGTACTTTTCCATACACCTGCAAATATGACGACCCAAATCTTCACGACGATCTGTTCCAGGCGAATAGCTAAACTAATGGCAACAAGAACACTGGTGGTATGCAGTCACTCCACGTTAGGGAAATGGCAAAACTATAGTTTACCGTCGCGACGTCTTGAAAAGGCAAATCAACTATTGCAGTGACCCGATGATATCATGTTGGTGAAGTGGTGCCGGAAGTTTTTTGAAGAGGTGCCTTCAATGGGAAAATCAACGGCTTTCATATATATGAAGGCCTTGAAGGCTGCAACAAAAGATGGGAACTTTGAAGGGGCATAATTTTACGCGTGGTAACCCACACACGTACACAGAAATGAAACTACTGCTTTTGCATTCTGCCGTATTGTGCACATCATCAAAAGGTCAAGATCCAGGCGCGGTCATTTGCTGGCTGTTTTCACAAAAACACTACCCACTGACTCCCTTGCAGAAGAGGGTTTCTGGAGATATGTGTGAAGAACTCATCCAGGCCCTTACCACATGGAGCATCACCTGATACAACTTATGGTGGGTATTTTGACTACCCTGATGTTGGGGAAATATCACTCTAAGTGCGCACTAAAATGGCGCTCAATAGGAGGGAAAAGCGTCATCGCACGTATGGTGGCTGCCTTACTCATCGTTGAAATGCACAATCTGGTGGTGCCTCGCCGAATTAGTCAAATGCTTTGGTAGTTTTAAGCAAACATGTTGCATTTCCTGCGTTTCCATGTGTCACATATATCCTATCAATTCTGATTTTAATATTTATGAAGTATTTTGTCAGCGACTACTCAGTGAATAAGTCAAGTAATAAAGGTAACCACGAACTTTGTTAGATGTGATAACTGCCTATTGGGTTTGTATGATTTTATCGAATATCTTATGTAATACATGGCTAGTAGACTACATCAAGCAGTTACATGCATTGTAGCTCCAATTGATATTACCCTTTACTTACTACAATTGAAACCACTATATCAATATATAATATGAAATTAACAATATGTTTGTATCTAATAGTTGCGTATTTAATAATGACATGTTGCTACAATGCAAGCTGATTTGACGTCCATATAAGTGTTTTACTTATATCGTACACCGAGTACCAAAGAACCAACATAGCATTGGCTACTTTGGCGTGTCTAATAACACATAATTGAATCATTACATTTTATATAAATATATTCCTATCAATCAATACATTTTACTGTTAAATACCACCGAGTTAATTTTTGTTATAGTAAAAATAAAATTACCACTGTTAAAACTATATATAGATGTGTGTACGTAAGAAGATGTTTTATTCTACACACAGCAAATACCATCCACAGCCATATCGTCTCAAAGATAAAAAAAAAAAAAAAATAAAATAAAAGCAATGAACACCCCTTCCCGAGATATTCCTGCCCATCAAGCTGCCAAACCCTACAAGCCTCCTTGTCAATTTTATTCCATTATCTGTCACTCCTATCCCCATTTGTTCGGCGCTGAACACTGTCGACCTCCAAACTGTTGACTTGTCAAGTTCATCGTGGCCACGGTTTAATCACATGGTCTAAGTTCAGGCCCTACTTTGAGCTTCTCTCTATTGGGGCCACATCGTAGCGAAACTTATCTTGAGGGCGTCGGGCTGAAGCTTCAAACTCCACCTTTTTGCTGAAGGTATGGCAAAGCTACGCTTTTTGCACCAACGGATCCACAGAGGCCACAGCATGTCTGTTCGCAACGTTTACCGGCAAGTGACGGAGGCCGAGGCGTTTGGCAACATTTTCAGTTCATGTCCCTCACATGAACACCGCCGTTAAGTCGCTGGCCTGGTTATGTACCATGTTAGAACCTCCATCTCGGTGGTCCCCTTTTTGATATATTGCTTCGTTTCCTCCACCGTAGGTGTACTTGTAGCTACCTCACCGGGTGTAAGTCCTTTTTTCTGGTATGCACGATTGCTTGTACTTAGATATCTTTTCATGTTTTTATTTTTTTGCGGATTAACCTTAGTGACGCGTTTTCAAATAGGTTAATATGTATAAATATTATGTACTTGATGGTTGTTTTCTTTTTGGGTCCCCGAACCGTTATCCGGTGTATGCCGGAGTTTTTTAAGAATCAACGTATGTAATCAACGTACGTCTTGTTTTATTTAATAACATACCCTACAAATTTTCGATGTACGTACGACCGCTCATATAAGTTCACATGTGCGTACAGACGTATACAACAGCACATTAAAACACTAAAAAATAAAAAAAACTTTAATATTTATACATTGGAGATTATAGAACTAAAGGATCTCACATATAGATTTCGCAACCACCAAAGTCCGTGTTAGAAGATATCGTAATCTCGAGAAAGTTTATAGAAGAAACCGGATTGGATACAACAAATGGCGGCACAGTCCGGGTTAGGGATGAGGTGAGTAGATGGATAGACGAATGTATCCTTGTACGTGTTTTGAATTGCCACCTGGTATGTAAACAGGGCGAAACACAGACTTGCCTACAAATCACCCCATGCGATTTGAGAGGAAAGTGATGTGCATCAAATAAGTGAAGAAAATGAACCGCCATCTGTTCGCTTCCATATAAAATAGAAAAGATACCGCATGCCAGTGTTGCCTCCAGCGTCCGGGAACGTTACGAGATAGAACAGAAATGGCTCGCTTGATGTCTCTCTCCTCCGAAACAATCCGGAGGCCCTCGTAGTAGTGCAACCGTTTCCAGCTTTAAAGCATTTTTGAATATACGCCTATGAATCCCTTTATCTTGAGGGCCACCATTTGGGTCGTCGACGTTTGGATCAATATCGGATCCCAACAGATGTTGTAGATGTTTGCATCCTTTAGAACATAGGGGTCGAGCACCGTCTTCAGTCCTCGCCGACCCGACTTCAAAATTGGAGCAAGGTGCGACAGCCCATACTACTGCAGCCTTAAAGATTCGAGTAAAATATCATCAGGGGATATGGGAGCTTATTGTGTGCTTTCGGCATTTTCTTTTTGAGATTTCGTTATCGGAGCTATTATATATGCTTCAACAATAAAGGAGGTAGGTTGTGAAATTTGTATATATACTGTACAATATAATTACTCTGCGTGTCCTTTTGCACAATGCGGCAGAAGAATAAAGTTACCTGAGTAATTAGTTGGGAAAAGGTGTACGTAATGCTTACGCAACATCATAGTGATTCACACGATAAAGGTTTTCTCTCGTCGTCTCGGTAACCAGAAATATATACTGTACTCGTTCGGCGAAGTTTATAATTATTACTTGCTTAAAAGTGATCAGTAAACACTATGATGAGATAATAGTCATTTCAAAATATAAGTAATAATGATTTTACACAAAGAAGATGTCAAATCCCTGCATGTACTTGTCGCATTTAATGCTATAGCTATTGGCTGTTCCGGACGTCAAATTGGTAAGTTGTGTAGTTCGTATATCTTTTGTCTCAAATCCGGTTTGTAGAAAAGACACGTTTCCGTACTAGCATATTTTACAAATAATATTACACGAGTTCTCTAACTTTTTAAATCCAATATGTTGCTGTTCAAGATAGATATTACTTTTTAACTGCAGTTTATTTGTCTTTTTGTGGTTAATGCATGAGAAAGACATGCATAAATTGTATACCTTATTATTATGCTCTTCACCCTTAATCTAGAAAAGCTAAATATTTGATCTACCTTTACTCTGCTTGTAAATCTCAAACCGCTAATAACCGAATATTATTTAAAACAAGCCCGATTAAACCATCTCTTGAAGTGTTTATCACAATTATGGTTTCGGGGGAAACATATATATATTTATAATTTCTTTACTCATCCCGTTTCTTTGGTATGTTTTATCTATAATCTCAAACTCGTGGCAAGTTACTCATCCCGTTCTTTGGTATGTTTTATCTATAATTTCTTTAATATGTATATATTTGTTCGTGGAATTATTAACTTGCGATGGTTGTTGAGATTCATTTAGTGGTCGTTTAGTCAGTTGAGGACGTTACTTATCATTTGCAAAAGTACAAAATAAACGTTACATCCACATTTTATTTTCCCCCGTTAGATGTTTGTGGGTGCATCGTAAATGTGGACGTCATAAGAAGACGGTTATGGCAGGTGTATTGAAGTTGTCTTCACTCTCCTGAATGGCAGGTTAAGTACCTATTATGCTATACACATAGTAATATACATATATATATATATATTTGAATTTCATAGGTTTAAATGGGAAAGCACTGAGCGTTAATGCAGGAATGAAAGTGTCAAATGTCGTCTCACAAAATTCTATGCCCATAATTCCTCTCTGATTGGGAATCAAAGGGATGTCATTTTTTTTCCACAAATCGAGCCAGTGTTTTGTGTCTTCCGGTTCTTTAAGGTTGGGAGTTATGAAGGTACGTCAGATGAAATTGATATTATGATAGAAGCAAGTACATGTAATTTGTCTAGCAACTCAATTACGTAATTGTGTGTAGGCGTACCATGTCTTGTACACACCGAAGCGTCTTCTAAATTCTTCATTCGAGCAGATTTCGAAGGACTTGGACATCACAAGGAGATGTAAGTTGATATTATATTAATAATTGGTATGAAAGCGTATGTGTTCTTATCTGTTCAGAGTCTCATGTACATTTTTTTTTTAAACTTATAGAAGTGAGTTTGCTGCAAAACACTACATTAACAATGTGATGGGACACGATGGGACAACAATTGAAACAATTGCCCAGGAGGAGAAAGCTCGGAACCCATACATAGAATCTGCACGGACGTTCGTCGGACTGTCCGCGGAATGAGGAATGAAAGTGTCAAATGTTGTTTTCTATTTTAAATATTTGTTTAATTTCGTGAGAATATGTACAATGGTTTTATTATTACAACGTACTCTATCCTATTTATTCAATATTCGAATAATTGTTGAAATTAAGATAGAAAATAATAGGGAGAGTTTTATTAAAATTGTTATTATTAGTAGCTATTTCACAAAAATATTAGTAAATGTTTATTTCTTCTTGGACATTAAATAAAATAAAAGAAATGACTGAATGCTTCTACTATCTCCTAATAATAGACGAATCTTTGTATTGTCTTTTCAGAAAGATAATTTATTCCCCACACCATAGTTGATGTACGTTGGTCATAATATACATCGATAGTCGTCTACGTACAGAAGCTTAAATATTCGTACAATCAATACTAGTGAAAAGCACTGGAATGATCTACTTCAGAGGAAGTGATGATAATTACGTAACTGGATACACATCACCCTAAACATAATGATGAGAAAAGTATCATATCTAAAAGCAACAATAAAACGACTCTCTTGGTTGTCACATCGGAGAACCTACAAATGTCATAGTCTAGGCTTAGGGTTAGCTGATGGTTGAGATACAGCCGATATTAAACGAATACGAATATAATGAATTTGAAATCCGATAACACGAAAGTGACACGTGGTTCGCACTACTAATTTGTTTTAGTAATTATAATCGAGTAGGCGTGCATGAGGCTCATAAACCTAAAATGGGTTCCTTAATTATTAGTTGTTAACAATAGGGTAATTTAAACGTCATATATAAACTTTTTAATAAATTTTCGCTTAACTCCCCACCACCTCTCACTAGGTTTTATTGCGGCGGTTTCCGTCTATTTGGTTCTGCACATTACTGCACATATTGCTATTAACTCCCAAAAAATGGCGACTGCCGTAAGAAGATTGATCTGCCAGACGAGATCTTGATAAAAATAGCCACGCATCTCGTAGTTGATGGGTTATGGCGGCACGCCCATTTATGGCTGGTCGGCGAGGAGTGGATGCGGTGCTTGCACGAGAAGTTCTGAAGGTTGCCAGCATCTAGAAATCTGTGAACATCCTTCTTCATTCCAAACGACAAGGAAGCCAAATGGTGAACTTCGAAGAAGGATTCACAGGGATTTTAGATGCTTGGATTCGAAAGATGCTTGGACGCACACAATAGCAATCTACAACGAGGGGCTACGGATCGTTGCCGAGCAAGACATTGAGCGCGGTATCGCACTATAAAAAGAACGTTCGAAGATGCCGAGTCCACTCTCGCATGTGGAATTTTCTCTATGTTATATGGGGACGAGCAGATGGCGGTTCGTTTTCTTCACCAATTTGATGCACATCACTATCCACTCGAATCAGAGGGAGTACGGCTTATCGGGAAGATCTGTTCCAACGGTTGAGTGTGTTTAAGACGGCGCGTAAAAACACGTACAAAGATTCTTTTGTATATCCCTCCAGTTCGTTGATCCCTTCCCGGACTGTGCCACGACTAGTTGTTTGAGATGGGGCAGGTTATCGACCGACACAAGTTATTATGACATCATCTGTGTAAATTGCGGAGTGTGGTGGGTGGGCAAATCTATATGTGAAATCCTCTAGGTGTATCGTCGGTTCCCTTCTGTGTTGCTGTTTCTCCTCGCCACGTATGTTTCATTAGATAATTAAAATTACTATGTAATGAAGATGTTAATTAACGTGTATGCCAATATCGACGTTTTGCTCGTTTTGCTCCTTTTGTTCGAAAAATGTGTACTAGATGTCGTACTGCTCCTTATATTAACAAAAAAATTGTAAAATGGCAATTTCTAGCTTCGAACCATCCATATAGACGACGTGTACTTAGTTTCACCGGGTAAACACAAAAAACTATCAACAGTGCCGGCCAACCAGTTTTGCCCATTAACAAACAGTAGGAAAAAAAGTTCCTTATACAACTTTACAAGGGCTCGAACTCGTGACACTGAAGGACAATGAAGTCCAATCCTACCAATGTACCACCGCACCTTTTATGATATTGATTCCCTAAAATCACTAATATAATATGTATCATAAAGCCCTTGATTTACGGGCTTTATTAAAGGACCGGCACTGTATCAAGCTTACGACGCCGTTCGACTATTGGCAAAACGACACAACTTGTAAAAGTTCATGTTGTTTTTCAATACAAAAACGACACAATACATAAAGTTCTATAAAAGGCCAACCGAATATAATAGATATATTATAAGATTCAGGGAAATTAGGGTTCATTGAACTGATTTGGGGAAACAGAGAGAGCCGCTTTTGTATATGTTGGATTAGATTTTGAGAGTTGGATATTCGGATAATAATTTAAAGTTCCTCTTTTATTTATTTTCACTCCTTCAATTACGTTATCAGTTTCGTTCTTAATGTCTTTTGCCAAACACGAGTCCAGTCGAGTATGACGATGCGGAGTATGGGATCCCGGCTGTTTGTTACTGTGGGAAACGCCAAACCTACAACCTTCTTTTACGAGGACAAACCCAGGGAGGCTTCACTACACTTGTAGAAATAGAGAGGTAAGTGATTTACAGTTTCGCCGAGGTTGATTAAAGATCAGATTTATTCGCATAACTTAACCTTTCTAGTAAGAGAATATTTTTAAATTAATGCAGGATGGGGACTATCACATTTTTAAATGGTGGGATGAAGCTATGATGGAGGAACTGAAAACAGTGAAGGAAGATTTTCTAAAGTTAAGTAGTTTGAATTTGCGTGAAACGCTTCAGGACAAGAGGACATTGCTAACATCTTAAATATGCACAGAGGAAAATCAGATGGAGTTGGAAAGGATGAAGACGTTGATTGCGTATAAGAGTGATGGATTAATTATGAAATTTCAACTGACCAATGTGTTTGTTGCGACTTTGTTTATACTAGCAACAATGACCTATTTCTTACTGTAGCTTTCGTTTTATTAGAGTAGTATTTTGGGTTGTGGGTTAATTGTTTGAAATCAAGTTATAAACGTTATATTTGGTTTAGTGACATATTTTGTCGTCTAAAAAAAAAAAACTGTTTGGAACCTTGTCGTCTTAATATTATCGACCAAACCCTTCCAATTAATCATAAACATTTGTACACGTTTGTACACATACGTCTAACATTAAAGGTTGGCAGTATTAGGAACATGCTAACCAAATTAAAATAAATATATATAATTAACCATGCGTATTACACACAAACATTTGACATCAAAATATTCCTATCCACGTTAGATAGATTGTTTGGATGTAGGTAATAAAGATAATATAAAGAGTTCAGCAATGTGGTTTAGATGTTTATAATGTAAGCAACATTGACAAATGGAAACATAGGCTACGAATCGTCTTGACTCGGCTCGCGCTGGTCGAAGTATTCCAACCGGAGTTTGAAATCTCTAACCTCAGGGAAGGGTGGTTCAAATATCACTTTAGATACACCCGGTTGACTAACCACTTCCATCCCTCCTGCGGTGTGGAAAAATAAGGAAAAAGGGTAACCAAAATTAGTTTTATGCAGTAATCTTATATTTAAAAGGTAAATTGTTTTAAACACGTTTGCCTAATCAGTACCTCCATCCTTAAACTTGGGCCTCCAGAATCGCAAGACTACAACTGGTTTGCCTCCGCATAGCCATAATTTGCGGACGAAATCATCGACCATCTCATCTACGCCACACATGGCAAGTGATGACCCCTACACACAGAGACACCTTACGTTAATATCCCGATATATCTTTAAAGTGTGTGAAAGCTAATAATCGCAAAAACGACTCACTCAAGATTCGTCAATGAAAACCGTATCAACCGGGTTCTCTCGGCAAAACGTGGAGCAGTTGGATCGTCCACCAGTATTCTTCGTTCGACGTCAGTAACTTGCCCCATCGTGTCTATGGTGTCATGTCATTAGAATTATGGTACTGGATATGATATTACAAACCGGAACAACACAATGCAACGTTACCTAAGCAGCAGTTCTGGGTCCAAGGAGGCCATCGTTCGTAAATTTGGTCGAAGGGGCGTAATCGATGTAGTGATTGGTCGACAAGCAACGAATGTTGTCCACAACCGTGTCAGCAGTGAATTTGATCCGGTAGTTGGAAGCCACGACCTTCACAGCGGATGTGTCGTCAGTGACGACGAAATTAGAGAAGGTTTTCCACAAACCCTCCTCAATCTCCGCACAGAACTGGGGCAACAGGTCCTCGCTGATTGTTGCCTGCATCTTATCTCCCTACGGTGGGGGAAAAAAGTTCAACCATAATGTACATGTATCATTTAATATTAAGTGCATATAATATGATGATGAGACGAGTCACTTACGAAAACATCCGAAACAACCATTTCAAAGGTGACGATGTTCGCTTCTCTCTTTCTCCACTTGCGGATGATCTTAACAGAAACCTTCCAATCAGATCGCCACGTCGGAGATCGGATAGCCTGTCGAAATGCACCATGACTTTGTTGCACTTATGTTTACTTATCGATGTGATATTTTGGTTTTTGAGAGACGAAATGTGAATTTGTCTTCTTATATAAGCAGCGAACAAACACAAACGGATGTATCATATTGTGGTTTTTCAAACGTCGTGACTGCAATCCAGACAGATACATAGCATTTAGATAATTGACACGTGTAACAGCCGGTTAAGCGAAGACGATACATCGCATGCAACACTTAATTATGACCCTATAGTCGACGTTATATATAGACGGAAAATATATAGGTTCATTTAACAAACCAACTCAATGTAAAACTTTATAGAACATCAAGGAATAGATCTCATCTGGTATAAACTCACAGATAAAGGCTGATATATAGTGCAAAGGAACCAATAACGTGGAAGAACTGTATATTATGAATAAATAAAAAATAATTAAAGCCATTGCACTGTGTATAAAAAAAAATTATTTTTAAATACTTTAGTAGTAGAGGCAAAATCTTCTTTATTGCTAATAGACGGAAAACTCACGCCTCAGCTGCGACGGCGGTATCTTCCGTCCGATAGGGTTGTTTTACCTCCCAATTTCTTGAATCAAGGTGTTTAGATCTGGGATAAGTACTACAAAACGACACTCCCTACAAGTAGGCGACGGAACATTTAAGGAAGAAGAGATTACGAGGTCGGGTGAAATCAGAAAAGGCGAGTAGTTTCGATCCCTCTATCATCACCGGTTTTGAATCAGAAGGTAAGTGTTTGTCTTCACTTCCTACTTTAAATTGGAAGAGGGATTGTTCCCCCAAATTCTATATTACGTTGGAAGAGTATATAGCAATTACAATTAAGTAGCGATTTGAGTAGCCCAGGATGTGAAATCAATGAATAGCTTTGTATTTGCGGCGGGCAGAGGCTAAATAACCCTAATCGTCAAGAAGTGAACTTTGGTAGACATTGGTATTAGGGTTAATTGGTTTAGTGTACGTACATATTAATATGATATTAGGGTTACTTTGTGGTGATAGGATGGATCCCGAGGTGGAGAGATCGTTCCTCAATTGAGCTTGGATCTACCGAGGAGGTTATTTGCTCTTGACCGTTACCCTCTCAAAACGAAGATAAATGCGTATTCAAAACCGGAATATCTTTCTACAATATCGAGGGTGCTGAGTGGAACAAAGGAAATGGAAAACTTGTTAGAGTCTCCATTTGGGCAGCTATTTCGTATCCTGCTAACAAGATCTCGTTCTCCGGAAACTTGTTCATGGATTTGTTTGCCGTCAATTGGTGACCAAAAAGCGGCATGAGATGTGGATTGTGTTTGGTGGCAATCCAATCAAGTTTGGTTTACAGGAATTTGCAGAGTTGACAGGGCTCGAATGTGGGAATTATCCTAAAAGAGAGATGTGAAAAGAGCTACAAAAACGGATAAAGGATGTAAGACTGTTTGGGAGGTTCTATTCGGGAAAACATGGAACCAACGATCTCCGAGTTGGTAAAAAGGTTGGAGACTGATGAAATGGAAACGTGGCAGAAACTAGCTTTAGCGCTGATTATAATAGTTGATGGAGTTCTAACATGCGCCACGCAACCAGTAAAACCAGATCCGAAGACAGTGGAGATGACCAAGAATATTGATTTTTTTAAATATCCATGGGGAAGGTTGTCATTTGAACGGACGCTGGAGAGTATAACAGGATTTAAATGTCAAGCAGACGTAGACAGCTTAGTAAAAACTTTCAAGCAACAATCAGTAGCTGTTCATGGATTTCCTCTAGCACTCCAGCTGCTGGCTTTCCATTCTGTCCCTGCAATTGCAAGATTAGTACCATCTGACGTTCAAGATCAGGCGTTTAATCAAAGATCGATCCACAATCTGGCTAAACTGCGGCCAATCAAGACAGCAGACATCTTCGCATGCGAGGCTGCTAAAGAGGTATGTACATATCCCTTGTCTATCAGATATAATACGTATACGACCTGAATCTATAAGTTCCGTAAAATGTATATATTTTTGTAAACATATTATAGGTGGTTATTAGACGGATGGTTGGTAGTGGGGAGCATTGTGGTAGTCGAGGATTGGCGTGGCGAAGAGGAAGACCATCAAGTTGACAACATTGAAAATCTTATTAAAGCAGGCCACAAATGGGATGAGGCAATATGGATGGGAGGTGATGATAGGTGTCCAAAACAGACACGTCCCGAAGAGAAAGGTATTAAAAACATTTATACATTACAAAGGGATACACGTATAAAGTTAAATTTTTAAAAATTAATGGTTAATTTGTGATATAGTTACAGTTGACTGTCGGAAGAGGAAAAGAACAGACACCGCAACAATTGACATGGAGAAAGAGAAGAGGACGAGAACTGATGCGCGACCGGGGGTACGCACGTTGTTCATGAACGTTTGGACGATGACCAATTTGAAAGGTTTAAGGCGGAACTAAACCGGTTCTACAGGAAACAAGAAGCTCGATGAAGGAAAATCAGGCAAACATGGAGAATTTCGTACGTGAGAGATCCGCAAGGAGATAAGAGCTGCACTATTAGAGGTTAAAAGAAACGAACATGGGGAACCTTCTGCTTGCATACAGTTTCAGAGAAGAAGTATTCAAAAAAAAAAGAGGAAAACTATAAAGTTTACAAGAATGAGTTCAGTAATGGTTATGAAAAAAGGAGAGAAGGTCAGAAACAGGGGATGCGCTGCCAACGCTAAGGTTGATATGAGAAATAGCTTAAGGGTAGTAATTTTCTCACTACTTACATATATTAATTTATGTTGCTCTCGTGGTGTGCACAGGGTGATCGGAATAATGATGGTTCGAAGGATGCCATAGATAATTGACACTTGTAGTGGTCTGAACGAACCATCCCGGACAATGGAGTTAATGAATGTCGCCAAGATTGTGAGGCGGGGGACATTGCTGTCGAGTTATCACCAACTAAACTCGTATCCGATGTAAGTATTTGACACGGAATGGAGATTACAACACTAAATTCGTAATAAAGCATTGTCCACCTTTAATTGAACAGATATTGCTGCAGCTGAATACTAAAATGGGACCTGATCTGCATTGTAACAAAATGGTAGGTCAGGAAGTAACCATAAAAGGGTTAACCATCTGTGGGTTTCATATATATTCGGTTATTTGTTTATCTCCTCTAATCTACACGTGTGCAAAATTTTGCTTATAGCAACGGACCTACTAGTTACACGCGTCTTAAAAGTTTCATTATTTTGAATAGGAGGATGGGGAAGAACTGCATCAAGAAGGCGGGAAACTCGACTGGTTTAACAACGGAGGGGACATAAGACGTCAGGAAGGCGAGTCAGATGAGGGTTGTAACAAAACCGAAATACCTGTAGAAAATGAAACTGCAGTTGACGGTGAACAAGAGGCAAGTGTCTAACTTTGATGATTTTGAGTATTTGTGACATTTGTGTACGTAAGTATGAATCTATGTACGTAGGCCGGAGTCCAAGCACTACAAATTGAAAGCGATGGCATGGAGGGCTGTAACAAAACTGATGGACATGTACAAATAGAAACAACAGTTAACCTCCAATTGTGCAAACTTATTTTTTTATTTCGAATATTTGCCATATTTATAGTGTCTACTGACATGGTCCAGTTCCCGTCACAACTAATGTATGTACGTGCATCTTAATAGGCCGGAGACCAAGCAATACCCCAAAGCGATGTCGAAGAGGGCTGTAAAGAGACTAGAGGTCAACCAGGTCAAAGTCCCAGGGAGGAATGTATTCCGGTGAGTCAGACAATTTAGTGCAGACGGTTATAATTGTGGATGAAACAGGACGGGCTGAAATATTGATAATGGAGATACATGCGAGTCAACCATCGGAAGCCATTGTGGTAAAAGCAGGGTCGGTTTCATACGACCCTATGGAAGATGTTGCTGATGGAAAATTCGCCAAATTCACCGAGTTGATAAAACAAGATAATGTGTAAGTGTAGTATATATTACTCCGATGACATATTGATATCCTCAATCATTAATATAGGGTATCCATAATAAAAAAATTTGCACAGGGTACACACCTTTTTCGGATTCCGCAAGGCAGATATCCTATTCTTCTCTACTCTTATATCGTCCCAAAATGGGTCCATAGTCAGGTACATATTTTAAACTTTAACTACACGATTTTTGGTGTGTTCATGGTTTCTTGTTGGATTTAAATCCCACAACGGGTTTGCATTTAACTGCATCTGCAGCACATGGAGATGATTGCCCTAACGCTGTGGCACAAACGGACAAGAAATGATAAAACAAAGGACCGTAATTTTGGACGACGTTCTGTTTTACGAGTTGACAAGAAGGTTCCAAGCATTCAACAGGAGCACAGCGAAACGGAATTTCAGATGGGACGAAGTACTCATTGACATCGTCAATGGGGAAAGGATGCACCACGAACCAAAGTTGAAGTGGGTTACAGATGTCGACGTTATATATGCTCCAATGAACTGGAAATCTAAGCATTGGGTAGGAGTGGGCATAAATCTTATAACGAGACATGTTTCCATTTACGATCCTTTGATGACCTACACCAGAGAAACCCTTGTAATGTCCCGGATCAAGCCGGTGTGTCGAGATGATACCGTACCTACTTGAGAGGGTTATCGATGTCAACTACACTGTCGATCCATTTACCGCTGAAAGGGTTAGCCTAGTAGGACAAAACTTGAGGACGGGAGATTGTGGACCTTTTACTATGAAGTTTTTAGAACTGTTGAGCATGGGTAAACCGATCACTGATTGCTTGAAGATCTGCGACAACAATATTGACAATTTCCGCAAGAAGTTCGCGATGGACGTCTGAAGCTGGTATTGGTCCGATAAATTAAGTAGCGAATAAACATTCTCCCTGGTTGTACTTATTACTTTCACACAGGTGGTCCATAAGATCCGTAACAGTCTCATAGGATGATTATGGTTCGCTGACTTTGAATACAATTTAATTGCCTCGCTCATCATATCATAGGATTACCAGTAGGGACAAGTTAGTGTACTCATAATGGATAGAAACTAAGCACCAACCATCCACATAAAAATAAAGTCTATTAACGGTAGAAAAACGATTGTACGTACACTGATGAATACACGTACGTGTGTACACAGGCCATAAATATACGTACGTCGTACACAGACCATAGTAAGGCCGTTCCTTAGTTGATGGTACGTACATATATGAATATACGTACGTCTGTACACATACCATAATAAGGCCGTTACTTAGTTGATGGTACGTACACATCGATAAAGGCCTAACATATACTAATACTGTTTAGAAAGACGTCATAATGATACATATCTACACCCTCCAATATACAAAAACACTACACCTGAGGAGGGTTTACAAACAACCGATAGGAGCTATTTGAGTGACCAGACCTCGGAAAAATCTAAGAACGACATCCTCAAATCCCACATGTTACCAAAATAATGACCAAACACGCATCTTCTATTAGCAACACGCGTAAAATCAATCTTCAATTTTGCAAAATCATACTGCTCCAGTAATGTACATGGAACCTCTTCAACTTTTTGATTCCGAGTTGAACTCAGCTTCCGGATAATCTCTGTCTCCGACGTAGCATCTAGTTGGAGAAAGCAGTCTCGGTCTGGGACCTCATCAAACACGTCTGCAGCAAGTTTCATCCTAATAGAAGGCATGGGCATCACATAGGCCTGTGTAATTTACTCCAAGAGCTATACACTCTAAGCACTTCAACGTGTACACACCACAGTCACCTTGTTGATAGTTCTGTGGGAGTGTTTTCACCCGGTAGTAACTAAATGCCGCCGCCCGATATGCTCATCTTTGTACCTGCGGTTATATGCTTGTATCAAGCGTGGAATCACTTTTGCGAACGGTTTGCACTTCTTTTGTAGACTCTCGTCGGTTACCGCTGTTTATGCTATCGTAAACTCTTAGCCTCCGCTGGACTAAGTCAGCTTCGATGGCTACCCAATGGTTGTTATCGAGGTTGTATGGGAAGAGCAGGGTGTCTACATCGTCAACCCACACTTTGTTTGTCATACCGTATTTTGGCAGCCTTCCCACGTACGTCTCAAAACAACCTTCTCCAAAAACCCATTGATTAGAGGCTTCCATTTTAGGGAATTCGAGTGCCCACATACTAACAAACAAAGGATCGAGAAAAGCAATACGATCTGTTTTATATGGGGATGGCGTTTGCGTCCCCTATTACGGAACATATGCATACATGTAACCATGTGCTGCAACACGAGTGACATCTATCACGCATTAGTATACCATAGTTAACTGCGTCAAATGTTAAGTTACGAAGCTTACCGCATCCCATAACCACCCGAATGTTGTAGTTGGCCACAATTGTTTAGGGGTCGGAGGCGAAAATAAAATTCCGCATTTCCAGTGGAAGGTACTTTAGCCCTGAATACCAAAATTAACGAATCAGTTATAGATCGTAGTCCTCAAATCCGAATATAGACACAAATTATATACAACTCTAAATGAAGACTTACAAATCATCAGTTAGGAAGGACATCAGCTTCGCAATTTTCTTAGGACTTGCCTCACTAAAAGGATCGTACACAGCGGGAGATAGGACTACAATGTTGCTTTCACGTCGGGTCATTAATGCAGCTCGCATTGATTCGTCATTAGGGTTGGTGCCCACTGGATCTACTAATAGAAGATCAAGCTCTCTTGATGGAGGAAACACCTTTTGTAACAAATATGCAAAATACCTGGCTTTCTCCTTATCTTTCACTGTGTGAGACGATGCACGACTCCTGGTCTCATTGGTTAAATCCACAACAGATTCGCACTTTTGATCCGAGAGCGGGGTTACCACCACTTACCGGATGGATAACATTAATAGGAACGGGTTGAGCACCTGCTCCATCAACTTTGTCATTATACTTTGCTCTTTTATCACCTTCCTCTGTCTCCCAACTCTGTACTCTTTTGACACGCTGTACACTGTCTACCATCTGCTTTGGAATTCGCTCAACACTGTCCTCTGGTTCGATTTTAATACTCCCAGACCACATGACCTTATCCTTAATGGCTAACGGATTCCTAACACAACTAGCAACTTTATAACCATCCTTGTCCGAATGCTTTATCTGATATAGCCATGACTTGAAACAAAAGACATGTATTTGACGTTATTTACAAGACATTTGAAATTTAATATGACGCTGTTAAACTAGACACAAAGTATACAAATTGCTAAATTGTGTGTACGAAAAAAATCATATATCAAAATAATTACAAAATTAATTATACAACTTCACAAAACTGAAATTGATATTGTTTCCTCGAATAGATAAATACAATGACTTCATACTGAACAATAGATATATAATAACAATTTTTTCAATACGCAGATCATACCTCCTCTATTTTTGGTTCGTCATTTCTTAATGTAAGAGGTCCTTGCGTATGCGCTCCTCCATCCGTTGTGTTGATAACAACTTTCTTCAATAGTTGAACGTCACTCTCATAGTTACCCATCCTACTCTCCATACCTTGAAGTTTGAACACAACTTCCGCTATTGCTCTAGAAAGCGATATCTGAATATTATCCATTTTCGCCCCTAGTGTTTCAACCATAGTAAATAACCTTCCACTAACATCTTCACCCTGCACACCTGAATGCTTATCTCCAGACGCCTTCTCTGCTGAACATTTGTCCCCAACACTTTCTTTCTCCTCCTTCGCATTATTGGGGACATTACGGATGCTGGTTGGGGCTGTTTCAAGGAAATCATCGTCACTTACCCCTGCAACATGTTGCCTCCTCTCCCTCTTCCTTTTTTACACAATCCCATTCTCTTTCATCCACTTCGCCATTGATCACGTCTAACAGCAGATTATCCAGTTTCTTCTTCAAACCTTCTCCTACACCATACACACAATACTGTCCTGGCCAATCTGGATATATAAACTCCAAAGGTTTAGGTACTAAATGCTTCACCTGAAGCTGCATTTCAGATACCATAACTTTTAATAATCTATCACAAAGAAAAATGCAGACAAATAATGTATACGTATATTGAAGGCTGAAGGCATACCTCCCCATTATTAAGGAGTTTGCTCCCGGATATGAAGGCTTCGATATCCTTCCTTGGCCTCCCTCCTCTCCACCTTAACAGAGGCAAATCTACACCTTCTCTTACATTCCCGTAGCTAGCCCCAGCACCTTCACGCTCTCAAATGCCCATATCAGCAATACATGGACACATCCATGGAGGGTATAAGCATTGTTAGGTAACCCAAGGACTTTGATGGAATCAACTAAACTCTTGAATCCAACCCTACCCCATTGAAAACTCTCAAATGCTTCTTCATTCAACGCCCGTTTAGCGTATTCGAGGAATCCGACTGTTCCTTGATAAACCAAGCACTCCAACATGAACAAGATACAACCGAGCTATCTGCGTCTTCATTTCATCAGACCACCCACGGCAGCTTCTCAAACCCTCAACTAGCTCCTCCCAGTTGGGTCCACTAAAAGCTTTCACCTTTAAAGCCGCCCATAAAGGTGTATGATCGACTTCAAACTCTGTTTCATCAATCTTCTCACAATTCAAACCACTAATTTCTTCATATTCATATAGAGAGAACCTCAACGGCTTTCCTCCAACCAAAAACCATACCTCCGAAGGAATGTTTATTGCCAATTGATTGGACAATAGATAATGGATGGTCTTCCCACAAAACAGGTAGTCAGATTCGGCTAGATCCAATAGAACTCCCAGCTGCGAATTCTTTCTTATTTTGTCATACACCTCATCACCAACAAAGCCTTTCAAACCACCAAGATTGGACAAACTACAATCGTGGTGCATGCTTCTCGAGGCAGTGGAAAATTACCAACACCATACAACCTACTTGGATACCTCTTGCTTGACCCCATATCTACGACGAAGCTTTAGTTTAGTTATTAATTCAATATCACAAAACATTTGTTGCTTAGATTAGCGAAGCAACATGAAGTCACACAAATATCTTCCGAAAAAGAGCTCAACAACATACAGAAAACTAACATACAATATACAAGGCCTACTATGTAATACTCGGGTATAAGAAAACAGTAAGCAATAGAGACTAAACCACGATATAGAAATCTACCTCTGAGCAAATCGCTATATTTCCCTCCTCCTCTACTTCCACCTCGCCGTCAACTCGCCGTCAGTGGTCCTCCAGCCAAACGTCCTCCACACAGATTCTTTTCACGCCGCAAGCTATCTAAAAATAGCTGATCTCAACCCAACAATCGTAAGACAAACAACACAAAGATTTAAGGGATCGACTTAGGTTTATGATCTTTTTATTTTCCCCTTTTAAGATCTTCATTTTAAAAGATAATGGCATAAAACGTAATAAAACACAAAACTCAGATATAGAAGTAATTTGCAAACTTTTCTGTGTTATTCTAGTAAGTCGGAAATCTCAACGTGTTAGTCTAGTAATAAACCTACTTTTATGCAATATTCTAGGTAATTTCCCTTTAATTTATTATATATAATATTAATCAATAACTAAAAAATTAAAATTCAGATAAAATAAATAAAATATGCCCTTAAGTAATAATTAAAATATCTGGTGTTAAAATTATTCTTTTTGGATTTATGTTTAGTAAAATTTCAGATAATATTAGTTTTCAATATATATACAATTCACTAATAATTCATTAATTTTTTTCATTCAAGAAATTTTTTTGAAAATAAATATATATTTCGATATATGAAATATTTTAATTCGAATATTTTACTGAAAACTCAATAGAATCATTTCTGCTTTTATCATCTCATACTGTTCAATCTATCTAGAGAGAAAAGGGAAGAGATATAGAGAAAAGGGAAGAGGCCGAGAGAGACCTAGACAGAACGAAAACATGACAAGGGAAGATCTTGAGAAGAAGGAGAAATTGTGAAGAAAGAGAGAGATCATGGAAGATTGACATTTTTAACAAAAAAAAAAGATTCTTATTTCTTACATGTTGGAGTTCGGAGAGGGAGAGAGAGAGGGCTGGGAACAAAATTTTATAGAGACGAGGATGACTTCTTTTTTTCTGTTTTTTGTCGTCTAGACGAGGATGGCTTCTTTTTGAGTGGTGTGTTGCATATATATTGGGAACCCTCGCTCGCAGGGTTACTACAGCTTTTAAATATTGCATATGGTTCCATATATATGTGTGTATATGAGTGGCATGAGCAACTTATAAAATCACCTCCACTTTGTTTCATTAAACATGTTTTGTGCATGGCTTGGTCAATAGGAGTTAGCTATTTCCTTCCTTCTTTTTTATAAATCTTATCACGGAACCCACCACAACTATAAAATGAAATCAACGTTGTATATATAGTCATCGAATAAACTTTCCAAACTTAGTGTTATATTTTAGTCCGAGATGAGACTTAGTGTTATATTTTAGTCTGAGATGAGACCGACTAAAATATACGAACAAGAAAATAAAAATCAAAGAAAAAACTTACGCTTGATCAGCTGTTGTCCAAAAGTCTCATCATCATCTTACAAATTTAAAATTAAACTTAATTAGTATAAAATTAAACAAATTTATATGTTAGAACAAAGAGAGAAAGAAGTGAAGAGAGATAGAAGAGGAAAGAGAAAACAGAATGGACCGAGAGAAAAAAGAGATCTAGAGAAAGAGAGAGAACAAAAACACGACAAAGGAAGAACTTGAGAAGACGAAGAATAAATTGGGAAGAAAGACAGAGAGATCATGGAAGATTGACATTTTTAACAACAAACAAACAAAAAAAAAAAAAAAAACAAAAAAAGATTCTTATTTCTTACATGTTGGAGTTCGGAGAGGGAGAGAGAGGGCTGGAAAAAATGTTATGGTTTTTTTTTTGTCGTCTAGATGGTGAGTGGTGCGTTGCATATATATTGGGAACCCTCGCTCGCCTCTGTGTCATAGCTACTTAACTTTCTATTATTTCTTTTTGGAGTGTACTAGAGTGAAACATATCGGGAAGGGTTACTATAACTTTTAAATATTGCATATGATTCCATATATATGTTTGTATATGAGTGGCATGAGCAACTTATAAAATCACCTCCACTTTGTTTTCTTAAACATGTTTTGTGCATGGCTTGGTCGATAGGAGTTAGCTATTTCCTTCCTTCTTTTTTATAAATCTTATCACGGAACCCACCACAATTATAAAATGAAATCAACGTTGTATATATAGTCATCGAATAAACTTTCCAAACTTAGTGTTATATTTTAGTCTGAGATGAGACCGACTAAAATATACGAACAAGAAAATAAAAATCAAAGAAAAAATTTACGCTTGATCAGCTGTTGTCCAAAAAGTCTCATCATCATCTTACAAATTTAAAATTAAACTTAATTAGTATAAAATTAAACAAATTTATATGTTAGAGCAAAAGAGAGAAAGAAGTGAAGAGAGATAGAAGAGGAAAGAGAAAACAGAATGGACCGAGAGAAAGAAAAGGGAAGAGATCTAGAGAAACCTAGAGAGAACAAAAACACGACAAGGGAAGAACTTGAGAAGACGAAGAATAAATTGGGAAGAAAGAGAGAGATCATGGAAGATTGACATTTTTAACAACAAACAAAACAAAAAAAACAAAAAAGATTCTTATTTCTTACATGTTGGAGTTCGGAGAGGGAGAGAGAGAGCTGGGAAAAAAATGTTATGGCTTTTTTTCTTTTGTCGTCTAGATGGTGAGTGGTGCGTTGTATATATATTGGGAACCCTCGCTCGCCTGTGTGTTATAGCTACTTAACTTTCTAATTTTTCTTTTTGGAGTGTACTAGAGTGAAACATATCGGGAAGGGTTACTACAGCTTTTAAATATTGCATATGGTTCCATATATATGTTTGTATATGAGTGGCATGAGCAACTTATAAAATCACCTCCACTTTGTTTCATTAAACATGTTTTGTGCATGGCTTGGTCAATAGGAGTTAGCTATTTCCTTCCTTCTTTTTCATAAATCTTATCACGGAACCCACCACAACTATAAAATGAAATCAACGTTGTATATATATAGTCATCGAGTAAACTTTCCATACTTATTGTTATATTTTAGTCCTGCCAGACTGTGAGATGAGACCGACTAGTAAGTACTATTAGTTGGATATAATCCCGGCAGCTGAGTCCGTAATAGCAAATTTTGATTGGAATAGTCCATAATTAAAATTAAAAATTAAAAACCCTTGGAAGAAAATATACCAATTTTTCTAAATAAATACATACATATAGCTCTCTAAATTTTCGGAGTACAGTATGAATAAACAAAGATATTCATTCAGTTAAATACATCTCTCGTCTTTATCTTCTTCCTTCACGTAGCTCTTTTTGGAAGTCTCATCCCAAACCCACGCTTCAATTTCTCAATTCTGGAGGACCATCAACAACAAACCAACCAGATCACGTGTAAATTTTCTTGTGAAGCAACAACAAATTAAATAGTGTGATGTAATAAATAAAAAAGATGTCTTACGTTGGGGCAAGTTTCCCGAGGCAATCGAGCTCTTCACCGGTGTCTTCATCTATGACTCTACCCGTAATGTCAACAATGTAGGATCTATCTCTGTCTGGAGGAAGTCCTCTACCCGCAAGCAAGTCCAAATCTTTACGATGAAGCTCTCTTCCGTTCACAAACACTCCCGTTGTTCCACCTGAGCAGTTCTCTGGCATTGTGTAATTCATCTCTTCTATGAATGGCTGCAAACAAAACAAAACAAACAAATGATTTTTACTTTTCATAACTTGTTAACTGTGACATGAAGCAATATCAAAAAATGCATGCAACTATTTACCGGTAATATTCCAAGACCTGGACCTCCCATTACTCCCCAGAATCCAGCTCTGTAATCATACCTAAGAAATGTCCCCAAAACTCATTAACAAAAAAAAAGAGTCATGAAGAAGATGATTCATGGCATCTAAAAAAACTCAACAATATTTTACCAGTAGTTTCCTGGCTGAATGGCTCCGGCTTGCTTCTCTGCTTTTCTCAGCAGACGTTCTGTTAAAAGATGTCCATTTATAGAAACATTGCTTTTGTTCCCTTCATCATTCTGTATAGATTTTGTCAGATCCTTGAAGCTTTTCTTCACAATGCTCGCGAATCCGCTCTTCTTGGCTCTTTGCTGCTGATCTTTAGATACTCCTCCACTGTTGTTATGATTCTGAGAGTAATCGTTGAAGTTTACTTCCATCTCACTTGCAAGTGAAACCTCTTTCATGGAGTTTTGTCTCATAGCCGTCGTCTTGCTCTGTGTGACCCTGTCGTGTTCTGAACGAGAGCTACGGCTGCCTGCTCCAGACCGGTCGTGATTGATCGAAGAGTAATCAACGTAGTTATCGTGAAGAGGAGAATCTTGAGCTTGAGCTAGTGGCTTAGCTGTTAGACTGTCTGAGCTTAGCTCCCCCTCGGAAAGACTGGCGGAATGAGAATGAACATGTTGCATATCTGTAGACGACTTGTCTGAAATCAATCCAGGAAGATCTCTTGGTTCATCATCCAACGAATGAAACACATAACCGAGAAGATCATAGTCATCAGAAGTGTAATCAGCAGCTACACGAGCTTCTCCTTGTCTTGTTGAAGCTGTGTTTGTTGACAGAACGAATTTGTTATTAACAACAGATAAATCTATCAAACATGAGCAAGCTCCACATCTCACTTTCTGCTGTTTCTTTGTACCACCAGCCTCTGGTTTCTTTGGCAACTGTAGAAGCTCGAAGCAGTTTTGACAAGTTATAAACGGAGCACCACCAGCCAAAGGACGGATATGACGAGAGCCGCCTGGTAACACAACTCTAGCTGGACGTACCCGTGAAAGAGCTTCCATTTGAGTATCAGTGAAGTTACTAGGCCATCTGCCATGAGGCTGTTGTAGACCACGAGAAGCGTAAGTTCTAGGATTATGCGGTGGAGCAAAACCCATAACGTTCTCATGAGGATAAAAACCGGCGTTATAAGGTGCATCAGGGATCACTGGTGCTGAACCTCGCCAGTATTTATTCTCATAACAGTGGTAACAAGAGCAAGATGAGTTATGAAAAGGCCCGTTGTTTTGCTGCGGGTATGCGTCAAAAAGATCATGACTGTTGTTATTATTACCAACATATTGTCCCGAGTAGTAGGGATGAGATGGTTGCAGCGGATGAGGACCTCTTCCATGCATCTGGAACCTGTGAGGATCTCCAAAGAGGGAGGATGCATCAGACTATGAGGGACTTCACTACTGTTGTTGTTGTTGTTGTAAGGGAATTGCGGTTCGGTGTGTTGATGGTAATAAGAAGGACCTCCAACAGCGTGATTACCCAAACTGTGAAACCTCATAGGAGGCCCCTTGTTCAACAACCCTGTGGAAGACAAAGACTCTTTAGGTTTCTCACCAGGCACATTGCAAGACTGAACAAGCTGTTCTTTGAGCTTTTCCAACTGTCTCAGAAGACCAGCTCGGTCTTGCTCGATTGCTTCATTGCTCTGATCTTTCAAATGTTTCTGGAACTCACGGACTGAATCTGGAAAGTAGTTGTTGGCGGCTGATGAAGAAGAAGGGCCTTCATCACAAGGGTACTTGGAAGTGGTGGATAACCTGTTGATGACGACAGTACTATCAGAATCACATCTCTTGGTTGTTCTTTTCCTAAACTGATCCACCAAACCCGAGTCTTGTCTCCCAGATTGAGATTTGGGGTCATCTTTTTTATCCACTAGTATACTAGATCTGTCACCTTCTCCTTTTGAACAACAAGGATGATCAGTCTCAACAGCAAGTACTGGAACATTTTGCTGGTGTCTCAAAGAAGATGGAACAACATCAGAGTCGTCAGATGAAGTTTCATCACTAGAATCCACAATTGCTTTCTCAGGGGAACTAGTGGAGTTAACTGAAACTGGTTTTTTGGCTCCATGTTCCACGGACTTGTCTGAAACAGAATCTGCTTCAGCTTCACGCTCCTTGATTTTGGCTGTATGTGAAAGAAAACAAAGTCTCTTTTAGAGTAAAGAAGCCACATTTAATAATTCGAATCAACCAAAAACCAGATTCAGAAGCTAATATAATAAAACCTCCATCGTTAAAAAACCAACAAAAATCAAAAATTTAAGTCTCTACACTAATTCTAAAGAGAGAGCATATACATAACATACCACGAAGAACGGTGAAGCAGCCACCACACTGGAAAAAGGGGGAATCTTTAGGCTCTGATAAGAGATTCTCGCACTTGGGGCAACGAACTAGCCTTACTTTGGGAGACTCGGTCATTTATTTTTTATCAAATTAAACGAACCCAGAAAACGTTCTGATAAAAGAAAAAATTATACACAGAAATCAGAAAGAGAAGAAGACAACCCCAAAAGAAAGAAAGGGGAGCAGATTTAGAAAAGAGAGAGAGAGAGAGAAAAAAAAAACTGAAACCTTTGAGGCTCACTCAGAGCTATGTATGTTTCTTGATTGGGTTTAGCTTCTGCTACTCGATCCCTTCTTGATTTTCTTGGGAAAACCAAAACCAAAACCAAACCGGAAGAACTGAAATATATCTGTCTCTTTCTCTCTCTCTAGTTTATGTATATAGTTTTGGTTTGATACTTCTCTCTCTCTCTCTCGTTGAGTTCGAAGTTTGGTCTTTTGTTGGGAGAAAATCTCTGGTCTTGTGTTTTATGCTTTTGTTTCTCTGGCAAAACTTCGCTCCTTTTCACACGGCACAGATACGCTAAAAGAAGAAGGAAAAAAAACATCTCTTGGAAAAGAAACGACGCCGTATTTACATTTTTTTTACCCAACTTACATTACAGTGAGCGTTTACTACTTAAGTACAGTAGTTGGGTTGTTTTCATTATTCCCTCTCTGATCTGAGTGAGCTGTGACGCAACCAACCACAGTGGTCAGATTCGTATTTCAAAACTCCGTATTTTTTTTTCTTGCTAACGGCGACACTCTCAGTTCCGTCTGATTCTCTTACGTTATTTTAGCGTTTATGCTGACGTGTACTTATTGTTTAAAAATAATACGAAATGGTTTGTTTTGGTTATATTTTGTTACATTGGTTCATTATCTTATTATTTTAGTGGGTTATTATTATTATGGATAAAAGACCAACAACAGCACCACAATCAAGAATTTACCAAATTACAAAGAAAGTTTGAGAGTGGGGGAATTTAAAAAAACTTTTGCTTTTTGCTTTTACTTTTTATAACAACCATATATACTTACTTACATAGTAGTAAATAGCTTTTCTTTATAGCTTCTATATATGTCAGCGAGCGACCACTGATGTAAAAAAAGGAAAAGCAGGGTTTTGGCCTTTGTTAAAAGATGTGACAGACTACAAAGATTAATATAGCATTCATAAATTACAAGAAAACAAAAATAAAAATAAAATGAGATACATTGCAAAACAAAAACAAAAAAAAAAAAAAAAAAAAAAAAAAAAAAAAAGAGAAGAGAGGAATTATTCGTAAATTAAAGAAAAGGGTCAAAGAAGAAGACGAACGTTAAATTAAAAGTGGTCCAGGTGGAACCCAGTGCCTCACCAAACGAGACCCACCCCCATCGAAGAAGCTTCACCATATTTTCTCGTGTGTTTCTTTTGACTGTTTTCTCTAACTCTCTTTTTTTTCTTCTTCTATGACTTTTACTTTAATAAATTGGATCTTATCTTTACTTACTACTAAGTACAGTACTAACCACATATGATTATATGAACAAAAAAAGCAATTTTGGTGGAGCATTTTACAGACATGTGATATTCTTAACCCCTTTACTTTGATATTAACAAAATTGCTTCTTTGGGTAATTAATACAAACCTATTAAATTTACAAAAATGTGGAGCCCCATTAAAAAGATCTCTCTGAAGTGGATGGAGAACCATGGAAACCAGCTTTTTTTAGACAACCAAATTGGTAATGGATTATGCAATAATAGCCTATGTTGGCCTATTTCGCATTTACTTCTACACTTTCTTGTGAATTCACTGTGATGTATTCCTTTTATTTTTCTTTTCTTTCTTCAGCAGCCTTTTAACTCAATTATGACGATGTGAATTGTAGTGCGATAAATACCCCCTCGATGTTATTAATATAAGTGTTCATTGTTTTAAATAATACAATATGGTACGTCATATATACTGTATAGATGAACAGATGGAATTCATAAGTTGTAACGATTAGATATAAAGAATCGAGCTTTTGAAGATGCTCGTTGAGATCTTTAAGCTTTAATACTACTTTTTTTTTATAGAGGAAGCATATCATGTTGTAACGGCTAAAACTATAACTTAACAAGAAAAAAGGTAAATTATAATGGGAAGCTTTAATTCTGTTCAAAAATTTGATCATACAGATGGGCCATAATTAAGAATAGCCCAACGAACCTACACATGTTAACTCAACCCTTAAGGTCATCCACAATGGGGGGTTATATTTTTGGAGCTCTTAAAATTTTTAATTACTATATTCTGTACTTTTAGAAGAATAAGAACTTTAGGAATTTTAATTAAAATTTCCCCCCAATGGTGGGTTTTAATTTTGAGTCTCTTAATTTGAATTTTTTTGAAACAACAACATTGTTTTGAAACAAGACTCTGTTGGTTTCAGAGTCAGCCCATGTACGATTGCACTCGCTGAGCAGCTTAGTGTTGTTGTTTTGAACGTGTTCCACATTCATACTTTGAGTAGCTGGACTGCTTGTTTCGCCTTCATCCCCATCTATCGAGGCATCTCTGTTGGTTTCCAAAATGAGATGGAGACCTGCAAAGACAAAACAAAGCAGAGTTATGTTACAAACAAAAATACTGAAAGTAAGTAAATTCATTCGAAGATAAGAGAGAAGACATTATACTTTGTCATCATGTTGTATTGATCAAGTGTACCTTTCCCCGGAACCACGTCGCTCCATAAGCAAGCTGCAAATTGAAATCATCAGAATACTTATTCACAAGACATATCATAAGATAAAGTTTCAATCAAAGATCTGAAGTATGCTCTGCACCTTAAAACAAATCATTGGCGATTAGAAACAGCTTAGCCTATCTCAGTTTGCATATCTGCACAATTCAAAAGCCACACACCATTGAATCAAAAAGAGAATTTCCTCATGAACTCTTAATTTAATCAAATGAACTTAAAAAAAGCAGCAGCAATTCACATCTAATCCATATTGAAAGCAGCTAATCTCTGAAATGTTTAGCCTTTGTAGTTAGCATTATCAATAGCGACATGTAGATGAATAGAAAAAAGGAAAAAACCATGATCAGATAAGAAAGCAGATACTACAGCTACAAATAAGAACACGAACAGTAAGTTGCAAATGAGACTGACCTATCAGTCACCACGACCTTTCTCTTCATTTTGCATAAATCAGAAATCAGATAATAAAAATCGCTTCCACAATACAACCTGCAAGAGACGAAGAAACAGAAATCAGAGATTCGTTAATTAATAAGAGAAGAATAACAAAACGAAGAGACAATAAAAGAAAAGATCTACTGATGCAAAGAGACCGGAGAGACTCTTTGTTTTAGAAATTTCTGAATTCACAACTCACAACTCCGGTGTAGATGAGACATCCAAAATCGCCACGGAACAAGAACATCACCAAACCTACAACACCAGATCATACAATCAAATTTCGCCGTGAGCAGAGAGAGAAATGGAACAAGCGTTCATGCAATCCAAAATCAAACACTAGGACAGAACACACGAAGGAGCTGTATGATTCGATTGAGAGATTCGCGAGAGAGAGAGACCGGAAGAGAAAGAACACGATGGCCAAAATTTTTTTGCTCTTGATACAATTTTTACACAACCATGCGCTGACACGTCACAGTCTCTTATCCGAAATCGAGTATATTAAATAAGAGGAGCTCTTCTTCTTATTTTCCTTTTTGATTTTTTTTTTTCTACTTTTCCCTTAAAACTCCTTCTTAAAACCCCCGTTGGGGATAACCTAAGGCTGACCAAATTACAAATTTTCCAAGTTCCCGAAACAGTTGACCGAGTCAATCATTTGCATCATTGCATGTTAGAATATTGTCAAAAGAAGAAAACATGAATCAAAGTATACACATTGCTTCACATGATTTGTCCTTTGTTTTTATTCACTTATATTTTTCTAACCAAGTTTCTCACATTTTTTCCTCTGACACTTCCTGTACTGTTAGCACTTAGCAGTTAGCATAAATGGCAATTGCCAAACGAATCCTATATGTATTATTCTATCGTTATATTTCCCAACGTAAACGTTGTTTGCATGTTGATCCACGTTTCACTCTAACATGCCTATACGTTTCAGAGATTCCAATATATGATATGATGGTATTAAATTCATCAGTTACTACTGGATCAGTGAAGATGTATTATGTATATCCCGTTTTACACTACAGTTTATTCGATTAAATTTCAAATTAAAACATGAACATGCATAATTATATCTTAAGAAAGAGCGAGCAAGATCTTAAAAAAAAAGAGAAAGGAAAATCACATTTTCGAAGAACCAGATCTTGTTGTAGGAATCCTTATCCCAGCGAGGATCCGACAAAACAAATGCTTCTTCTTCTTCTTCTTCTTGTAATTATCGACGACGGCGTCGGCGTTTTTCGACCTCTTCATCCACCACTTGGTCTGAAAGACACCCCACAATAGTTTACTAGCCGTGGAATCAGAGGAGCAGCACAGATCCACGACGGTGCTAGCCGCGCGATTCGACTTTTCCCCAAGATCGGACGGCGTTCGAGAACAAAACATTTTTCCGGTGCCGGCGAGAGAAGGGAGGGACATGAAATGGCGTTCGATGATGTGAGTAAGAGAGACAAGCTCGTAGGAATCATAGAGTGGACTCCCACAATCCCATAGTATACGATCGTTTTGATCATCCTCGACAACCATAATATTCTTCGTTTTCTCTGTGGTAGTGTGTTTCATGAATGGTGTGTGTGTTTCTCGATGTAGATTTCTGACAGCGAGTGTGTGTGTGTGTGTCTTTTTTATGTAAAGGGTTTTAAGGTTTTTGTTTTCTTCCTCTAGTTTTTGTTTATCTTGGTCGTATGGTCTTATAGCATCCAAGCTGGCATGATTTGTTTCTGTTTCTGACGTTTTGTCGACACTAGTAATAATCCGGAAAAGGAGAAATATATTCACAATATTTTAATCACGAATTTGTTACATGAAAATAAAAAGTTTCTTAAATTATCAATTTAATTACTTGATAAAAACATATACGGAAAATTTGTATAATCAATTTATTAATCCATGTCAGTTTTCAAAATATGTGAAATGTAAAGAAGAGGATTTATGCAAATATGGCTGAGTTTGAGGACCATAAATTAAACAAGGACCTTGAGGAGGTACCAAACATGTTTCTAAATGCGTTTAGAGGTCTCAAAATTCTAAATGCGGCTGAAACCAAGATTACTTGTCTACCTGAATCAGCTACATCTCTTTCGAAGCTTCACACCTTAATACTCAGAGGATGCAGAGAGCTCAGAGTTGTACCGTCGCTCAAAGAACTTGAAGAGCTCCAGTTGTAATCTTGGGTTACCTTGAGTCACCTTGATGTCTCAGCGTCATCTATTAGACCCTTGTTGAAAGTTGTTAGATCTGCACAATTTATAAGCTGCAAGAATGTAGGTATTGTGTTGAAGGAGTTGACAACTGATACTGCCTTATCAATTAAGAATGAAGTTTACATTTAGATTCATGCACATATCTAGTGCAACTAGTTAGACCAAAAAAAAAGATTATGGCTGAGTTTAGTTTATTTTTCTCAATCTAGCATTCATGCATATATCAATTTCAAGAATCAAAAGAAAAGAAAATATTTAGGTGAATGTTATTATTTATTTATTCCCTCCTCCCCTGCTATATTGGAGTGGGCAAAAAAACCGAAATCCAAAAAACCGAACCGAAATAATAGGTTTGGTTTGGTTATGGTTAAGTCTAAAATCCGTTTGGTTTTCATTTTAGTTAAGCATTTGGTTTAGGTTTGGTCGGTTAAAAACCGTAAAACCGAATGTTTTTTTTGGTTTTTAAAAAATTTAGGATAAATTAGATATAATTAGTTTCTCCAACTTATAACTTTAAATTGTATAACAATATCAATATTTTTTTTTATTGGGCTTATAGTTATTGATCTCTTAGTAATCTATCGAATTACAAAACTAAATTTGGATTCTATTTTTTTTATTTATGTTTAGGTTTTACTTTTATGTTTATTTTTAGTTATGTATCAACTATCTATTTTTAAAAGTATAAAATAACCATTAAAACCGGAACCAAACCGAAACCGAACCGAACTGACACATATGGTTTTTATATGGTTCTATTTTTGATGAAACCGAAAAACCATAAACCGAAAACCGAACCGTAACCAAACCGAATTACATATGGTTTCTTTATGGTTCCATTTTTATAAAATCAAAAAAACCGTAAACCGAAAAAACCGAACCTAAACCAAACCGAAAAACCGAACGCCTACCCGTTCCTTTCTTGAAAGTTTAATGGGCTGCAGAAAATACGAAAAGCGGACCGATGATAGGCCCAATAAGAGTAATCAGCACATGTTAGCAGCTAGCTGGGAGCGTTAATGGCTTTAAATAGGCATGGTTTACTTTAGTATTAACACTCCTTAACCTAAGCCGAGTTCAGTCAGAGTCGACTAGTACTGTAGTAATTATTATCTTCTCCGCTGTGCAAAAAGCTTTATGTAAAAAATCCATTGATCGACTTTTAAAAAGGTATCCGCGCCAGAGAGAGAGAGAGAGAGACTAATTAAATCCATCTTCTTCCTCTCGAAACCCTAGTTTTTACCCCCTTCCCTGCAACAACTTTCTTGACTAAGAGAGATGCCGAGGGAGATAATTACGCTTCAGGTTGGACAATGCGGGAACCAGATCGGGATGGAGTTCTGGAAACAGCTTTGCCTTGAGCACGGCATCAGTAAAGATGGTATCCTCGAGGACTTCGCTACTCAGGTCCCTCCCTTCGTCTCCTCTAATTCTGTACTTGATTTTTTTAGGTCTATTACAAGTCTGATTGCTTTCAAAATCGTTTCTCAATTTCTATGAATCGAGAATTGAATACATTTGTTATCATCATAACTGATAAGAGTAGCTTTGTGGATTTGTGTGTGTAGGGAGGTGATAGAAAAGATGTGTTTTTTTACCAAGCGGATGACCAACACTATATCCCACGAGCTCTACTCATTGATTTGGAGCCTAGAGTCATCAATGGCATTCAGAATGGTGACTACCGTAACCTTTATAACCATGAGAATGTCTTCGTTGCTGACCATGGTGGTGGTGCTGGTAACAACTGGGCCAGTGGATATCACCAAGGGAAAGGTGTTGAAGAGGAGATCATGGACATGATTGATCGTGAAGCTGATGGCAGTGACAGCCTTGAAGGATTTGTTCTTTGCCACTCTATTGCTGGCGGCACTGGCTCAGGTCCCTGTTCTGTTATACGTTTGCTAATTGATTAGTGATGTTGTGGAATTTGGAATGTAGCCTTTATGAGTTTAATAACACTCTGATGTTTCTTTACATGAAGGTATGGGCTCTTATTTATTGGAGACTCTGAATGATCGCTATAGCAAGAAGTTGGTTCAGACATACAGTGTATTTCCCAATCAGATGGAAACGAGTGACGTTGTTGTCCAGCCCTACAACTCACTCTTGACCCTGAAGCGGCTTACGTTAAATGCTGATTGTGTTGTTGTACTTGACAACACTGCGTTGGGAAGAATAGCTGTGGAGCGTTTACATTTGACCAATCCTACCTTTGCTCAAACGAATTCTCTAGTCTCAACTGTGATGTCTGCTAGCACTACTACACTGCGCTATCCTGGATACATGAATAATGACTTGGTTGGCTTGCTTGCATCCTTGATCCCAACACCAAGGTGTCACTTCCTTATGACTGGATATACACCATTGACTGTTGAGCGCCAGGTTAGATTTCTCAATGAGTGAAGCTAATGTTGTTTACAAAGCCAAAGTGTGCCTGCAATGTTTCATTTTATTGATTTCCTGCTCTCTTAACTTAATTTATCTTGGCAGGCAAATGTCATTCGTAAAACTACTGTGCTGGATGTTATGAGAAGACTTCTACAGGTTAGCTGTCTGCTATTCTCCTATATATTTTGGAAACGTGAATCAGATGTTCTTTTAACATTATTGTATTTGCAGACAAAAAATATCATGGTTTCGTCTTATGCTAGAAACAAAGAAGCTAGTCAGGCAAAATACATATCAATATTGAATATCATTCAAGGAGAAGTTGATCCCACTCAGGTACTTTTACCTAGCTGTGACTTAATGACGGAGGATGAATTGGTTTAGTCTTTCTTTTTTTGATGTGATCGGCTTTGTTGATTCACTATTTGATACTAGGTGCATGAGAGTTTGCAAAGGATACGAGAAAGAAAGCTTGTTAATTTCATTGAGTGGGGACCTGCAAGCATTCAGGTTCTAACCGAATTACGTCTGCAGATTTGTTATCGCTTTTGGCTTGACCATGGACTTGCATCTCAACTTTTTTAAATATCTTACTTTCAACAGGTTGCGCTTTCCAAGAAGTCCCCATATGTTCAAACTGCCCATAGGGTAATCTTATATCCACTCTATATATATCTGTATCTATCATCATGAGAGTTGGTACTCCTTACAAGTGATGTCATAAGCTGCTGGTTCCTGCTTTAGAAGATACAACAAAGACTCTTATTATTGGTGGTGTATTTGATATTTCAGGTCAGTGGTCTTATGTTAGCAAGCCACACTAGTATCAGGCACCTATTCAGCAAATGTTTGAGCCAATATGATAAATTGAGGAAGAAACAAGCTTTTCTTGACAATTACCGAAAGTTTCCCATGTTTGCTGTAAGTTGACTGCTCAAATATATTGCTTTTGTTTGACTGATCCTTAGTACAACTTACCCAGCTTTTTGATAGTTAAATGGTGAAATAATCATGAGAATCTACATGTTGGTATGGGCAGGACAATGACCTTTCAGAGTTTGATGAATCAAGGGACATAATTGAGAGTTTGGTAGATGAGTACAAGGCCTGTGAGTCACCAGATTACATCAAATGGGGAATGGAGGTATAATAAGCTCTTACCATCTATAGTAACACTTGTGGATGAACTTGAAATGATAACTGTATCTGTGTCTCTCTCCCAGGACCCTGAACAGCTTATGACTGGTGAAGGCAATGCTTCAGGAGTTGTTGATCCTAAGTTGGCGTTCTGAAACTTTTGACTATAAATGATTAGAAAACTAGAGTAAGTCATATGATGATGTGTCAGACTGAAATTTTTCAGGTCATCATAGGTTTTTACTTTATAATGAATGGGTTTTGGTAGGAGCAGTAGTAAGTGTTTGCACGTAAACTTTGATTACTGGTATGATGTGGATGAGTTTCAATCTATGAGATGAATGTGTGCTTCTGGGTATTTTCTAGATGGAGGAGAGCACGTAAAGTTGAGCAGGAATCTAGAATCTTGAATTGTATCTTTTTTTTTTTATGGGTGTTTTAGCTTTCATTTGATCAACTCATGTCCTTCATGTGTGATGATGCTAGGGTCAAAAGATTCAGATAACAAAAAGCATCTTGTGTTGTGTTGTGTTGTGTTGATGAAGGAATGGGTTGAATGGCTTCTGTTTTCTCTGTACATATGCTAATCTAAATCTCATTATTGTGTGTTGTTGATTACACTTGACGGGTTTGGTGCCATCATCATTATGCCATGTGATTGGTCCACCATCTTTTGACCGTTATACGACGCCGTTCTTGAAGCTAATCAAACTTGACCAACTTAGAAAAAAAACAAATTCTTGGAATCCAATGCAAATTGAAATTTTTAAACTTAATATTTTTAAAAAAATTGTGGACCCACAGAGTCAGTTTAGTTTTGAGAAAACATGTTACTCCCACTAAACTTGTTAAAAAGTAGGGTGATTAGGCAGCTCTAATGATATTGCTGAGAAGTAAATTAAAAAATAATGTTGACAAAACAACCTCGTTTTAAACGGGCGGGCACCTTAACCAATCCGACATCCACTGCGATTGATCTCTGACCTTTCTTGAGATGCATGTGACTCTCTCTATATGCTTATTTAGTAGTCGAATATCCTACCATGATGAGGGATAAACACAATCTTTACCTGTTAAAAAAGAAAACACAATCTGACGATGGAACTAAAACCATGCTGGATTAACAATAATTAGTTACTAGCCGTTACATATATTTCACTCAAATAAGTTTTTTTTTTGCCAAGTAAATTTGAAAAAACGCATTGCATGATTATATACTCGTATTCATACTAAAAACCAAAAAAAAAAAAAAGGAAAAAAGGGACACAACTTGGCTTACTAATAGTCTGTAATAGCCCTGGGCAAAAAAACCGGATCCGAGGACCCGAACCGGAACCGATCCGAAAAAACCAGTTCGGTTCGGATATGGATATTGCCAAAAATACTCGATGGATAATGTTTTCTTATATCCGTGGGTATCGGGTCGGTTCCGGGTATTACCCGAGGATCCGAATGGGTACCCGAAGAACCGATAAACACTCAATCACTATCCCTTATCTTGAGGTCTCCATTCAGTTGCTTTTGTTACCGTACTATTTTGTCCTCTCTAATATACCACATGTGGGTACAAATGGATACAAATGGATACAAATAGGTACAAATGGGTCTATATGGGTACAAATGAGTCCATTTTACCCGAAAAAAGTTTGGGTATTCGAGTTTCGGATACAATTTGGTTCCAAGACTTACAGAACCGAACCGACCCGGAACCAAAAAGAACCGAACCGATATCCGAACCGAATCTTCTTGATTCTTAAATAGGTAAAAAATTTGCATAACCGAAAGACCCGGATCCGATCGGTTCTTACCCAGATCCGACCCAAGGACCCGAATGCCCAGGGCTAGTCTGTAAGGGCAATCTCCACCGAAAAAAATCCCAAATAATTTAAATTTGGTCCATTTTGTATAGAGAAATTAGTACTAGTATAAAGTATAAGAATTGAAAAGGCGAATCTCATCACATGGTGGCCGATCTCTCTTCACTCCTAGTAAGATATAACTACCTAACTATTCCCCATTCCGATGTTTTTTCCTGGTCGCTAACTATATAAAACATGTTTTCTTAGTAGGCACCATATTAAAAATTTAGAGAAATATGTGAAGAGTGAAACAGAGTTTTTAGATAGCGACACTAAAATCTACTACAAAATTCTGTACCTTGAGTTAAAAAAAGAATGGCTAGCTTGGTTATCTAGATTATCTTGTTAATTAAATTTCAAGCGTGTTGTTATAGACGTATATTTGTTGCCACATGATATGCTCAAATTAAATCCTAGAGCTACTCTCTCAAACAAAAGATCAGTTGCAGTACTTAGGGGTCGAATCCACAGAGACTCAAGATAAAACACAATAGATTGTAGAGTTTCGTTATTACGCTAAACAGATTTAATTGAATTAAAATAAAAGCAATGCAAATATTAAATAAAAGTGTTGTGAATTCAGAAAATCAAAAGAGTTAAGCCTAGGAATTTCTCAGAAATTATGAAATATTAAATCAGATAAATAAATAAGGTTCAAGCAATAAAGATCAGATCTAGAACTCTAAACAATTCAGTAAATTAAATCAGTTCTCACTGCAAATAATATCTAAATTTAAAACCAGAAAATCCAAATCTCTTTGTAAAATTCTAAGTAATAAATCAGCTTTAAGAACAGGTTTAGATAAATTCACAGAATTATTAATTCAAATCTCTTTGTAATAAACAATTCTGCTCATCAATGGTTTAATCAGGAAAACAATTATATTCTCATATCAATTTATTTCCCTAAGATAACAATTCTAGGTGATCAATCAAGAATTATTGTGAAAAACAACCAAGGATGAAGATCATAAAAGATTAAGAACCCTAAAAATCTCAGATCTAATAAATCATAAAAACCCTATGAAAAACCCTAAACCTAACAAACAAATTACTCAGACATGTTAAATAAAGAACAAATCATCATTCTGAATAATATGCAATTGAAATTAAAAGAGTAAAGGGAGTTCAAGAAATTCTTCTCTCAAAGTAGATCTCTTTCTCTCCAAAGCTCTCAAAATCTCTCAGGGTTGCAAGAAAAATAAAAATTGCTAGAAAAAGACTTGAGGGTTTGGAAAACCTAAAAACTATATATATATGTCCTAAAACACGTCAGGGACTTATGTTGCAAATATGGAAAACTTTGGGGCAGATTTGTAAATTTTCCAAAACTTGGGTCTTGAGTCGGCAGAGATGAGTATCGATCGATGCCTCCTATCTTGGTGTCGGTCGACGCTCCTGCTTTCATCCGAGACCAAATTGATTCTTCAAGATTTATGCTCCAAAACATCCAAATTGCTCCATTTTGCTCCTTACATGCTAAAAACCTGTAAAGACTCAAAAACAATCTAGAAACAAATGAAAAGACACTAAAAGACTCTTTATATCATGGTTAAAAACCATAAAAACCATGATATATCAACTCCCCCAGACTTAGCCTTTGCTTGCCCTCAAGCAAAACATAAACTTAGACCAGTGAAAGAGGTTTGAAAACAAGGAACTCACTCAATTGCATAATGATTCTTATTTGCACTCTTCATTTACCTGACTCAAGAACTTACTACTTATACTCAACCATGATAAGCATCAACATTCCTTACTCAAATCCCACAATCCTCTAGAATCTCTGAAATCTCCATTGTCATCTCATTAGTCAATATTAAAGCACAAATAAGGTGAATTCTTACCTTGGGTGTATTGATCAGTGGCATATGGACTCTCTTCAGGCCAAGACATTCTTCTTACATCTCCTTTCCTCTCCCTTTTCTCACTTCCATTATTTTTTTCTTTTCTCTCTTTTTCTTTTTTTTTTTCTTCTAATCAAAGGTGTAAGCGAATACCGGGGTCATCGGTAATTTACCTACCCCTCGCTTCCAAGCTTTGTGTGATCATTTGACTCAAGAGTAGAATACTGAGGTCAAAGGTAATTTACCTACCTCTCTAAACTGATCAAAATCATCTCATCTTTTATTCTTTTTATTTTTTAAAGCACTGAAGGGAGAGAGGGAGACATACTTTGAAAAATTGCACTGTCTTGTATGGCCTGAAGAAGAAGTCTAGTCCACTGATTTCCAACCCCAAAGTAAGAGATTAAGTCCGGTTAAAATCCTGATAAAAGTTGAGACAACGTTAGATCAATCAGATATCCATTGAATAAGGGCTTTCAGGATTGTTGATAAGGCTCATAGTCTTTCTAAGCTTCAGTTCGAGATCAAGTATAAACAAATAATCATTAGAGTGTTAGCCAAATAAGAGAAATCATTAGTCAAGATCATAATTCCCAAAGACAAAAAGAAAAATTTTGAAAAATTTGACTCAAACTTTATGGTTTTGACTGACACAACTGAAACTCAAAAACATAAAACATAGTTAGTACTAACCTCCCCCAGACTTAAACAACACTGTCCCCAGTGTTATCAAGTAAGGGAAAAGCAAAAATAAAAATAAAATAAAATAAATAAAAATCAAAATCAAAAGAAAAAGAAAAACCTACCAGTGGGTTGCCTCCCACTAAGCGCTTGTTTTCAGTCATTAGCTTGACTGTGTTGGGGCTCAGAAATCCGGAGGATCAGAACATGGCATTGAAATCCTCTTCATCCAAGGTGGTGTATAAGCTTTTGGTGCATGAGACTTGCTAAGGATGCTAGGAACAGGACCAGGGCGGGACTTAGGGATGGTTTTGCTTCTCTTATGTCCTGCAAAATCATCAACAGAAGAAACAAGCGCTCTACGATAATCTCGTGGCTTGGTTAACTGTAAAACAGTCTTTATATCTTTTTGAAATTCTTGTTGATGATAGGAGGAAGTTTAGGAGAAGAAGATGCATACCTTGGCCTTACCTGAGGACTATGGAGGGTGGAGTGTGGGGCTTTCTGTCTAGGAACAACTTTCTGACTTGAAGCAGCAGTTGTGGACAAGTTCAGTCTCGGAGGTGGAGGGGTGTCGACCGATGCTGAAGGGGTATCGATCGATACTAAGCCTGTTGCTCGTGTAGCAGAAACTTTTTCAACAGAAAAAGTCTGTCCATCAATGGTAGGAGCTCTCCTCAGCTTATCCATCTCAAAATTCATACTTAAACCATCCACATTCAGTGCTATGTGCCCCTTCTTCACATCAATGATGGCACCAGCTGTAGCCAAGAAAGATCTTCCTAAGATGAGAGGATCTTTAGGCTCTGTATCATACTTCAGCACCACAAAGTCAGTGGGAATCATAAAGTTTCCAACCTTAACTGGAATATCCTCTATAACACCTTCAGGAATTCTTCGGGATCGATCAGCCAAGATAAGAGAAATCTGAGTTGGCTTGAATTCTGTCATCCCAAGTCTCACAAAGAATGAATGTGGCATCAAGTTGATGCTTGAACCAAGATCACAAAGTGAATGAGCAAACCTTCTTGTGAAGATAGAGCAATCAAGTACAAAGCTTCCAGGATCTGGTAACTTCTCAGCAGTCTTACATTCAATGATTGCACTCACTTCCTTAGATACAACCACCTCCTGCTTCTTTTCCTTCTTCCTCTGAACAGGCTGGTTCAACAGAATTGCACTGACATCCTTAGTAAGCAGTGCTCCTTCTTCAGGACTTAAACCATTTGATACCATTCTCTTGACATAGCGCTTAAGTGGTGGTGAAAGCTTCACAGCATCAATCAAAGGCATCTCAATCATCACCTTGTCCATCATTGCTTTGCATCTAGCTTCCTCCATCTCCTGCTTGGACTTTCTTGGCTTGGGAAAAGGAACCTTTGGCTTGTAAACCCTCTCAACTGTTGGAACCTGAGATTTCGCAGCTTCTGGTTCCGTCTGAGAAGAGTGTCGATCGACACCAGGTGGTGTCGATCGATGCCATCATCTGGATCCGACAGATTGGCCGATTTTCTCCTTGTTCTGTAGAAAAATTTCACCATCATCTTCATCTCTCACTGATATGGCATTGCAAGCATGTCTGGGATTTGACTCAGTTCTTGCTGGAAGATAATTCTCTTGCCTTTTTACAGACCCAGCAGTCTGTGCAACTTGAACTTCCAGCTTCTTAACATGAACATTTAATGCTTCTATCTTCCTATTCAGCTCAGTGTAGACATTGTCAAGCTTTCCATTGAATGTAGCTGTCAAATTCTCTTGTCCTTGCAAAAGCTGCTCAAGCATGGCCTCCATTCTACTCTCAGAAGAAGTCTTAGGAGGGGGAGACTGATAAGATGAGTTCCCATAGGTCCTTGTATAGCCATTGTTCTGTTGCTGCTTCTGGTCACCATTGTAAGGCCTGTTGCCTTGCTGATTACCAAATCTCTGTCCCTGATTCCCATACAAATAGTTCACATCCTCCTCTTGGTGTCCTTGATCAGGTTCTGGCTCATATGTCTCAACCTCAGTAGCAAAATGAACAGATTTCTTACCCATAAGGAGATTGCACTGAATCCAGCTTAGCATTAACAGAAGCTAACTGGTTTGAATCAAATCCTCCATGCAATATCTTCCTTTCAGCATCTGCTCCCTTAGTGCTATTGCTAGAAGCCAAATTCTCAATCAACAATTCAGCATCTTCTGGCATTCTTGTCTTGAAATTCCCATGACTTGCAGCATCCAAAGCTAACTGATACTTCCAGTCACACCCTCTAAAGAAGATACTTAGCAGTTGTACCTTTGAAAAACCATGGTGTGGACAATCCCTCTGATAAGCTTTGAATCTCACCCAAGCTGCCTTGAAAGCTTCATCTGGTCTCTGCTTGAAAGTGGATAGCTTGACCCGCAGCTCATCGACATTGCATCATCATAGAAATGGTTGAGGAAAGCCACCTTCACATCTCTCCAGCTTGTCAATGATCCAGCAGGCAGCTGTTTCAACCACTGAGATGCCTCTCCTGCAAGTGAGTATGGAAAGAGCTTGCAGAATATGAAGTCCTCAGTCACTCCATTAGCCTTGATACTGGTCACCAGATCCTCAAAATGCTCAATGTGATCCAAGGGCTTCTCATTGGGCAAAGCAGAGAAAGGTCTCTGCCCAACTAGTTGAAAGTAGGCAGGTTTCAACTCAAAATCATTCCTCTCGAAAAGGGGAGGAACAATAGCAGACCGGTTCTCATACACCGATCAGCCCGATTGTAGTCAGCAATGGTCCCGATAAGATCCCGGTTGTTCTCCTGTCGTCGGACAGGGTTCTGTACTGGTTGGCAGCTCCAAGCACGTCTGCAGTGGGCGTCGATCGATGCCACCTGGTTGGTGTCGATCGACACCAAGGTTTGGATCATCAACAGCAGCAGCTTGCTGATTCACGACGGCCTGCTCAATGACAACAGGTTCGGCAATCACATTGCCTTCAGCATCAATCTTCTGGCCCTGCTCATTGCGCAAGTGGCCCTCTTGATCCCTCAAAACACCAGCCTCATCACGCATCGAATGATCGGATTAACCATCTTTAGAGACTTGGCTGCTTTCCTGTTCTCACGCTCAAGTTTTCCCAACTCTTTGTTTGACAGATTCACAGTAGGACCAGACTTGTTGCTCCTTGTGTGAGGTCTAGAGGCATGCACCTGAAACACCAAAGAGAAGAAAAACAAAAACGTGTAAGTAGAAAATAAAAAGAAAAGTTTAGACGAAATTAAAAACTTAAATCTAATGGTAGAATCGAGAGTCCCCGGCAACGGCGCCAAAATTTGATATGCTCAAATTAAACCCTAGAGCTACTCTCTCAAACAAGAGATCGGTTGCAGTACTTAGGGTCGAATCCACAGAGACTCAAGATAAAACACAATAGATTGTAGAGTTTCGTTATTACGCTAAACAGATTTAATTGAATTAAAATAAAAGCAATGCAAATATTAAATAAAAGTGTTGTGAATTCAGAAAATCAAAAGAGTTAGTTCTAGGGAATTTCTCAGAAATTATGAAATATTAAATCGATAAATAAATAAGGTTCAAGCAATAAAGATCAGATCTAGAACTCTAAACAATTCAGTAAATTAAATCAGTTCTCACTGCAAATAATATCTAAATTTAAAACCAGAAAATCCAAATCTCTTTGTAAAATTCTAAGTAATAAATCAGCTTTAAGAACAGGTTTAGATAAATTCACAGAATTATTAATTCAAATCTCTTTGTAATAAACAATTCTGCTCATCAATGGTTTAATCAGGAAAACAATTATATTCTCATATCAATTTATTTCCCTAAGATAACAATTCTAGGTGATCAATCAAGAATTATTGTGAAAAACAACCAAGGATGAAGATCATAAAAGATTAAGAACCCTAAAAATCTCGATCTAATAAATCATAAAAACCCTATGAAAAACCTAAACCTAACAAACAAATTACTCAAACATGTTAAATAAAGAACAAATCATCATTCGAATAATATGCAATTGAAATTAAAAGAGTAAAGGGAGTTCAAGAAATTCTTCTCTCAAAGTAGATCTCTTTCTCTCCAAAGCTCTCAAAATCTCTCGGGTTGCAGGAAAAATAAAAATTGCTAGAAAAGACTTGAGGGTTTGGAAAACCTAAAAACTATATATATATGTCCTAAAACACGTCGGGACTTATGTTGCAAATATGGAAAACTTTGGAGCAGATTTGTAAATTTTCCAAAACTTGGGTCTTGAGTCGGCAGAGATAGTATCGATCGATGCCTCCTATCTTGGTGTCGGTCGACGCTCCTGCTTTCATCCGAGACCAAATTGATTCTTCAAGATTTATGCTCCAAAACATCCAAATTGCTCCATTTTGCTCCTTACATGCTAAAAACCTGTAAAGACTCAAAAACAATCTAGAAACAAAAAAAACACTAAAAGACTCTTTATATCATGGTTAAAAACCACAAAAACCATGATATATCACCACACACAGAAAAAAAAAAGACTTCAAATGGGAGGGAGATGCACATATGGCAAAACTTAAAACGCCGATACTAGCATTCGTATGTCAAAAGCATGATTCCTCTTTTTAGACCAAAAATTTCGAAACACATGTGTTAACTTTTTTAAAAATTATGTAAAAACGAAATCCACGTATGTTTAATAAAAAAGCTAAAGAACTACAGCCCATACTCAAAACGCGTAAATGATTATGTAAAATTTAGGAAAGCCTTAACCTTGTTGATTACTATCAAAATTTTACTTGGAAAGACGTGTTAATGGATACTGGTAAACAATCTACAAGGACATAAAATAATAATCTTAAAGCGATTAGGATTAGACACCATCGAATCTTCTAATACACGAAATTTCTAAACTTTATAAAAACTCCAATTCCAAAAGTTGACGGAAGGATTTGAAAAAGAAGAATTAAAAAAGATGATGAAACACGAAGCATCCACGAAGAAAAAAAAAGGTCAATTTGGAAAATTCAACCATAGGAAAAAAAGAAGAAGGACACGTGTCGTTAACATAAACAAAATTCTCTAGAGTGGAGAGAACCGGCAACAACCGGTAAAACCAGTGGAATAAAATTACAGTAATTGTCCTATAAAACCGCGTGATTAGTTTCGTTCGTCTCGTCATCTCTCTCTCTCTCATAGTTCGCCCGCCGGAGTTCTTCTCTCGCCACTGGACATTTCATTCATACATTCAATCAGATTCCTTTCTCTCTCTCTATCGATGGCGTCGTCGAAGAACTCCGTTGTCGTTGTGGCTTTATTAATCGCTTTCGTTTTTGCCGTCATCTCTCCCTTCGCCGGCGCTCAATCCTTAGCTCCTGCTCCTTCTCCCACAAGCGACGGTAAGCTTTTCCGATCTCTCTCTCTCTCTCTCCCCAGATCTGAATGTCAAAATTTTTAAGATTCCTCCTAATTTTTTGTTTTTATATATATATATATATATATATTCACATTTGCATTCAGAATCAAATCAATTATTAGCCTAATAAAAAATTTGAATAAATCTAATGAGAGTGTGTTTTTGATGATAAACAACAACAGGAACATCGATTGATCAAGGGATAGCGTATTTGCTAATGGTGCTGGCGCTTCTTCTGACTTATCTCATTCATCCTCTTGATGCTTCTTCTTCTTCCTCCTCTTTCTTCTTCTGACTCATCTAATTTGTAATGGAGAGACTGTTTCTGTTTCTGAGAGCTTCTTCTTCTATCTTTTACTGTGTTTTCAGTAAATTAGAGAAATTAGAGATTTGTCTTCTTTTTTATTTTATATTTTAGATTTACCCCTTAAAGATTCTTTTAATTAATTTCATGTTCCTTATAAAGTTCGTTTATTGTAGAAGTGCCCCTTTTTTATTTATTACAGTATGTTTATTGTTAATGATGCTTCACGTAACGTTCCAATTACAAAAGTTCTTTTTGTTCTTGTTTTTACCAAAGTTTCATAGGGATTAGTGTAACACTTCAGTTTCGTTTGTAATTAATACGTTTCATGGGTCTCTGTTATTTACATAGTTCCATACTTTTACATGAACTCTCTATATTTTTCGTCTATTAACCATATAAGTTCACACTAATTTTGTTATATTGATAAGTTTATACAATACTTTTTTGAGTATCACAAACTAACGCGCCTCAGATTGCCAAAAGTCTAGAATATGACAACTCGCCAAGTACAATATGCGCGTGTGATTAGTAAAAAACACGCCTTTTATAAATCCCACGCGCATCACTGATGCCGCGTTGGTTGTGATATGGGCCTCATATAGGGGGGACAAGCCTTTTTTTTTGTTAAAATCAGCCCATTTATAAGCCTCACTGACATTAAGAAGAGCACTTGTCAAATAAAATATGATAGAAAAGGTTCTAATTATAGTTATTGTAGATAACTCTGTTGACTTTTTAAGCCAAGATTTTCTTAATATCTAGTTAATTTGGTGGTGTATTTTCTAACATTTTAGCTATTGAGATAAAGGATTTCCACGTCAAAAAAGAGTGAAGAAGACCAACCTAGTTCCATTGTTCATTCTTTATAGCTAGTCTTTTAATATTGACCCGAATTTCAAACATGAATCTAGAGAGAGAGAGATTGAGACATGCTTTATTACATTTTGTTTTACCTAAAAGAAAGAAAGAAACAAACACAAGAGTGGAATAAAACGGTAATGAACCTTTGTAAAGGCGTCTTGAGAGGGTTGAAATATCTTACTGGGACCCGAAGCAGATTAGATTTGTGGCCAGTGGCCAACTTGCTTCACCCTCTCCAATCTCTTGTGGCCCAATATTTGTATTTGACCAATTCGTGTGCACTATATATATGGGCTTAGTAGTAGAGCCACTTTTACCTTATATATTATTACCTCGTCTCATATTTTTGTTACAAACTTTTAAGAATTAAGAGTTTTGATTGACTTTTAAGTTCTGAATCTGCTCTAACCAAATTCGACGTAAACGGTCCTAATCAGTTTAAGTTTAGAATTGTAAACGATCTCTCTCGGGCAAAATATATCCCCAATATATATTAATATTATCCACCTAGTTTGAATTGAAACATAATTGGCTGAAATTTGAAATTTTTATTTTCTTGAATCATGTTCCTTTTTTCAAATGGTCGGTCCAAGCTGCAGGCATTAAATGCTCGGATGCTTTACATGTGTGTTGCAAGTGGTTCTGAGAGTATGTGAATCTCTAGGTTTTGTCTTTGTGCATCTTCTTTGGGATTCCACGGCACGCAAGTCTCTACTGGGGTAATTCATGTTCATCGACTCTAACCACATATAAATGAATTTGCCAAAAATAGGTTCATACATTCGATACTAAATTCACTACAGTACATTTTTATTTTATTGATGTGCTTTATTATCTCAGTATCTCACCTTCCTCTTTTTGTTGAGGTCAGTACTTTTTACTCAAAGTAAGTCTAACATCATCATTTCTATCATAAGAAAATACACGTCTCTGTTATTTCTCTTCACACCATATGTATAAAGGTATGAGTAAAAAACATGAATGTGAGTATGTGACCATGAAGCTTCTGAATGGAAGTGGTTTCTCACTCTAGAAGCTAAACGATGGGGTCCAATTTGATCCAAATGCTGCAAAAGATTGAAAAATATCGAATTGGTCAAAATTATGATCTTAAAAAGACCAAATTATTTGGTTATCAAAAAAAAAAAAGACCAAACTATTTGGTTTTCTGTTTTCTTTTCTTTTATTTATTTATTTCTTATATAGTGTGAGGAGATATTTTATTTCAAATAATATTTTGCTAATTAGTGGGGGCAAAAGTGTTTACTATAGAAAAGAAAATAGAGTGAAAAAATACAAGGAATAAGATCAACGAGATAATGTCGTGAGTTATTAAATTTATTTGGAATACTCACGTGTCTAGATAAACCACTTCTTTAAATCATGCCATTTAGTTTTTTTCTTTTTGGAGGGGCCAAATCATGTCACTTCCGCTCTCATGTATTCAAATAACCGGCAGTATTAAGATGGGTAATGACCGGTTTTAGTGTAGTAAAGGGGGTGTTAAGAACTTTACCGAAACAAAACTTGAATCTCAATTTCGTTTTGAAGTGATATGTATTCTTAGTTGGCCTTATACCTCTACTACACACACTTATAATGGTTCTTATATAATTGATAGAAACGGGCATGAACCATAGATATATAGACAAATGTCCCAACAACTGGATGGACCATGGTACAAAACAGAAAACAGCCATCTAATTAGAAGACAACACACTTCGTCCTTAAAAATTGATGTATACCAAACTCTATTGTCTTTCTATATACGTACGTAGATCTCGACCAGTTTTGACAGAACAGAATGCAAAATGAATACTACATGTTTATTGTATCTTTTTATTCAATATGAAAAAGGGTAGTACTAGTAGTAGTAGTACTTGGTTATCTTTTATGTTGAATTCGAAAACGTCAAGGATGAGTGGAGACATAATTGGTAGGGTTAATATAGGACTCAATGGTTTGGTTGTTCACATGAATGGGGTTTGTTTACTTAAGTGGAAGAAAGCAACAGCAGACACGAGAACATGTCTCTCGGTGATACCTTGAATCTTCACTTCACACCACACCCACTCAAATCAATCTATGAGGATAAAATCAGATGACATCAGGTAACTGTTGACCATATAAAATACGTAGTTTTAGTTTAATCTTTTGTTTGATTAAGACAATCCATTACTTACATGTGTAGTTAAAAGTACTTTTTCATCTTTAGTAAATTAATACAAAATCACAAAAATTTGATTATGACACTTTTTTGGCAATTATAATTGAATTTTATGTATTAAATAATATTTTTAAAAATGCATCAAAGACTTGTCATTTGTCGTAAATAGAAGAGATATATTCATCCGAATTAATTTACATTTTTTAAATATATATTAACAAGAGACATAGAAACACATTTATATACTGTTTCCTACCATTGAGACAAATCTCAGAGAGAGGAAACCAAATAACGAAGCAGCTGTTGTTATCTTCATAAACACGACTAAACATTTTACTCTCAAGTCTCTTAACAAAATATATTTACCCACAAATTAATTAAAAAACAAAACTTCCTTTTTTTGTCTTCTTTGGCGCTTCAGTTGATCTGAACTATCCATGTCATTCAGACAAAAAGGTATCCGACGGTCAAGATGCATCCACGTCATCACCACCCCAAACAAAAAAAAGAAAAATCTCCCAAGAAGTTGAGAAAACATCATCGTCTTCCCAAAGTTTCGATTTTTTTTTTTTTTGGTTTAATCTCGAGAGTGATGATGATGATGATGGTCGAAGAAATTATCCACATCCCATGAAAAGTCTTCTTCGATCAGTCTGAAGGAGAAATCTTCAGATTCTTCGTTCCCTTCTTTTTTCCAATACTCTGTGTTTAGCGGTAACAACGGTGATTGGATTTTGAGTTCTTCATCATCGAGAAACAAAAGGTCAGGGGCAATTTCGGAATCCCATAAATAATCGTCGGCGAGAGATAGATCCGGTAACGGATACGGATCCGGGAACCACGGTTCTGATTTCACCAAAGCAGTCGGAGATAGCTCGATCGGTTCAATCTCAATCTCATGCTCTGTTCTGTACTCTGTTTCCTCGTTGGCGTTGAACCTGAGAACAGAGGTCGGAGAATGGAGGGTCTGGCGAGAATCTTTCCCTGAATCGCAAACGGAAACCGTATCGAGATCGATGAGAGGCGTCGGCGTCGGCGGCGGCGGCGGCGGAGGAGACGGAGGAGGGGTTAAGAAATTGGTGAGTGCGTTATGTCCTCTCATTTGAATCGCGGCTCGATCGTAAGCCACAGCAGCTTCCTCCGCCGTGACAAAAGTCCCTAACCAAACCCTAGTACGGCTCGACGGATCTCTGATCTCCGCCGCGAATTTCCCCCACTTCCTCTGTCTAACGCCTCTGTACTTTTTAGGCTTCACCGACGACGAAGACACGTCATCATCAACCACGGCTTTCTCCGCCTTGTGTTTAGCTTTCCTCGCCGTCGTCACGGCGGCGAAGGCGGAGGAGGATGATGATTCAACTTTACAGAACCTAATCTCCTCGACGTATCTCTTCACTCTTGGAGCCGCCACCGTGACGTTGTCTTCTTCTTCGCCAGATGATGAGTCGGTAGCGAAAGGGTCAGTGACAGCGATACGAACCAACCGTGGAGAGTCCTCACTCTGCTTAGCTACTACGGTTGTGACCGTACGATGCTCTGAGAACTTGACTCTTCTCGTTCGTCTCTCCATCTATAGAGAGAGAGAGAGAGAGAGAGAGAGAGAGTTTTTTTTTTTTAACAGTATTGAGAATTGAGAGAGAGAGAGATAAAGTATAAAAAAAAAGAGAGAAGAGTCAAAAAGGCTAACGAAGAATCGCCGTTTCTGAGGAACGTCCTTGTTTAAATACTATACTACAGTCAATTTAGCTTTTTATGGAGATTTACTTAAATGTAAATTTGCGATTATATTAACTGCTTATATTTACTACTGTGTCTTTTTAGTTTGACTAGTATAATAATAACTGTTACAGAAAGAAATTGATGCGTGTTCTAACCGGTTTAACACTATTCTCATATCAGAGAGACCACTCTCATATCTATTGTCATAGCCTGCTTAATTGATTTGGTTTATAAACCGGTTGGTTGAACCGGAGTTTAGAATTGGGAGTTTGTAAAAAAGAAAGGGTGTGTTGCAGTTTTAGTACGTTTCTAAAAGTTAATAGAAAAGATAGTACAATTACTATTTGAAATTGGGAAATTAGTCGGTTTTTACTGTTTGTGTAATAAAACTTGTGTGAGATAGAAAGAATGTGGGGTAGAGTCGGTAAATGAAAAATGACGGAAAAGGGCTTCCGCCCAATCTCTCGTCTCTCTTTCTCTCCGTCTCTTCGTCTCCGCTTTCTCTCTCATATTACAGTGCCACAAATCTACTCTCATATCTCTCTTCTTCCTTCATAAAATTAGGGTTGAATCATTATCAATCATCAACAATGGTTTAATTTAGTAAATTAGTTTTAAGGTCTAAATTTGGGGACAGTATCGAGTTGGGAGGGTTGAGATGGTGGGTCCGGGTTTTCGTTCCGTCGTCGGTGAAGCTATTCTCGGTGGTGTGGTTGAAGCTCAACATCTCTTCCTCCATGTTTAGAAAACGCAGACACTATTAGGTTTGGGGAAGAAGATGATGTAACGAATTAATTACTATTTTGCCCCTCTATTTAGTTTAAAATAAAATAATGATTGGAAGCGTCGAACCCTGGACTATTTATAGTTGTACAGAACCATCCAACCACTGGACTAAGTTAACTTTACGTTATATTTCGTTAACAATAATATATATCTAATTAACTGAAAATACATGAAAAATCAAAAATTATTATTTGTGATCTATAAAATTACTAGTCGTTGTTTAAATCTGTCAAACCGGCTACTATATTAGCTTGAGTTTTAATTGTGGGAATAATATTTCAAGAGCTACATTATAATTTTGGGAATGTTGCGAGAGAGAAACGAGGTGTTTATTAAATAGAGACAGAAAGCAAGAAATATTCATTTCCACTGTACTTATTTTTGCCAAGAATTTCAAGCTCGAAAACCTTAACACTATGATATATATACAGAAGTGTTGGATGGTTTTAATCTGTACACATTTATTATTAGATGGTTTTTAATTTGCACACAATTTTTGCTGGATGGTTTTTAATCTATACACTTTTATTCTTTAATAGTTTTTAATATATACACATTCATTGTTGGATGGTTTTAATCTGTGCATGTTTATTGTTGGATAGTTTTTAATCCGTACACATTTTTTGTTGGATAGTTTTTAATCTGTACACTTTTATTGTTGAATGGTTTTAATATATACACGTTTATTATGGATGGTTTTAATATGTGCATGTGTATTGTTGGATAGTTTTAATCTGTGTACGTTTATTGCTGAATGGTCTTTAATTTGTACATATTTATTGTTGGATGGTTTTAATCCGTACAAGTTTATTGTTATATTGTTTTGATCTGTACACGTTTATTTCTGGATAATTTTAATTATACAGATTTTTGGTTGGAATTTATATATAACAAATGTTTTAGATAATTTTCCAAATGTAGATTGCTATATAATTATGTAGTTGATCTGTTTTGTTAAATGTCATTGTGTCACGGTGGCTTCATCCTGCTCACTTTTCTCTCTCCACCCGGGTTCAAATTGTGGTTCCTACATTTTTAGATTTTCTCACTGAACGTCAGGGGTAAAAGCGTAATAACGCACTAATCTTCTTCTTCCCCACTGTAAACCCTAAGCTACGCCGCCGATCTTCTCTGTTTGTTTCCTGTTTTTATATTTTAAGATTTTTTATTTTCTTTGCATTTTTCTCATTTAACTTAACCAAAAAACATTAATCTATTGATTTTTAACTAAAAAAACAAAATTTTAATTTGTTTTTCTTCCCAGTGACCCACGAGTGACTCCGACGGAGATCCACAGAGAAGTTAGACGGAGACTCTCGGCGAGTCTTCTCCCCTTACCGACTTCTTGGCCAAACGAAATTGTCGAGAGAATTCAGAATCCAATTCTCTGAGATTGGATTGTTGTTGAAAAATCAGAGTCATATATGAGGTTTTGTGGAACAGATGAAGAAAAAGAATAAAAATCATATTTTTAATATCAATGGCACTAAATGTAAATACAATATTCGGTTGAGGGTCTGAGAGTCAACCAAATAGTGTCATACAGTGTGAGGTGACTAATTTACTAATTGTAAATAGAGAACGTACTAGTTTGATAATAAAGTTTGAAAAACATACTAAAACTACAATTACCTCAAAAAGAAAAGGAAGAGGAAGGGATTAATGAGGCGGTTTCGTGGATCCAAAACGGCTTTCCGCATCGCAGATTGAGACGTTAGATTAGTGACACGTGGTAGTTACCGTACCGAAAGCAGAGCCAATTGTCCTATTCTATAGCTTGGTCTCCAAGCAACTTTTGTTTTTTTTTATCTAACTCCACGCACTCTCTTTTTGGTGTTCGTATGTTTCACGCGTCACTCGGTGGGTCCTTCTCATGCAAGATTGGTCACGAGTATGTGTCACTTCGCATTGACCCAATTTTTGGACAATTATTTATTACAGTATCAGGTTTTAAATTTGGTAATGAATCTAGTGGTGATGTGTTTTGAATGAGTGATAATTAGATCTCGTCTTTATTATTTTAAAAGTCGATGTATAGGGAAATTATGATCTTTTGCTTGGACCCCAAGTCTCTTTATCAGAAACTTTTATTAGAAAAAAAAAACTAGGAGAAAAAAAGGTAACTAAATATTTATATTTTCTATAATAAATGGTTGCGCTTTTTGACTATGATTGGTCCCAAAAAAAAAATACTAACTGATTTTTTTTACTAAGTATAGTTTTAATTAAATTCGATAAGATTCTACAATACATGTAATTTTAAGGCTTTGTGTATACTTTTACATGAGATTAATTTACTCTTGTTAAAAGTTAGACCGTAAAAAAATACAGTATATAATAGCACGCGGATGATTATATGCAGACTGCAGTGTATGTAGCATTATTAATAAATCTTTTCACATTTTTTACAAAAAAAAGCATTATTAAATCGCATGACATTCGTTAGGAGTTAGGACCATAGTCGTCCTAGGTACTAGTTACTAGGTTAGAGAGTGGTCTCTCTTACATTGTCTACAACTACAAGACTACAACTTGTTTTTCTTCTTCTTCTTCTAATATCTGTCTAATATTATTTTTTTTTTGAAAAGAATATCTGTCTAATATTTGATACAATCAAACATATATATTCATAAGAGATCCCAAACAAACAAAAAACCTTATTAAATGATTCCATCATCTCTACCGTCACGAACCCGTCATTTTCATATACAATACTTTGCGTTTCATTTGTCGGCATTGCACACGTAAGTCCCCGACACGTTGATACTACTATCAATATTTTTTGTATTAAGAATTCATCAAGATAATTAATACACAAACAAAACAAAAACAGAATCAACGGGTAAAGTCTTCATTTTATTAATTTATAATAATATTAATTTATCTATAAAATAGTAATTATTAATCTATAGATATATTTTTAATTGTTTAATTTTTTAAAAATTATGAATTGAGATACTTTTAGCAAAATAAAATTAAACTTTGCGATGTTGTAAATTTTATGGTTTAGAAATTGAACTTGTAATATTTAGAAAACATTATTAAAAATAAATTACAAATACTATAAACAAATTGACTTATACACATGACATACATAAATTCAAATTTATGAATAATAATATCAGTTTTCATATTTTTATAATCTGTCAAATTATCAAATTATAAATGATGCATTTCTAAAAAAAAAACTTTAAAATTTAACTATTTTTATGATATGTTATAAAATATTTTAGAAATATCATTATAGTTTGAAAATACAACATTACAGTCATATATATAAAAGTAAGGTTTTGGTCTCTCTTTATTGGTTTATTTCCATTTAATGATTTTTTTTTTTTTTTTTGCTTTCTAATTGTTTAAAGCATTTAAACAATATTTAAGACCCAATTAACACAATACATTTAACTCACACATTAAAATAAAATTATAACTGAAAATAAAATAAATTATACATTAATCATATTCCACTACTTAATTTTATTCAAACATAATAAATTATAATTGTAACTCTCATGATTATATTCTAAATACAACTTACACTAATTCTTATCATATAAATAAGTATTTCTCTCATTCTCTCATTCTCTCATTCTCTCATATTGGGATTCTTTTACTTTATCATTTTTCACATTTTCTCATTCTCTCATTCTCTTCCACAATACCTCAAATCATTTTTTTTTGTTGATTTCTTATTTTTGTTGTATGGGTTACAGAGAACCAAATGAAAATCATTGTAAAATTTTAATGCTAAATTTTAATTTTAGATATTACATGATATATATTTACATTGTTTTATTTTAAAAAAGTCATCTCTATTTTATCTAATTTGGATTATCATCTTATAAGTAATCATTCTCTCCTCCTCTCCCACCATATCAAATGCTGTTATATCTCATATGTGTTGTAAGAGTTTGCTTCTATATTTTAATTTTGAAAGTATTATATATATTTAACATTGTTTTCAATTTTTAAAATTAAATTAATCTTTGGAATTTTTATTGCATTTCATATGATTTTATAAGGTTCTACTCTCTCCTTATTGGTCCATTTAGCATTTAATTTCTAAAAAAATATATTTATTTTTAATTAAATAAATATATGATAATGTGCATTAATCTATACATTAAATCGACACTTTACTACTAAATTGTAACTGAAATTACATAAATTATGAATTGAATTTTTCTATTCATTTTCACTCAAACACACTATAAATTATAATTGTAACTCTTCTAATTAAATTATTTTAGAAATGTAAATTCCATCCTTGAAATCATATAAATAATCATTCTCACATCATCATCCATAAATTATAAGTTTTCTTTGTTTTGTTTATGTTCTTGCATGAATTCAAAACTCATGGTAAGAGTGTGATTATATATTTTGCTGGATTTATCTTATATTTTGTTCAATTTTTTTTTTTTTTTTTTTTTTTTTTTTTTTTAATTGTATTTCTTCCTTTCTTTTTTCTCTTCTTATTATTTTCAATTACATATGTATAATAAAAAATTGGTGACTGGAAAAAAACAATTATCGATGCAGATTCAACAACACTAATTTCAACCAAAGCCCAATGAAAGAATCAAGCTAAAGAAATCATCTTCATACATGTATATATATTTTATTTTTAAATATTTGTAATGTTTTAACAAAATTAACTATTATAATAGAATTATTAAATAAAAAATTTTAATTCTCTCTTACCTCCAATTTTTTTTTGAGAATTTGTATACTCATCATTATAGTTAGTACTTGTGATCCAAAATATAATTATATAATGATAATTATAATATTTTTAATTCAAAATTTTGTAATTTAATGATTTTCTATATAATAAATAATTTGATATTCCATTTCTAAAATTTTACTACAAAGAGAAAATCATTAGAATTTAACCTAGCAATATAGCTTAAATTAAGGTGAAAATAAAAGAGATTTGAATAAATAAAGTGTATTATTGACATTTAAGTAATTTGTTTATTATATATGTATTTTTAAGGAGAATTTTAAAAATACATCTTTTTCAATACCATTTTAAAAAACTTTTCTAAAAAAATTTTCTCAGAAAATTCTCATAGTTTGATTATTACATAACCCAAAATAAATTAACATAACTAATACAACAACCCGCACATGATATTAATCTTTGCAACAAATTCAAGGAAGAAATCTCTAACAACCCGCACATGATACAACAAATTGAAGGAAGAAATCTCTCTAAGAAATATATCTAAGCTTTGAAAATAAAGAGAAAGGATTTGGATCTCTCGAACTGAGGTTTTGATTAAGAATTATATGAGAACTGAATAATTGTATTAAGAATTGAATGAATTACAATGGGGATGTCTCTCCTCATTTATACATGTCTGTAGATTACATAACATATTTACTTTCCTTATTGGGCGAACTAAAATAAGGTAAGTTTCCTTATTTTCTCGACTCAGCCGCCTAGCGAAGTGGAAGGCGGTTCTTCTTCCTCAAGGCTGAGACTTTCCTTATCCGAACTGACTCATAATAACCTAATTAACCATTTAACCGGATTTCCGGTTAAATGATCGAATTATTCTTTCTGGTTTAGATCGGTATGTCGGGGGTGCTATATCCCGCACCAACAATTAGTCCCCCCCGTTCTGAATGTTCGAAAATTAATTCGAATATTTGAACTATGAAAGGAAATATCTGAACTAAACTATAAAGAATTTCAAAATTGGAAAAGCCTTAATTTTCGCCCTGATATCGCCGCAAATTCTCAGAACGACACGTGTCGTACGCTGTCACATCTGCTAGACCGGAAATCGAAGGGTCGCGTAGGTCATGATTGCTCTCGTAGGGTTGTCGCCCACTCAACTCTATATATATTCCTTTGCCTCTCGTTGTTTCTCATTTTCCGCCAGCAACGAAAAGGTAATCTGCTCCGAACTCTCTCATTTTTAGTTATTTCAGTTATCTTCCGCACTCTCCGAACTCAGAATATGGCAAGTACGTCAGAACCAGTCTCTTCGCCAGAACTCAAAGGTGGGCAGCTAATCCGTCGCACCTCCAGACGCAAAACTCTCAACCCAGATCGTGTCGCGCAGATCGGGGAATCAAGTAGATCAATTTCCGAAGTCCCACCACTCCTAGTTCGCTGTTCGGCAGAAGCCTCTTCTTCGCAGGTGAATCCTCTGATATCGTCATCAGTTCGTCATGGTGAGGAAAACACCGAACTGACTCAGGATGTACTTTCTCAAGAAGAAGACCGATTCGTGCCCCTAGGAGTCTCGATCGAGGACATCGATCCCTTGTTAGACCATGAAGGACGAATTGGAGGCGAGAAGAGTTTGAGTTCGCCCACGACCGTGAACGACATGTTGAACTCGTGCGGTTTATTCAACAGCAATGTCACAATTTTGATTCCTCGCGAGGATCAACGCCCTTGGAATTCCCAGAGGGTATATATGCCTGTACGAGGGTTATTTCACCGAATGCCGCCTCCTGTTCCTGATCCCAGAGTTAATTTCACTCTACGCTCAAAGACGCATGATAGCGATCTGCCAGTTCGTCCCTGGAGCCATTTGTAACTTTATGGCTGCTCTTACTGTTGCAGCCGAAATCGGAGTCAATATTGGGGTTCAATGCTTTGAGCAATATTGGGGTTCAATGCTTTGAGCAATTACTGTTTATTTTTTTTTTTTTAAGTTTTGAAAATCACATTTTTTGTTTATTCTTTTTTGTTTTTTTTTTTTTAAAGCGTCAAATTCATGCTTTAAAACAAAACAATTATTAAAGAATTTTTTTTTCACCCTTTTATATTTAAAAGCTCTCCACAAGTATATATAAATATTTTATATATTTTATTCTTATAAATTAATTATTCTCATTTTATTTTCTTTCTTTTAAGACCCATTACAATAATAAATTTTATTTTTTTATCATCATCACTAATAATACTATAAAAGATTTTAAGGAATTCATCATTAATAAGAGAATAACATTCAAACAATGCATTGATTAGTGGCTAATGGATTTTTGACTGCTCATATAACTACTCAATAGTTGAAAAAAAAAAAAAAAACTACTCAATAGAAAAAAACATTCAAAACAATTAAAAGACACTATTAAAATTTGCTAGAATAATCAATCACCAAAAACAAAAGAAAAATAAGAATATTGTTAGGGAAATTTTATATTGATTATTGGTATTATTACTATCTTTTAAGTTATTGTTGAAGTGTATTGTTACCGAAATTTTACATTGACTATTGGTATTATTTCATATTTGATTGGTTAATATTTTTAAAATTTTTAATTTATCATTAATAAAATTTATTTTGTCATTAAAATGTTAGATAAATTAAGTTCTGACATGATCTCTATTTATTATTAATACTTATAATTATAATAAAAATAACAGATACAGCTTTAAAAGTTGTTGGTAAACAATCAGATTTTAACAGTTAAAGTTTCTATAGTCAAAATATCTATAGCCAAATTCTCTGCAGCTAAAATTTTAAAGTCAAAGTATTTACAGCAAAAATTAACAGTCGTTACCAATCATAAGAGCCATTATAGTTCCAGATGTTGTGATCAGAACTTAACTTCTAAATCAATAAACCCTTTAAAAATATAATTTGGTTTTAAAACCTCTCTCTCTCTCTCTGCGACGCTTAAGAAGAAGAAACCGCTTTTCGATCTCCTCAGTTTCCGGCCGGCGCTGGCTTCTCCGGCGTCGGTCGGCCCCTTCTCTCTTTTCAGTTTCTTAATTTATCTTTCTTTACAGTTTTTAGTTAGTTATTTCTGCAAATCCAGTTTCCAAATCTCCATCCTTTGCTCATTTGGAAAGATGGTGTGGTCAGATCTGAGTCCGTCAATTCTACTGACACCATTCTCAACTTGTGTGGCGTTTAATCACACCCAAAGTTCATCGGGAGTTCTGTTTTTGAGACGGAAAAGGATTGTGTCGGTTCGTCTCTGTCGCGGTTGGCGTTCTATCCAAACACGCGTTTTCATTCTCTTCTTGTCGAAGAGTATATCTCTGACCTTACTCAAGCCTCAGCCCAAGAGTAATTGCGTCAGTTTATTTCCATCTCCGATTGATGGTTCTCACTTCGTCTCCTCAGTATGTCTGTTTCAATCTTATTTGTCTCTTCCCTACATGAAAAACAGAGGTGAGATTAGGATTTGGGATCCGGGAAGGATTGTTGGTGATGCCAGTGTTTGGGTCATGGATTTAAGACTGCATCGGTTTGGCTTTTGTTGTATTGGCATAGAGAATTTGAATGAGGGCTTGATCACATTAAGGCGACAATATGATATTGGGTCAAAAGAAATTTGGTTTGATGATGTTCATGTCAAGATGTTGATCAAGTCTGTACAAGAGTTGGAGACGATTTGGTTTATTCTCGTGGCAAGGATCTTATATTTGCATAGTCAAAAAATTATGACTCTGACTATTCACATATATCGTTTATTGGGTGATGTTATTGATGATGGTGTCGAGCAAAGTGTGAGGTCAAACCAAGAATTGTGGTCTCCATTGAGTTTTAGAGTTTTGTTGAAGTTTATCAAGAAGATCTCTTCAAAGGAAGGTACGGTGGAGATTATTTTTATATTGAACCTATTTGTGAAGAATATTGCAAAATCGAGATATCTCAAAAAGACTTTGGTACGGAAGCTTTGGTGCCATTATGTCTTATATTCCAGAATTATGTTTGGACGCATTGGGTTTACAGTTATGGTTCGCAAAAATAAAGTTCAGCCACAAGATGCTGCAAGCAAATCATAACAAAGAAAAATCAAATATGAAGTTGGACAATAACCGATCTTATGAACGGTTAGCGAGTAAGGCTACTTTTCGGAAAGCATCGTCAATCTCCCTTCTGCTGTATTTTTCTTAGTGTATGACGCATACATTTGTGTATGTAATAATTGTGTTACAATAATTCTGTATAATATTTTGTAATTACATTTCTTTGAATTTAATGAAAGTTTGATTTGCGGAAAAAAAACAAAAATCAATAAACCCTTTTTTCAAAAAAGAATAACTGATAAATCAAACGGTTAATATTGCACTAATGACACGTGTTCCTTTTTCATCCATCCAAAACCCAAAAAGAAAAAAAAGTAATTCAAAAAACCCAAAAAAATCAGAGCAGTTGGCGCTTTCTTCCCCAAAGAAAACATCAAATCGACGATACAGTTTCTCTCATGTAATCAATGGCGGTCAAACTGTTAACTCTCTTCTTCTTCTTCTTCTTCAGTGCGATCTCAATTTCCCAATCCACAGGTTCGTTTCTGTTTTTCTCTTCACTATCACTAATTTTACTTGGTCAGGGTTTTGAATTTTAGAATGTTTTATCTTGACCGTAGATGAAGAATCTGGGCTACCGAAATTTACATTCAGTTGGTCAGATGATAAGAGCAAGTTCAAATCTGGTGAAATCGCTGAGATTTCGATCAAAGTTCTGGGGAATTTCGAAAACCATGGCGGTCAGAGAGCGTTTAAGCCCACAGTGACTGTAAACGGCAGAGTCGGCAACAATTGGTGCATTTCTGGGGTTTCGCTAGATCTCGGCGAAGATATTGGAAATTGGAAGATTTATTTTACTCCAATCATGGTTGGGATCTTCAACATCGTTATAGACGAAGATAATTTCAAAGTGTTGGATTCGTCGCTTCATTTCCAAGTCGAAACAGGTTTTTTTTTTATGTTCCGCAAGTTTGGATTACTAGTAATCAGAGATATTTTACTAATAAATTTTTGTCAAGGGATGATGTACCCATCGGTATGTGTTGTGTCTTGGATGGGACTAAGGAATGTGTTTGAAGCCGGGATGAATGCATCGGTTTTGATTCTTCCCAAAGATGCGTTTGGGAATAACATTTCGTATTCCGGGAAGGAGATTGAGTTTCAGGGGTGGTTTTCTTTGTCTCTTCTTTATGAGAATGGTTCAATTGCTACTAATAATCTTGATCTAGCACACGTTAGATGGATTGAATCTGGCTATATCTCCATTGAGTTTATTCTTGTGATTTCTGGAAAGTTCTTGTTGCTTGTTGAGAAGGATAGCCAGACATTGACTGGTGGTCCATTACCACTTGAGGTTAATTCAGGTGATAATTGAGTTTTTTGTTTCCATTACCACTTTGTTTCTCATGTGGATTTAAGATCGATGAGCCATGTTTGTTGTTTTCTTGAGCAGGACCTTTGGATGTTTCCAATTGTGTGAGTATATGGAAGTCAGAGCTAAACACATGGCAGATATTTTCTAAAATGGACATCCTTCTACACCAGAGAGATCCATTTGGAAACCTCGTTTCTGGTATTTACGAATTTGATGCTCATGTGGTTGAAAAAGAGACGGGTTTGTCCATACCGGTATCAGATTTCCAGTTTGAGTATGTAGAGCCAGGGATTCAGTTGATGTCTTTTAGCCTGTTTGAACCAGGAAATTTCTTGCTTACTCTTTCTGATATGAAGCAGCACAATAAGAGCATCTCTGGTATGCCATATGCATATACAGTATATATAGGTCAGTGTTTGCCTAATGGTGTGTAGATGATGTTTGCTTTCATTTTTGGTGAATGTTCTCTGCACTACTCTTCTTATATTTTTTTTCTTTACAGGTTATTGTGATGGATCAACCAGTATAGTAAATGGTTCAAGGATCAATGCTTCTATTGCTGGGGAGTCTCTTCGCTTCTCTATTTACTTGAAAGATGCTTATGGTTACCCCTCGTCAGTCCAAGTGGATAGACTTCAGGTCAGAATCCTACTAGAGGCTGATTCCTCCTTTATTCTGCCAACCATACAGCCAAGAGACACCCTCAATGGTACAATTTCTTACTTTCGTTGTTCTGCCAACCATACAACCACAAGCCACGATTTCTTCACTTGTGGCTTATTTTGGCAAATTATTTAACAGGGAGTGGATCAAGTTACCAAACTGGTACCCCCTTGTATGAGAAACATGGCAGAAGAGTAAGAAGACTCTCTGCATATGTGCTTATGCATACCTGATTAGGCCTTAGACACTTAAGGGGAGTTCTTTCTTGCAGGCTTCAGGTAACCTAGCGACTCAAGCGAGTATTTTTGACGTAACTTATACTGCAAAAAGGAGTGGAATCTATAAAATTCTTATATCATCTGGAAACATAGTCCTCAATGGAGGCCAGCCTTTCATCAAGGAAGTATATGCAGGTATCATGCTCCTTACCCGAATCTAGACAACTAGATATTTCCATGTTTAGATAGTGTCTAGTAAATTGGAAAATGCCCATTCTCCTTGTTTATGAGCACCACACTCACTTTTGCTTTTCTCAGGTGAAGTTAATGTGGCGGCGTGTAGTGTGACCCAATTCAATGGAAAAGTGCCAAAGCAAATCAAGAATGAAATTGTGGTGTTGCTCTTGGACGGCTTCTACAATCCTGTACCGTCACAACCATCCCGTTTGAAGTTGGACGTCACCTCAGCTAATACATCAAGTTTCACTACATGGGAATTTGTAGATAATAATGATGGGACCTATACTGGTAGTTATCTGGCCATGGAGGTGGGTACTTACCACATGTGCGTTTCCGTTGACAATAAACATATCCAACCTTGCCCCTTTGAAGTAAATGTGTACAGCAGTAAGTCCATTACTTTTCTTCTTTCACACCATGATTTGCATGTTTTTGAGATTCTGCCATGATTTTTAGATGGATACTTTCCAAGAGCCTATGATGATCCAGTCAGTGTATGGGAAGATGAGTCAATATCTTTTAAACCACTGGAAAACGACTATTTTGCTGGCGGCAATGCGAGCATGCTCGGTTTCTCACAAGTGAGGATCGAAAGTTTCATTTCTTCTATGTTTTGCAGATAGCGAAATCTTTGTCTGTAAACTGTTGTTTTCTATTTGTTTTTGGATGTTAGCCAGGTCATGGTTCTCTTCTCAGAGATGGAAACGTGCTTAGATACACGCCAGTCAAGGACTTTTCAGGAAACGACTCCTTTCCTTATACAATAGCTGATATAAATGGAAACTTAGCCGCAGCTACAGTCTACATCTCTGTTCTTACTGCTCCTCCTCAGTTTGTCTCATTTTCCGGCGGATTACAAGCAACTGAAGATCTTATTAGTCCTAGATATGGGCAAGCATTCTTCGTCTTCTCTTGCTTAAATTAGTTTATCTTACTAATACTCCAATTTCAGCTATAGTAATCCTGTTCTTGAATGTTATTACAGTGGCTTCTCCGGGTTGCAGATAAGCTACTCAGACCTGTCAGAGAACATTTCAGTAACAGTAGAAGCACTTTCAGGATCGGTCATTCTATCTCCAATGCTGATGCAGTTTAGACTGCCTTCAAGTGGAAGACTCTCAGTTAGCAATGGAGGTGAAAATGGAAGGCTCTTAATCTTAGAAGGACAAATTGGAGTTATCAACCCCGCACTTCAGTCGATTCAATATCTGGGGTATACATATATGGAATCATAGATAGTTATTATTGTATTACAAGAGTTTCAAATGCCACTCTCATTTTTGTTCTTTGGTCTTGTCTGCCTCAGAAATGAGATTTTTGCTGGTGTTGATTCTCTTCGGCTGTCCACAAAGAACAAGAACGGGATCAATCATCTGGATGTTCCGGTTTTTGTTGAACCTGTAAATGATCCGCCGTTCATTAACGTTCCTCAATATATAATGCTGGAGAGTAACGGGAGTGAATCACTCATCTTTCACCCGGAAAGAGACAAGTTCAACTTTTCAGCTGGAGATCCAGATCTTGTTCATTTCCCCGGTAATGCTAACAATTTACAATTCACTCTTGATCACTTTCAAGCTAGTAACATATTTCTCTTTTTGACTGTTGAAAGCAAAATTTCAGGTGGTGATTCTCAATTTTTAGTAACGTTTTCTGTGGAAGTCACTGACGGGTTTCTGCTGACAAACTTACCATCGGACCTGATAAACTCAACAGAACTGAAGTTTAAAAACATGTTCCAATGGCAGCCAATTCAGACATACGCCGCTATCTCTAAACATGTGAATGTTAAAGCCAGTGGGATCAGGTTTCGTGGAAATATAAAGCAATGCAACGACCTCATGCAACAGCTGCTCCATCATGTAAAGTTAAATACTCAATCTTTCAATAAGATGTGTTTGGTTTCTCCTGTACATTGATCACCATAAATCTTGTGTAGGGAGGGGAGAATGGTGCGGTTTTGACCCTGAAACTGAGTGACATGGGGAACTACGGGTGCTACCTTGACTGCAACGAGAGAGTTTCACTGCCTTTACACGCAGAGGCTCACGTAAACCTCATCAGAAAGAGACCATTGAGTTCCCTTACAGCTCACGGTACGTGAATGAAATACTTTGACTGGTTTCCGTTCGGTTTGGTTTACTCGGTTTCTAACAGATATATTGCGAAATACTAATAGAACTTTGTGTAGATCCACTTCGATTTGGTCTTGTTTTGGATTTGGTTTTTAGTTACATAATCTCAAATGATTCGATTTGGTTAAATCTGGCTCTGACTTGTTTGGTGTTTTTTTAGTCTAAATCGGTTTTAGTTTTATTCATTGTGAATATGAGGATCATGTTAAACATCGAACGTAATAAGGAGTATGATGAGTAGTAAAATGTTTTTTTTCACAGTTTGGTTTAGTTTTCGTTGCCCAGCTCTAAGGCTCTAATTATTCCTTGGGTTCATAGTTTGAACGTAATAAGGTGTTAGATGAGTAGTAAAATGGTCTTTTCATAGTTTGTTCGTTTCTCCAAGCTGAAACCACTTTTGGGATTTGGTTTGATTCAGTTTTTGTTGCCCACTTGGCCACCTCTAATTCCTCCTTGGGTTCAAAGTTTAATACTTATGTCGCTTGGTGGCAGTTCTAGGATCTATGATTGTGATGGAGTCGCTCGTGGTATTCACTCTCGCTACTCTGCTTCTGTTCTTCACCTGCAAATGCGCGTTTCTTCTGGTACACGAGAGAAGAAGTGAACATTGTGCCCACAAGAGTTTACAGCAACCAACAGTAAACAAAAAAAACTCAATCTCTCTTGTGTTTTCTTACAACCATTTGTGTCCATATTAAACCGTGTATGATTTTCCTGATCCTAGCTATTATCATGTAAATTTCTCTAAAAACTGCAACCCTAGCTATCTGACACGTGTCTTTAAGTCTTAAATTTTGCCTTTTTCACGTTCGATAAAAGCAAAGCAAAAAAAATCAATTAAATTGGAACAAAGAGAAGAGGGCTCTCTGATCAGTCGTGTGTAATTCTTCTATTTCCCTCCCACTCGACGAATCAATTGCTGGAACGCCACTTTGTGGAAAAAAATTATCGTGAATGCCACCCTTATGTTTTTATTTATTTTTCTAATATTCTTTTTAATTAAAATACATGGAAAAGACCAAAAACCCATACTTTATACTTACAACTATCCTATCTTATTCTAAACACTTAACAATTTTTTTTTTCTCTTTCTCTCTCGCCGACAGATCTACAGATCTGAGAAAACAAAAAAATTAGTTTTTCTTTGAATCTCTCAGATTTCTCGTTCTTATTGTTATGTGTGTGCTGCCATAGCCAAAACTTATCTCGGTTCTCTTATTGCACTTGAGATGGCGATTTGCGGCGATGTTAACAAAGAGAGGGATTGCGAGGAGAATGTGGAGAATAACCGTAAAGATGGTGTAAGACGAGTTGGTGGTGAAGAAGGGAGATCAAGTGAAGGTTAGGTGAGATATGTGAACAATCACTGCAGAGAAGACAGTCCACGGCGGAGAATCGGCAAGCAGAGACGAGTTAGTGAGGGTGGCGGCGCTAGGGTTTACGATTTGCACCAGTTGTACTAGGGTTATACCATTTGTTTCAGTTGTACTATTATCTCTTAGTTATACCTTTTACTTAGTTGTTATTATCGTCGTTATACCAGTGTATCAAATGTTATATATGTTTTGATTGTATCATTTGTACTATTTGTCCTATTACATTTAGTTATAGGTTGTCAATTTGTTGTATATCACTCAGTTAAACTATTTGTCTTAGTTGTTCAATTCTCTCTCAGTTGTACCAATTCGTATGTAATTTCATTAAGGGTAATTTGGGGATATCACATTTAACGGTGGTACTCAGATTACAAAGTGGCACACAGATTATTTTTTTCCCCAAAGTGGCATTCTAGCCCTGCGCTCCCACTCGACCAAATTGATCTGATCGGAATCTCTAAGGCGGAGAGTGAGAGAGAGAGAGAGAGAGGGAGGGGAAGAGGGCGTGGCGTAACGTAACGAGAAGGCGGCGCGTGAGATTCTAATGGCGTCGAATTCGGAAACGGGGGGATCATCGGCGGATTACGAAACAATGATGTCAGCATCGGACGTAGAGCTATTGAAGAGGGCGTGGCGTAACGAGAAGGCGGCGCCGGAGATTCTTCAGTACGAAGGAGCTCTTGTAGAAAGAGCCAAAGAGCAGATCGAATTAGTGGTAAAAATTATCTAAATCCCTAATTGTTTTGTTTGTGTTAGGTTTTTTTAATAAGAAAATAACCCTTCCTAATCAATATATATATATATTCACAATTTTGAGTTTTTTAATTTAGTTTGTAATATCAACAAAACAATACAGGAAGAATCAATTGAGGATTATGTGGAAAATGGTAAAGACCCTTTATTGGTGTCACTTTATCAGATGGATTTGGACAGAACCCAGTTTCTACTCAGATCCTATCTCAGGGTTAGGCTTCTCAAGGTGTGTGCTATATATATCCCTCCCATTGTCTACTCGGAAATGTTGTGTAGAAAACCTTTTGTTTAGTTATCATCTCTAATGGATAGTGTTTGTTTGTTACAGATTGAGAAGTTTATGTTCCACAACCTCAAGTCAGAAGAAGCTGAAAGGCGGCTTTCTGAGCAGGAGAGAGTCTTTGCTACAAAGTTTGTCTTCTTACTTTGTCTGATTTTTTTGTCTTTTTCCTTGTAAGCTTTTTTTGCCGCCTTTGTTCTGTGTGGTAGTAAATGTTATAGGTTTGGTGTAGAATCTGTGTGGTATAGATACTGTTACAGATATGTCTGGTACTTCACAAGTTAGAAACGGGATTAGAATGAACCCATACATGAACTCTACCGGAAATTGAAAACCTCAGGTAGCCTAGGTACACTTCTTATCAAGAGTATCCGTTTGAGTGGTCTTTTCGGACTTCAAAGTTATAGTTTTTACAGTTTACGTTAATGGCTGTTGTTGTGAGACATATATATATATATTTGAATGATCACATTCGCTGCAGGTGTGCTGATGATTTGGCAAAGCATTTCGAAGAGACTGTCCTGCTTAAGTTACCCGAGAATTATCAGTCGGTCCTCAAGCAATCCCAAATAAGTGAAGTGGATGATATGGGTAACTCCCTGAACCTAATCACTGTGATATCAGTTAGTAGTTAAGATTGTCACTATAGGTTGAACACTCCCTTCACAGTAGCTATAGGAGTTGTGTGATGACTATAATTAATTGTGAATTTACATTTTACAGTGCCGCAGCCCCATTTGGATACCTTTGTTGTTTGTAGAAGCAACAACTTTGTCTCCCTCAATCTATATGAAGAGTGAGTGAGAGAATTCTCTTCCCTCCTTATTTCTCCATACCCATACACAACCTTTTATTTTATCTCTAAGTGTGGGGTTTACTATGGTTTTGGCAGAGGAGAGAGCCCTGAGACTGTGGAAATGGAGCGCGGTGATCTCTACTTCATACGCTACAAGATTGTTAAAGGAGCAATCGAATCTGGCCAAATTGACTTGATCTGACCTCAATCATGGATGTTTGACTCAAATCTCTTTCCATAGCTAGTTCATTCATTATCTTATGAACCTGATTTACTTGAGTAGTTGTATAGTTGATTTTTCTATATTGTTCGGAGTTTCCTAATGTCTTGATTAAAAAAACCTCTTAGTATCCTTGTAGCCTAGCAAAGCTATTCATTCTCTTCCCAGAATTAAGGATTTAACCATATAACTAGACGATTTGGTCTCCAATGGTTCAACTCTCACATCAGATTATTATGGTTTTTGTAGTTTCTTGAATATGTTTGTAATTGTTCCATTCAGTGTAACCCCAAAAACCGTAAGAATAAAAGATCTTTTTAGTTAACAGAAAAAAGGGTATTAAAAAATATCTCTTACGTTACGTGTGCCGCCATAAACCAAATAAAAATTCTTCTGCTGAGTCTTGGATAGAGAGCATATAAGGTTAGATCCCCAAATCTTGAGTTGGCTTTCTTGAAATTTGAGTCGATCAAAGTTGGATTTTTTGGTTTTTGGGTTTTTCCTAAATTATCTTCTCTGACCAACGAGTCTGTGTGGTCTAAATTAACCTTTTTGGATATTTGCTTCTCTTGGGTCTGTGAGTTCAGTTAGCAATTTCCAGCATATACAGTGAATACTAATATCTTTCCTGGTAATTGCAAATCATAGTCCTTTGAGTTTGGTGTTGAAGTTGGGAAATTGGTGACTCTATTGAGTTTTCTTGGTTAAATTAACCTTTCTTGCCCATCATATAGTTCTTGTGAGGATTTGAGATTTGCCTGCTTTTGTATTTCTCTTTGGTCTTGTAGTGTCGAAATTGTTTTCTTTGTGGGTCTTCTTTCTCAGGCCAAGAACTGCTTTAGTGTTTTAGAAGAGATGCATCTGTGGCCATCATTGAAACTTCGAAACTCCTTCAAGAGCCCTAGCCAGAAGAGATTTCAAAGGATGAACAGTGGGAAACAAAGCCAAAGCAATCAGCAGAAACTCCTTGACGGCGACAACAAAGAATCAGGCAGCACCGAGATTTCATCTGGTGGTGGGTTTGCTCTTGTTTGCAGAGATGTTGCCATGGTTCTTTCTTGCTGCTACTGCTGTTTCTGTTGTGGAGGTGATAAACATTCTCTATACTTTTCCCTTTTAACTAGTATTTGTGTGATCGATCTCTGGATGAAACTAGGTTGTGTGAAACCAGATCAGCTGACAGACATAGAATTTGGATTGTTGATTAAGTTTTTAAAAAATGATTCTAGTTTATATATATACAAGCCCCCATGGCTCATTCGTATCACTCTAATGGTATCAGTTTAGCATTTCTGATTACAAAATCATGGTTGAATTGGGATAATTGATTCTTCTTTTCGATTCCTCTGATTTTTTTGCTCAGCTTGCATTGATGATGAAGAGATTTGATGCAAGATCCTGGTTGAGGAGGATGTGAAAAGATAGATATTAGCCTTAGTTGAACACCAGTGTCTCAATTAGAAAAATATAGTTTTATATTAACTTTCTGAATTCTATTGTTTTTCTGGTTTAAGATAATCTGTAAACTCAATAGTATACTTAGATCTAGTTTTATAATAGAAAAATAAACTAATGTTTTTCTGGTATAAACAAGAAATGTTTGTTAATATGTTCGATTTGATTTTGGTGTTTCAGTTTTCTGCTTACTTCAAGTTTTGTCTCTTGCGTTGTAATGTAAACACCAACTAGTAAAACTAGTTTGTGTGATTGTGTCACACAATATTTTAGTTTTAACACTAGGACAAAACTATATAGTAGTAAAAAAAAAAAAAAAAAAAAAAAAAAAACACTGTATAGTAAGATTGTTTCAATATGTGTTTCAACAAGGTTTGAGACAATTAAATTCATGTATAGAGAAATAATATATACGATTGTTGAAGTTCGGAAGTGGGGGGATCATCGGCGGATACGAAACAATGATGTCGACGTTGGACGTTGAGCTATTGAAAAGGGCGTGGCGTAACGAGAAGGCGGCGCCGGAGATTCTTCAGTACGAAGGAGTTCTTGTAGAAAGAGCCAAAGAGCAGATCGAATTAGTGGTAACAATATCTAAATCCCTAATTGTTTTGTTTGTGTTGGTTTTTTTTTAATAAGAAAATAACCCTTCCTAATCAATATATATTCACAATTTTGAGTTTTTAATTTAGTTTGTAATATCAACAATACAGGAAGAAACAATTGAGGATTATGTGGAAAATGGTAAAGACTTTTTATTAGTCTTCACTTTGTGATTGTTGTCCTTGAACTAAATCTTCTTGATTTTGGGATACTTGATATTGGGATCCAAAATACTCTTTCTGAGATTGTTATATAAATTTTGATGTTTTATTAGAATCTTAAAAAACAAAATATTTTAGGGGAAATAATTTTAGATTTTTATTTTAGTGGAAATAATTTATATAAACAAAGATATTTTCTGTTATTTTAATTTATTGATTGTAATTTTCTATTAAGTACTAGATTGAATTCAATCGTTTATATAAATGTTGATGTTTAATTAAACTATTAAAAAAATTAATTTAATAATATAATAATTACAAGTTTTGTTTTAGTGTGAAATTTGGTGTTGTGGTTGAAGATAAAAAACTTTTTGGAACACTAAAACACTAAATTTAGTATCAAATTTAGTGTTTTGGTGTTTTATGGTCGAAGTTGCCCTTAGTAGAATGCAATAAGCCTATCCGGAACAGGACGTGTGACATATTAATTAGATGTTTGATTGAAATTAAAAGAGGGAAAAAACTTTGAGACCTATCTTGAGACAAGTAACATGAATTTTTAGAAAAAGTGAAAGACGAGCTTTTACGCTTATACCCTTAAAATCTCACTTAATTCACAAAAAGGAACCAACCAACAGCCCTAAATCACTCTTTTTTAGTTCTATCGTCGACGGAGCCGTCCATCACCGTCCGTCATAACGCCGCCGCAAATACAGGCAGAGGTATATTACATGTCTCATCACCTCTTGTTCCTCAGTTGTTTCTGTTCCTCTGGGAATCAGAAAGCATCAAACTTGTTCTGTTTCTGTCTTGCTCTGCTCTCATAGTTAACTAACCTCTCTGTCTAGGGCTCTGTAAGTTTTCGCAACAATGGAGTACGTAAACCCAGAAGGTCTTCGATTAGATGGTCGCCGATTCAATGAGGTATGTTTCCCAATCTCTCTATTCCTTGTCTTTTCTTTGCTGATGATGATGCCTTCACAAGTCAATTCGTGACGCTGTCTTGTAATGAAATCTCAGATGAGGCAAATCGTAGCTGAAGTTGGAGTGGTTTCTAAGGCTGACGGGTATACTTAATTCTTCCATCTCAGTTCTAAATTTTGGCACTTGTATATGAACACAAAAATTTCAACTTTTGTTTCTAGTTCTGCTGTTTTCGAGATGGGCAATACCAAAGTAATAGCAGCTGTCTATGGTCCAAGAGAGGTACTTGATTTTGACCTATAAAGATTGGTGCTTTAGTTGTATATAATCCAGTGAATTAAGCGAACTGGTTTATTTCTGTCTGTTTTAAAATTGGTATGTATCTCTCTCTGTGCTTCCTCAGATTCAAAACAAGAGCCTGCAAAAGAAGAACGACCATGCATTGGTATGTAAATGCTTTTGTGATCTTGTTACGTATTGTTCTTTGGCGAAAAGGGTTATGTCAAATTTGAAATGCTTATGGCTAAAAATGTTATGTTTTGGTAGGTGCTGTGTGAGTATAGTATGGCTCAGTTTAGTACTGGTGATCGTAGAAGACAAAAATTCGACAGGTTTATATCGTGTAGCTATAAAAAAAGACTTTTGCTTTTCTTCTTACGGGAATCATATAAATTTTTGTGTATTAATTATGATGATGATCAGGCGATCAACAGAGCTATCTCTTGTTATCCGTCAGACAATGGAAGCGTGCATATTAACCGAATTGTTGCCTCATTCTCAGGTTTCCTTGACGAACTTGTAATCAAAGTTTGCATTTTTCTCTGTTTTTGTTTGCTTTTTTGCTTCTTGATGGATTGATTGTTTCCTTTGTGCAGATTGACATATTCCTTCAGGTTCTACAAGCTGATGGAGGTAAGAGTAACTAACTTACTCTCTCTCTCTGTTCTGCAAAAACAAGTATTTAAGCTCTTTTGATCTCTGATTTGCCATTAGTGTTGATGTTCTGTATTCAGGAACAAGATCAGCTTGTATCAATGCCGCGACTCTAGCTCTGGCAGATGCTGGAATTCCAATGCGTGATCTCGCTGTGTCTTGTAGTGCTGGATACTTAAACAGTACTCCTCTTCTTGACCTTAACTATGTCGAAGATAGCGCTGGAGGAGCTGATGTAACCGTTGGTATTCTACCTAAATTAGACAAAGTGACACTCCTTCAGGTTCTTCTTCTTCTTCCCTCCATATCACATCTGTCTCTACTACATTCCCAGTGATATGATTCTAGATGTTCATGTCTTGAGTTATTACAAATGTAGATGGATGCGAAGTTACCGATGGAAACATTTGAAACGGTGTTTGCATTGGCTTCTGAAGGTTGCAAGGCAATTGCAGAGAGAATACGCGAGGTAACAATTGAGTTCTGAATCTTTCTACTGTCTAGGGTGTTCTTTCTCCACTACCATTTAAGATTTGTTCTTTGTTTTCTAAATGTTAAATTCTTCTTTTCTTGTGAAGGTACTTCAAGAAAACACCAAACAGCTAGAGTATCGCCGAGCTGCATGAACTTTATATAGTGTTAGAGAAAAACATGACGACGCTGCGAGATTTTTGTCAATTAGATTTTGGAAGTTGGTTATCAAAAACCGGGAATTATCCTAAACTCAAAGCTAGTAGTGCAATGTTCTGCTCTTTTTGGTTAAAATGGTTATATTCTTGTAGTTGATCTATTCGGCAAACCAACTTTGATCTATATGACTATATAAGAGTATAATGTTATAACAGATTCAGTAGTAATCTAAGTTACTACTTACTACTGAATAGTCACATTTAAAACACACCTTAACTCAAATTCATACATTAGCCGAGGAGAAAAGGCTTTTTTTTTTGGTTCTGTCACCTACATCACGAGACCGGTTTGAGAAATCACCAGCTCATAAGCTCTACTAGTCTACTGAGAAAACGAGAATCAACAAAATAAGGGAATAGAAAAAGAAAAAAAACGGTGCTTCTGCTTTTTCCAATGTTGCAGTACAAAAAAAGCTGCAGAAACTTTGCAATGGAACAAGCATATTTTCTTTAGGATCAGAATCCTTTGCTCTGTAGTTCGAGTTGATCGAAGCAGAAACTAGATTTAACCGCGGTCAACATAAGCCGGCCAGTCCATTCTTCTCCTGGCTTCAAAGTGATCGGTCTCTCAACAGCTGCACCATTCACACAGAGCATGCTTTTGTACTCATCATCACCAAAATCCGCCATTGTTTTCGATTTCTTCTCCCATGGATTCCATACAACTGCACCATCCATCAAAGTTAATGATGAATCATATCATATACAACAATACAACAACAAACAAGTAATCGAAAACGAATTGTAGTTTCATTCTCACCAGTATCTGGAAGTCCTTCTTTTCCAATAACATATGTTCTTTTTCGTTCATGATCAAGAACTGCAACTACCTTTGGTGATCTAAGGTAAGTCCGGTCCATCTGAATTCAAAAGATGCAATATAAGGTAACCGAGCGAAGATACTTACTTGTTCGCTATATAGATGATTGCTTTTAAGGTTTTACCTCGGATTCAAAGGTTATTGCATCGCCTTGTTCAGTCAAAAGCTCTCTTTTGCTGAGGTTGTCTAAGTAGTCGAGTGTCTCCAACCCTTCAACTCTCACTTCACTGTAAAAAAAGAAAAGTAAACATTGTATTTGATTTCACCAGACACACTGAAGAATCTTTTATGCTGACTTACTGAACAGTAATAATAATAATATTATACCTGATGTCAGAGACAGAGAGGTAAGTGTGATACGCAAATGAGAAGCTAAAGGGCTTGCCATTGATGTTTCGAATCCGAGAAACTAACGTTAAGTCACCATCTACAGCAAGCGATACCCGAAGACGGAACTCGAAACTGCAGAAACAAATGTGTCATTGTTGAAAGTAGAAAAGCAGTAAAAACAACACAAGAGTGATGTTTCAAGTGACATATACCTATGAGGCCATTGCTTTAAGTCGTCTTCAGAAGGTTTCAAAAGAAGATCAACAAAAGATTTGACAGTGGATGGTTCGTTGTTGGAGTGAAGAGGAGGTGGATTCTCATCGATAACCCAGATTTTGTTCCTGGCAAAACCATGTTGATCCAACAATCCACAATCCCCAAACTTCACCAAACAACACACAAAGTCCAATTACAGAAAGATCAAAATATTTCAGTGAGAACAAAAAAAAAAAATATCTAATTTTTTTTACTTGAGGATAACAAATCTGAATCCCTCCACGCATTGATTTTGGGGGTTTGAATATAGCCTAACAAAAGAAAGATAAAAATCAGATTTTTTTTTTTTTACTCTCTCTGTGGTCTTTGTTGAAAACAAAAAAGGTTATGTATTTATTTGTACCTTGTTGCTAGTGAAAAGAAGCTCTTCGCCTAGTTCATTCCGCCATGAAATAACTTGCCCTCCATGTAAACTAATCTGGCAAAAACCAAAAAAAAAAAAGAATTGATTTTTAACAAGAACTCAAATTTGGTATAATAGTTGAGAGACAACAAAACAGAGGATAGTAGAAGAAGAAGGGGACCTTGGCAGAAGCACCATGTGGGTTTCTGAGAAGGACTTGGTCAATGCCATTCCAATCTTTGATAATCTCAGTAGCTTCTTTTTGATCCCACACTACTGTTGCGTAATGACCCATTTCTTCTCTTTGTCTCTCTCACACTCAAATCTTACTTCTCTTCTCTTCTTCTTCTTTGAATTTTTGAAAAATCTCAACAACTTACCGACAAAAGCCAAAACAAAACAAAAATAAGAGAGCTAATAAAAAAAACGACAAAAGGGCTTTTGCTTTCTCACAAAAATCTCATGGACCACGACGTCGTGATTAGATCTGGAAATCTAAGCTCATTTAGTACTACTCTCCACTCAAAGAAGATTAAAACATTTAAAAAAGAAGAAGAGAGGAAGAAGAAGAAGAAGAACACATGGCGATAAAAAGAGCAACACAGCTATCTTCTTTCATCTTTTAGTGTTTTAATTTATTATTATATAATTATAAACCCCCTCACTCTCGTTTTTTGTAACTTATTTACTTATTCAACTATTTTTTAATATATATGGGAAATAATACAAAATATAAAAAAATATATATATTTCAGGTTAGCTTCCTTTTTTATATGAATAAAAATACATACAAAGAAGAGATTATGGAAACAGTTTGATGAACTTTGGAGTATAGATTAAAAAGGTGAATCTTTTGGAAACAGAGGAGGAGGAGGAGGCTACGTGCATTGGCTTTTAGTCTTAAGAGTTCAGATAGACATGGCGGAAACAGAACTGAACTTTCTCCGGATATATATTTGCATCATATTTATTTAAATACCTATTTCTTCTCCCACATTCATTAATTTTGCTATTATATTTTCAAAATTAGTACCATTAATTAAATTTATTTACTCATTTCATTTCATTTATTAATGTATCCAACCTGTCATTAATTAAACAAAATAGTACTACTAAGAGATACAACAACATTAATTCGGGGTTAGAGGAGAAGAATAACACCCTTAATTAGTGGGACTAGATTCTTGGTGCACGCAGGATTACTTTTTTATAATGGTCTACTGTATATATATATATATATATATATGCTTAGTTTTTGCCCCAAAATACAACTTAATTAGTACTTTCTTGTCTCATGAATGATTTGTCTAATAAAAAGAAAGGGGAAAGCATTGTGAACTGTAGATAATAACTATAATCTGTGACAACGTACCCACACGTGTACGGTACATCATCAACAAAATGGAAATTTGAAAAATTATTTGGTGTAATTAAAGATCGTCCAATTTTTAAACACCAACAGAGGAAAAAACGTGGCCCAAAATCCTATTATTTCATTCGTAAAATACTAAAATTAACTCTTACCAATTACTTTATGAGAGTAGTACTAGACTACTAGTACGTCACTACACGAGTAAATGTATAAAAGTTAAAAATAAATAAGAAAAGAATACTAATAGTAATAATTTTTTGAATGAAAATACTACAGTAATAGTAAATAATTATTGTAGCAATATGCATCACTCCTAGCTTTGATTTCGTCGTCTATGTACATTTGTATTACATCGTCCGTTTCCAACGGACTTATGTGATGTGAGCCAGCGTATTCTCTGTCTCTCGTTTAAACCGGGTTTTATTGTCTATACATTAATGCATGTTCTTTTTATTGGATTCAACAAGTCCCAAAACTAGTTTGTTTTTGATGGATTTTGGTTCAGTGTTTTCCTTTTTAATTAAAGCTAACGGTTAGGTAACAACAATGTAAGTTTCACAATTCCATGTACTACACAAAAAATGGTGTTACTACAGTAATTTTTGTAGTATACTTTATAGTAGTATACTTTTTTATTAAACAAAAACTCTCAAGAAGTTGATGATCAAACACTGTTTCCAGAATCTATTATTTTGTTCGATTCATCAGATTCCAAAACTAGTTATACTGTTTTTGATTGTATCATTGTTTTTTTTCCCCTTTTAAAAGCTCGTATCTCTACTATGTCTACGTTTATTATAATTTATAGTAATTAATTACTAACAAGATACATATACTGCTGTTGAACAGATGAAGATTCAGAGCTATTCAGCTATATTGTAGTTGTTGACTTGGGTGTTCTCTCAAACTTGCATAGATGGAATTGTAATAGGTATTTATGATACAGAGGATGCAACTATACCAATGGAGGTCAGGTTAGGGTTTTTTTTTAAATCGATACCATTTAATAAGGAAAAATTACAACAGCCCCATATAGTTCGTGAAACATCAAAATAGAGGAATATTTAGAAAGAGGTAATAAGTAAAAAATTTGGATTCCGTTTAAGAAGATTGGAAGATGTCGAACCAATGGTAGAGATAATTAAGTATCTTGAAGGGAGGTTGATGTAGTTGTAGAGACAGCATTGTCCAATCCTATGAGGCGCCTTCTAAGGAGGAGCTGAATGTCCTTCTTTATTTTGCCCGTGGAGCAGAAAGAGGTGGAGTGTAGTCTTGTGTTCCGTTCCTGCCATATGAAGTAGAGGAGAGCTTGGAAAATCAACTTGCAGATGACATTAATCCTTCTATTTGTGGTAGGAGATTTAATCCAATCCACAAGATCCATGAAGCCTGCTGATTAAGGGGAAGTAAGGAGCAAAAAAATCCAGCCATAGTACTTTCGAGAATGGACATTGGAAGAAGAGATGATCCCTTGATTCCTCCCCCTTACGACAGAGAAGACAAGGGGAAGGCACCTGCAAATTCCAACTACGCAGACGATCCCTTGTTGTGAGCCTGTTCAAAACTGTGAGCCAAGACATGAAAGCGAGCTTAGGGATTCTTTCTTTGAACCAAATTTGATTATGCCAGGTAACCGACGGACCAGCAGGATGCAAGTGTCTCCAAACTTTTGAGGAGTTGAATCTTCCTTGCGCTTGATCAGGGGTTAACTGCCATTTGAAACAGTCATCGCCATCTTCAGACATTGGTGGAGCTTGTGACTGAAGACAGGAGCGGATCAGTTGAACAGTAGGGTTCCTTCCTCTTGGTATAGCCCAGTTCCCATTCACAACCGCCTCTGAGACCTTTGCCTGCAACCCAATTCCAGAAACTCTGGGTCCAGACTCACCAGTTAGGTCGAACAAAGGACCTAAACCTGTCCAATTGTCATGCCAGAAATAAGTGTCTCTCCCAGCTGCTATGTCACAATGGATAAACGGTCTTGCTATATCTCTCAGTTTAACCAACCTCCTCCAAATCCAGCTTCCTGACGTTCTGAAATCAGCAGTCCAGAAGCTCCTTCCTCTCATAAGATATTTCTTCACCCAAGATACCCAAAGTGATCCAGCCTGTGAGTATAGCAACCAAATCAACTTGAGTCCGAATATTTGATTCCAATCAGCTGATCTCTTGAGCCCCAGTCCTCCAACAGATTTTGGTGTGCATACAATATCCCATGCAACCTTCCTGCGAAGGATAAATGCCTATGAGTCCATCCTTGTATCCTCCCTTTCACTCTGTCAATAAGTGACTGATAGTCTGTTGGCGTGAGTTTGTGAGTAATGAGCGGGACTCCTAGATACCTGACCGGTAAGGATCCATGAGTGAGATTAAGTCGAGTGGCTAACTCTCGGATCAGTGTCTCCATGTGTTACAAATAACAGACACTGATCCGAGAGACGCACTTTTACAAACTATGGGAGGGTCTGAACCAGGACCCCCCGGATCCGCCTGAGCATCTCGCTTGCCAACACCCTTGCTATGAACTAATAATATTGTTACAAACTTCAAAGCTCATTAGAGAATCAATAGATGAACTTTTAGTTTCTCCATGTGTGTGTTCTGCTCTCCACAAGGGGGTTGACGAAACGCTCGAATGAGAAAGGTGTGGCTAGTGGTGGTGGTTGTTGATGGAGAACCTTTCCTAGATGGGATGGTTTGGTCCTAATGGTACAATGCTTTTTTAGTGAACAAACCCAAAGGTAAGAGACGCACTTTTTGTAATCTCTATATCTCTATCTCTCTCTTTCTTTCTTTCGCTGTTTGAAATCTTATGTGATTTGGTTATAGTATTGTTCTTAGAATGGACTTCCCCTTCACTGTCTGTGGTAAGCTACAACGATTAGCCAAAGTGAAAAAGGTTCGTGCAGCTGTGGTAAGCTACTGGTCTATTAATTTGTCTGCATTGGTAAAAAAGCCACTAAGGTTGTTAATTTCCTAATCCAAAGGTTTGTAATTTCCTAATCCAAAGTTTATATGCTTATTGATGATTTACAGAAAGAAAACATAAAAGCCCTCTGTATCTGCAGGTATGATCAAAAGTTATATACTATGGTGAAGAGAATGGCTTGGTTTCTCTGTTTCCATTATTCGATTCAGGTAAGTTTGACTCATCATGTTTATATAATTATATCTCAATTCTTGTGCTACATGTGTGTGTGTTTTTTGCATAGCATATATAGGATGTAATAATATGTGTTAACGTGTTCTTTTTGGTAGATGTGACTTTGTCTGTACGCGTCTGTGAATATGAATTAGGGAATTAATGAATGAAAAGTATGTTTTTTACGCAGCTTTGGTCTGTTTCTATTATGGTTTTGGTATATATATATGCTGTTAAGACAAAACAATTTACGCTTCTGATGGAAATTTTGGGAGTTTGGATGCGCGGAAGGTTAGTTTCACACAACTTAAAATTGTTCATAAAATATGAACCGTCCAAATCTTTAAAAGCAAAAGAGAATTAATAATATCCAACAGTCGGGAGACTAGGGGGTGTATTCAATTTGACATTATAAGTGATTTGTGTGAAATTTACAAATTCTATGTTATTCAATCATGAATTTTAAAAATTCTATTAAAATCCACTATTATTGAACTGATGATTTAAAAATCTACTTTAAAATCAATTAAAATCCTTTGTTATTGAACTGATGATTTAAAAATATACTTTAAAATCCACTGTTATTCAAAATAGTTTTGTGGATTAGGATTTTAATAATTTTTAGGATTCTGGAAGATTTGTTTAGTTAAAAATACAGAAATCCAAATCTCATGGTTTTAGGTGGGATTTGAAAGAATTTTACAGAAAATCATATGAACTTCCTTAAAATCTATCAAAATTCTAAAATTCCTAAATCCCATCAAATTCTCCAAAATCATGGTTTGAATACACCCCCCTAAGAATCCCAAAACAAAGTCGTATCTATATTAGCATTTTCACAGCAATTTTTTTAAAAAATCTTAGAGTTTTAAACTATTTACAATCATATGCCATTGGCATTTATTATTTTTTCACATATTTAGCAATAAAATTTTGAGTCAATAGTTTTCCTTTATCAGAATCCTATAAATCAGGTCGAAATTGATTTTGTATATGCGTCATTACTACTCACCACATTCAATTTCGAAATTAATTTCCCCCCTAAACCATTTCTATATGCAAAATCAAAAAAAGAAACAAACTAAAGTCTCAGAAAATATCGAATAAGATAAAATTGGTATATTCATAATAATCGAAAATTTTGCAAATATTTAATCCCTAATTAGTAGCATTAACCATTAAATCTATTGCGTGCAAAAATTGAAATGTTCAACCTAACTAGAGCCTATAAATTAATTGGCCCCTAATCGCAAGTTAACATCACCAAAATATCAAACATACGGCTTAATTAAGTGTTTTGTCAAACACCCTTTCTCTTCATAATTATCATGTCGTATATTTGCTTATCATATCAATAAAATTAAGTTTTCAGTTTCTACTCATGACTAACCACTGTCTGTATCCTCATGTCTATATTTTTCGTTAACTAATATGCATTATATGCTAATTGTTTTGTTGATATATTAGAGACATATAATTCAATATCACCCACTTATAAACAATTTTTGATAGACTTTTAAAATTTCTCTTTTATTATAATTTTTATATTATTAACTAATTTTTAACAGCATGTTACTGTTTAAAACATGTTATTTCAAAGGAGAAAGAGACACATTTGAGCTCTATAATACGTACATGTCGATACTAATCAAGTTATATAAAATTCTTATGCATTTTTTTTTCTTTCAAAAGACAACAAAATAACTAAAGTCACCAAGGAAAAAACTAACACTTATCTTTTTGACATTTTTAATTAGGCTTTGTCTTGCCACGAATTAAAATCAGTCTTTCAAGTATACAAACTTTCACCATCACAACTGTTATCCGAGTGCGGATCTAGAATGTGTGGAGCAATTATAATATATAATTAATAATATAGTTAATAAATATATATCCTTGTTTATGTTAATATATATATTGTATTTTTAAATATATTTTAAGGTATGAAGTCCAAAAAGTGAGTCAAAATTTTTGAAAATATTGGTTTTATAATTATGCTTAATTAGATACACACTTAATTTATTAATAAGAAAATACGCAGTTACAAACTCATAATTATTATAAAATATAAATATTTGTAATATATTTTAATTTACTTATCTTATCATATCACACTTTAAAGTCTAAAAATAATAAATTAACTACAAAAAGAGATAATATTGTTTAATGTTACTAATTTACTAGTTTATTACATATATGTTTAAAAACTAAGATATATGTCTATTTTGTTTTTGGTTGTCATGTTTTATTGGGTTAATTTAATGATTAATTTAATAATTTAATGATAATTTAATTTATTGGATATATGTATACGGTTTAATGATTTATTTTTTATTTTTATTTTGGGACACATATATAGAAAACAAATTTGCTATTAATAAAGAATTTAGGTAGAGTTAATTAGTTTCTATTAAAAATCGATTTTGTCAATTTACCATATTTTACTTATTACTTTTAGTGCAATTTTGTAGGGACTAAAATTTTAAATAAGTAAAATTAAAAGGGTAGAACCCAAATGTACTTCAAAAATGTATATATAGACTCTTGTGAAAAAAATTATCGTGAAAAAAAGAAAAAAAATTATGGCTCGTTATCGCCTAGATAATACACAAGCTATTTCTTTAACTATTTTAATGTTCTATTACTTTGTGATTCCTCTCCTGATTATTGGTGTAGTGAGTGTGGGCGTGGACGGTTTGCTCGAGAACGGGTTCCAGCGCCATCTCCCGTTGGTTAGCCTGATTGGGTCTGTTGCCGGAGTCATGAGCTATAGTAAGTTAAGTGCAGGTTACAAGGTGTATCGCGAAATTCTGGGTGATATTGATTAAGATCGAAGGTTACAAGATGATTATGTAGAATTTAGGTGTCGAACCAACTTGATTTCATTAACTTGTGAACTTTGGGTATAAATACAAGAGACCTTTTAACAAGATAAGGCTAAGACTCCTAAAAAATATACAACTCGGCTTTATCACAAGAAGATTGAGACTTATCACAAATATTATGAACATATCCCGTAATACTCCCCCTCACGTTGGTGGGTGAAGATCCTGAGCACCCAACTTGGACATAAGATAGAGAAACTGATCACGACCAAGAGCTTTCGTAAAAATGTCAGCGAGCTGCTCAGTCGTACGAACATGTTGTGTGGAGATAATGCCTTCACGAACCGCATCACGAACAGCATGACAGTCGTTCTCAATGTGCTTAGTCCGCTCATGAAAAACTGGATTAGTAGCGATATAAATAGCAGCCTTGCTATCACAGAACAATCGAGCTGGCGCAGCCTGGTCGACGCCTAATTCCTTCAACAACTTGCGGAGCCATTTGATTTCTTTAAGAGCATAAGACATTGCCCGATACTCGGACTCTGCGGAAGAGTGAGAGACAGTCTTTTGCTTCTTAGTTTTCCAAGAAATTGGCGAACCACCAAGTAACACAACATACGCACTAAGAGAACGACGAGTAATGGGACAAGAACTCCAGTCCGAATCACAGTAGACCTCAAGAGTTAACTCCGGAGAGGAATGAAGCAGAATACCCTGTCCAGGCGAGCCCTTCAAGTAACGAACCACCCGTAACGCAGCATCCATATGAACCTCACGCGGGGACTGCATAAATTGAGCCAAAACATGCACTGAGTAACTCAACTCTGGACGTGTGTGAAGCAAGTACAACAACCGACCAAGAAGACGACGATAAGGTTTAGGATTCAAGAGCAAAGGACCATCATCGTGGCAAGGCGATGATTTTGTTCTAATGGGGTATACGCAGGACGGGCACCAAGATCCCCACAGTCCGCAACAATATCAAGAGCGTACTTACGCTGAGACAAGAAGATACCTTCAGGACCACGGCACACCTCAATACCCAAGAAATATTTAAGTTTTCCCAAATCCTTCATAGAGAAACAACGGCTGAGGTAGTCTTTAAACTTGAAGCATATAACGATCATTACCACAAATGATGAGATCGTCGACATAAATCAACACACGCAACTCAAGACCTTTGCGAGCATAAGAGAAGAGGGAATAATCATCATACGATTGGACAAAACCAAAACGAAGAAGTGCATCGAAAGCTTCTTAAACCAACACCTAGGAGCCTGTTTCAAGCCGTACAACGACTTACGAAGACGCCAAACCTTACCAGGATGAGAGTGACGAAAACCCGGAGGCAACTTCATGTAAACCTCCTCGTCAAGATCACCATGAAGAAACGCATTGTGGACGTCCATCTGGTAAACCTCCCATTGCTTAGCAGCCACAAGACGAAGCAAAGTACGAACAGTTGTCATACGAACAACAGGAGCAAACGTCTCCTTATAATCCTCCCCCTCAATCTGATTGTTCCCAAGAGCAACAAGCCTTGCTTTGTAACGTTCTATAGTACCATCAATTATACTTTGTCTTGTAGATCCATTGACAACCAATAGCTACTTTGTTAGGCGGCAAGTCAACCAACTCCCTGTTTTATTTTCTTCAAGAGCATCAACCTCTTTAGTCATCGCATTATTCCACTCTTTGATCTTAACTGCCTCTTGAAAATGTTTCGGTTCGATGTTAGCAGTAACAGCTGCTAAAAAATCTTATGACTTGGTGAGAAAGCAGCGTCATCAACACAATCTGTCAAAGGGAACAGAGACGTACCTTGGACCGATGTCGAAGACTGAGACGGAAGATCGGGAAGAGCGTGTGTGGAAGATGGTGTGTAGGTGGCATTGTAGAGAACATAATCAGACAATCGCACGGATGGCTTAGGTGTACGTTTACTATGTCGTGGTGCAGGAAGACTGCAGAACCTGGGGAACAGGTAGGACTGTCGGAGCAACAAGCTCAGGAGTAGGAGGATTAACAGGCAGAGTAACTGGAGAGGAATCATCGGACTTCTCCAATTCTATAGAAGAAGAAGACTCAGCAACAGGACAGACAACTTCGCTGTCGACTGTCGGAGAATCAACAACCAGAGACGGCGGAAGAGAAACTGCAGGAGAAACAACAGTGCTCCCCTATCACCCGAAGGAGTAAGTATCCAATCATCATCACAAGAAGTCGGAGACGTAGTCACAACAGTCGGAGAAGAGAAGAAGAAGCCGCATAAGGAAACACATCTTCTTGGAATGCAACATCACGAGACACAAGAAACTCGTTGCGCTCAATATCGAACACCTTCCAACCTTTTTTACCAAAAGGATAACCCACAAACACACACTTGCGGCTACGCTGACCAAACTTATCCTTGTCACGTGTAGTACGATGAACATAACACGCAGAACCGAACACTCGAAGCTGATCATAAGCAGGCTTGCAATCATGAAGAATTTCATAAGGACTGCGACCAGAGTGAAGAGCAGACGGAGTACGGTTGATCAAAAAGGCGGCAGTGAGCACAGCTTCACCCCAAAACTTGATAGGCAAACTTGCCTGAAACAATAAAGCCCTAGCGACATTGAGAATATGTCGATGCTTTCGTTCTACTCGACCATTCTGCTGAGGCGTAGCCACACAAGACGTCTGATGGACAATACCATTGGCACGAAAATAAGAGGAAAGGCACATGAACTCTGTGCCATTGTCAGATCGAACTATCTTGACCGCTTTACCAAACTGTCTTTCCGTATAGTGCAAGAAATTTTGCAAAACACTGCGCACTTCAGATTTTTCAAGTAAAAGATAAGTCCAAACAGCTCTGGAAAAATCATCAACAATGGTCAAAAAATAGACTGCTCCACAAGAAGAAGGGACACGATACGGACCCCAAACATCACAATGAATCAGTGAAAAACAATCTGTTGTTTTATTAATGCTATCCGGAAAAACTGTTCTGGTTTGTTTAGCTCTAAAACATATGTCACAAGACGAAGAGCTAACAGAAGAACGAGAAAACATTGGTAAAGCAGAAAGAACTGAAAAACTAGGATGTCCTAAACGTCGATGCCACAAAGCCTGATCAGAAACCGCACTTGCCATATGAATCTTTGTTGTAGCCACATCCGTAAGATAATACACACCATCACGCTCTTCACCGCTTCCAATCAAAGTCTTCGAAAACGGTCCTGCAAAAACAAATAGTGTCAGTGAATGTGGCAAGACACTTTGTTTGTTTCAATATCTTTGAAACAGAGATCAGTGTGCAGTTGAGAGAAGGCACAAAGAGAACATTAGTCAACTTGACATTGTGTGAGAGTGGAAAAACACCCATGCTTATAGCAAAGGTTTTACTGCCATCAGCAAATCCAACTGGACTTGGTGGAATAGGAACCACATTTACGAGTAAGGAGAGATTCCCAGTCATGTGATGAGATGCTCCAGTATCCAAAATAACATTGCCAAGCTTAAGCTACAGACAACTTGTTGGAAGTGTCGCCTGCGGAAGTGCTAGTGTTGGATTTTTCTTGAAGAAACTGCGTGAAAGCCTTCAAGTGTTCTTGTGTAAACTCAGGAAAAACAGAGGAGTTTGAACTGGTAGCATGTGCAGCAACCATCTGACCACGTCCACGGCCACCGCTGTTGGAAGGAAAACCACGACCGCCTCTTCCTCTGCTACTGGAACCACGACCATTGTTATTCTTCTCAGACCTCTCTGTCCACCAGTCTGGGAAGCCTACGAGTTGCCAACAGTCACGTTTGTCGTGACCAGTGCGTCCGCAGTGAGAGCAAGAGAGACGACTCTTGCTTACAATGGAATCGGGTTTGCTTCCACCAGAAGTATCAGGACGAGTAAGAAAACCCACAGCCTCCTCTTTTTGTTCGCGTTGACGATTGGAGCACAACCTCTGTTCTTCTCTTATTACGCGACTGTAAACTTCACCGAGAGAAGGAAGGGGATCCATCGCAACAAGAGTGGCACACAAACCACCAAACCTTGATTCATCGAGACCCAACACGAACTGATGAACCTTCTCTTCCTCCCTTTCTGTAGCCGGAGCAGAGGTAGCTCCACAAGTACACAAGCCACAAGAACACACTGTGAGAGGCTTGTAAATCTGATATTCCTCCCAAATAGAACAGAGTTTGCCGTAGTAGTCAATAACAGACTGACCCTCTTGTCGACACGACGCAAGTTGACTTTTAAGTTGATGAACACGCACCTTGTTCCCAACAGAAAAGCGCTGCTTCAAGTCCAACCACAGCAGATGAGCGTTGGCGATAAACGTCACAGTGGACTTGACCTTTGGTTCGATCGAAGTCCTTATCCAACCAACGATCATGGAGTTTACCGTCATCCAATTCTCCAAATTGGGATCATCACCAGCTGGTTTAGGGATGGTTCCATTAATGAAACCTGTCTTGCGTTTAGCTTGAAGGGCGTTTAACATCTCCGTTGCCCACTCGTTGTAGTTGTCGCCGGTCAAGAAAACTGACGAGATCATAGATCCGGGATTGTCGGAGCTTGACAAGGTGTAAGGAGACACCACAGTGTCTCTAGCTGTTGACTAACAGCTTTTGTAGTTGCAGAAGAACTCTGTTCTACGACTGCCATGATTTCTTGTTACGCAAGAAACAAACGTTTATGAATTGAAGAAAATCGAAACAATTGAAAAGAAAGAGAAAATTTTAGAAATTTTTCTGTGATCTTAGCTCTGATACCATGTAGAATTTAGGTGTCGAACCAACTTGATTTCATTAACTTGTGAACTTTGGGTATAAATACAAGAGACCTTTTAACAAGATAAGGCTAAGACTCCTAAAAAATATACAACTCGGCTTTATCACAAGAAGATTGAGACTTATCACAAATATTATGAACATATCCCGTAATAGATTAAGTGCGGGTTACAAGGTGTGGAGGAAGCTAGATCTATTAAGTTTTTTTTGTTTGTTTGTTTCTAGTTATCTATCTGGTGTGGAGATGGTTGTTTTTTTTTTGTAATTTAGTCCTTTTATCATCTGGAGTATTTGTGTACGAGAAATTTATTTCGAGAAATTTATCATTTGGAAAGTTTCGATCCGCCGCCGCCGTAGTTGAGATGATTAAAACTACATCGTTTTCATTAGTAACAACGTTTTTTTTTTTTGTTTCTTCTTCTAATTGGGCTTGGCCCAAACTTCTTCTTTTATTTTGACAAAAAAACCGAACCGAAATTTACTTGTCTCTATGTTAACCAAAACTGTATTAAATACACGAAATTATTACATTGCCTGTATTTGGCGATATATTCCAAGAAAGCTGATTCCCTTAACCAAATACTCCAAAAAGTAAATATTTGGAGTATGATTTATTTACTTTTTTATTCATATAGTGGTCAGCGTTCAATGTAATAAATTCAATGTAATAAATTCAACTTAATTTATATGGCAGATTTTATAACATGCCCAAATCTACTAAACATCTATAAGAGAATATATCTTAGACATATATCTACTAAACATCTATTATTTGATTTTAGACATACTATGATAGGGAAAAGGGCCATTTCATACCCGTACACACCTCGAAAGTGCGAATTGCTACCTGTACAAATAAGAAGTGTCAATTTAAACATGTACCACAGGACATTTTACATTTCATACCTGTACGCATAAAATCGAGCCAATTACACAGTCCACGTTAACGGATTTAAGTCAACCGTTAGATAATCTGACTCAGATTCCACGTGTTTTTTGACATGGCAACGAAGATGCAAAACGGCGTCGTTTTGATTCGTTTTTCTCGCAAAAAATTGTGGAAATTCCACACTCCAGAGATTCGAACTCATGACCTCACATGTCATTTGGGTAGGAGGTAACCAGTTGATCTAACAACATTATTCGATAATAAGATACCAATTAATCTTTATAAACCTAACCTAACGTAACAATCGAAATCGAAAAAATTTCTGGAAATTCACAATCTCGTGGGTCGAACCCGCGATCTCAAATCTCAATAGCGTAGGACGTAACCAATTGATCCCACAACTTCATTCAGTTATATCATACAATTTTATCTTTATAAAGCTTAAAGATATCTAAGTCTCAATCGAATGAAATGTCGTCGTTATGAATTGGGGGAAAAATTGAAATTTAGGGTTCTTCTCTCAAATCCCGATTCGTGGTTTATTTGGGTTTTATTTCCTTCTTCTTTTTCTCTGGAATAGGCGACGAGAGAACCGACGAAGATGGACGAAGAAGGTGATCAATTCGAATGGAGAGAGGAAAGAGTAGGACGAAACGAAGAGATAAGGTAAATCGAAGTAGATTTCAATATCTGATTTCAATTTAGGTTTTCTTTTAAGGTTTTAATCTTAGATTTCATGATGCTGTAGTGATTCGAGAGTGAAATTCAATGTCTACAATGGTGGATACTGGGCAAAAGATTACAAAGGTGACGTTTTTTATCTTCAAGGTTCGAAATCGGCAACTATAACATGTAATCCGGAAGAGTTCTTTGTTAAGGTGTCGAATGAGTTTAGCGAAGGAATTTATGGGCATATGTTGTGGTATAAGTTTCCATTTGAGGAACATAAGGAGCGGAAGAGGTTGATAGATTCGGATATGAGTTTTACAAGGATGTGTGATGCGGCCATATGGGTTGGAGTAGTTGATGTATTTATGGTTAAGTCGTCAGAGCATCCTCATGATGTGGAGATTACTGAGCCCTGTGATGCAGAGATTCGAGTTGAGAGGAATGTAGCCTCTTTCCTTGATGAAGACCCGAATTTTGACTACCATGACACACCTCCAAACTCGGATGATGAAGGTGGTGGAGAGAAGTTTGTAAGATTAAAAAAAGGTAGTGGTCAGCTGCAGTTTAAACAAGTGTTTGACACTCTAGAAGATTTCAGAGAGTGTTTGATAGATTATGCTTTGAAGGGAGGATACAACATTAAGCTTGATAGATGGGGGAAAGAAAAAAATGGAGCTGTTTGTTCAATGGATGGTTGTCATTGGAGGTGTTACTGTTCGTTTCATAACCCCATTGGGAAGTGGGTTCTGAAGACATTTGAAGATGATCACAATTGCACACCTGATGGGTATTGTAGGTTACTAAAGTCGGCTGTGGTGGCAAAGATGTTTATGGATGAGATAAGGTCGAATCCTGATTATTCACCGAAAGCTATACAATATGAGGTCCAAAAGAGGTTCAATATTATGATCACACCTGATGTATGCAAGAAGGCGAAGAAAAAAGTATTAGATATGATTCACCGTGACCATTTAGAGCAGTTCTCTAGGCTCAGAGATTACAAAGATGCAATCCTTGAGTAAGTTATTTTTTTTAATGATTGTGTCCATATTCTAACACTTTTTATGATTGTTTTTATATTCTAACACACATTTTATATTCTAACACAGCCAAATGTGTTGATGTTCACAACAACATATCAGAGTCGTTCAACAATGCCATCGATCCAGCAAGGTACGTACCAATGGTTGAGATGTTGGAGACTATTAGGAGAAGAACCATGGTGCGTATTGATTTGAGGAAGACTGCGGCCAGTCAGTATACAGGTCGAATCACTGAGAGGGCAAAAGAGATCTTAGAAGAAGAAGCTAAGTACATTAAGTATTGCTCATTTGTCCCAGGTGCAGACGGTAGATATGATGTTCGTGAGTCTGGTATAAATCACAGTGTGAATCTTAGGCTGAGGACATGTGTTTGTAGAAGATGGGATATGAGTGGAATTCCTTGTCGCCATGCTCTACGTGTGATCACCGAGAAGAAGCTTAATCGTGAAGATTACATTAGCGACTGGTATTTGAACTCGAGGCAGTTATGTATTTATAGTGATTCGATTGCACCAGTTAATGGTATGTTGTTCTGGCATAGAACTGGTTCTGTTGTGGTGCCACCTGCTGCTTTAGTTGAACAGATTGAAAACAGGAAAGGTAAGAAACCAAAGCTGAAGAGGAAGAAAGCAAGGCATGAGTCTCCTACAAAAAAGAAGAAGAAGCTTAGTAGAGAGAATAGGATCATGCATTGTAGTCTATGTGATTACCCTGGACACAACAAATTAAGGTGTCCTAATGCTGGAGTGGAGAGATACAAACCACCAAGGAAACCAAGGAAGAAGAAGCAGTCATCAAATGCAACTCAAGGAGCTGAAGGAAGTCAAGTAAGTCAAGAAGCTCAAGGAAATCAAGTAAGTCAAGAAGCTCAAGGAAGTCAAGCAACACAAGACTAATTTGTTGCTTGTTAGGTCTGTTTTTCTTTTTGTATGCTATGGAGGTTTCTTAAAACAATATGATATGTATTTGGTTTTCTTAAGACTTGGTTTAAGACAAGATTATTAACATGTTTTCATCATTTTGAATGTCTTATGAGTTTTTTTTTTTAAAAAGCAATATGATCATTCATTCAATACAACATCATACATCATACACCATACATTCACTAAAACCAAATTCAAAAGATAAACCTAAAGAAGAAAATCATCACCAAAGCAAACACTACAATGTTCTTCAAGCTACGAAGCTGCATTTTCAACTCTCCAACCTCCTTCTCAACCACAGCCTCACATACACGAGTATCCATTGTCAAAATGCCAATTTCTGATTCACAAACATTGAAGTCTTTTTCCATTTTCATCGAAGCTCCTTCAAGCTTAGTAACTTTCTCTATCAAGTCTTCAATCTCTTGAACCATACACGTATCCGTCCACTTGAACACATGACCCCTATTGTCCTGTAACATTTATCTAAAGCTTATACACATAACCACAACCAAATGCGAAATTGACAAAACCACAACCATTGACAAATCCACAACCATATGCGAAGAAGACAAAACCACAACAATATCCAAAATTGAAACACACTTACATGTTCTCCAAATGGACAAGCATGAAACAGTCTTCCAGGGTTTCTAACTGTGTTTGACGTCTTCATCACTACACTTTCTCCACACCGACACTTCTTAGGAAACCCTCTGAATCGCTCACCCATTCTCAATCACTGTAATTCGGTATCAGAGAAGAAGAAAAAGAGTGTTTGGTAGGTTTATCGAACCCAATTACAGAGAAAAAGAAGAAGGAAATAAAACCCAAATAAACCACGAATCGGGATTTGAGAGAAGAACCCTAAATTTCAATTTTTCCCCCAATTCAAAACGACGACATTTCATTCGATTGAGACTTAGATATCTTTAAGCTTTATAAAGATAAAATTGTATGATATAACTGAATGAAGTTGTGGGATCAATTGGTTACGTCCTACGCTATTGAGATCTGAGATCGCGGGTTCGACCCACGAGAGTGTGAATTTCCAGAAATTTTTTTGATTTCGATTGTTACGTTAGGTTAGGTTTATAAAGATTAATTGGTATCTTATTATCGAATAATGTTGTTAGATCAACTGGTTACCTCCTACCCAAATGACATGTGAGGTCATGAGTTCGAATCTCTGGAGTGTGGAATTTCCACAATTTTTTTGCGAGAAAAACGAATCAAAACGACGCCGTTTTGCTTTTTCGTTGCCATGTCAAAAAACACGTGGAATCTGAGTCAGATTATCTAACGGTTGACTTAAATCCGTTAACGTGGACTGTGTAATTGGCTCGATTTTATGCGTACAGGTATGAAATGTAAAATGTCCTGTGGTTCATGTTTAAATTGGCACTTCTTGTTTGTACAGGTAGCAATTCGCACTTTCGAGGTGTGTACGGGTATGAAATGGCCCTTTTCCCTACTATGATACTATGGTTGATCTACACAACTTTCACCCCACGATAAGCCAGTATCAAACAAACTAACCACTATTTACTACTAGTCGATCGATTACTAAATCTGAAAAAGAACAACAAACAAAAAAAGGTTTATTAAGGGAAGATATTGACTGAAACACTTTCAAAGTGTGTGGTCTAACATAAAATAATTATAATAAGGATTACAGAATTATATATTTATATATTACAAAGATTTTGACACATGAATTATTAAGGGCTGGTGATATATTTGATTCAGTGAGAAGCAGGCACATAAGCATTAGGAAGGAACAAAATATGACATGATTTGAAAAAATTGTGGTCTAATCGTATTTACAATTGAGAGATCTTATAAAGAAACTTTTTATGGTCGAAGCATCTTCACTAGTTGCTGATGAGAGGTCTTCACAATGATGTCATGTATGTTTCTCAATAAAAGTGATCGTAAAAACTATAATGCCCATATACAAATTGTATGACAATTTTGTTTGCTTTTAGTCCAAGTGTGTACAAAAAGCTGACTTAAGTGTATAAACAGATATTGGGTATTGTCAAAGAAAAGAAAAAAAAAAAAAAAAAAAAAAAAACAGATATTGGGCTTGAACAAGAGTTGATAAACAGTCTACGCATCAACGTAAACACTATCACATTTATTTACAAAGTTTTAGATTTAAACTGATAAACATTAAGAAGTAATTAAAGCCCAGTATTATTTGACACAATCATAGCTTATTTCAATAATATTACCGTTTTAATTACTAAATTTAGTACTACTTGTTCGTACTTTAGTTGCTTGAGCTGTTGTAGCCATTTGCATGGTCTTTAATGATAAAACCATTGCTGGAGCTAGGTTTCCGGCAAAGGCTAAGATGAACGCCGGGATCATGGTGAGTCTCCGACGACTTGTAAACGACGGAACTGTTTATGATCTGAACGTTACTGTTCACAAAACGATTTTCACCATTATTGTTATGGTTTTTTGACTTTGATTTTGACTTTTCATCCGCCCTTTTCTTGGCGTCGTTATTAAATAAATATATGGTCCACCTGTCCTGCTTGGTGACCGTAGGATCACCATTACAGCTCCTTTGTTTTCACCTGAAATAGTTATGACGCTTTGTGTGCCCATTATGACGTCATCATCAGACTCTGGAAATAACGTTTCCTTTGGTCCGTGTACGATGTCTGTTTTCTCCGATAATGTAACTATGCTTTCCTGTATATCCAAATTGGTCAAAAAAATCTCACATTCTCACTTTTAAAAGTTTATATTAATTTGTGTGTTATAAAATAAATACCTTTAAAATACAACTAGAAAATCTTTATAAGATTGACATGGTCCACATGTATATATTTCGTTTCAATATCAATTATCTTTGCGAACCCAAACGAAGTATTATTCGATGTTTTATAACCTAAATGCTTAAAAACTATTCACGCAAGTCGTTGATTTTAGTTCAATTTCTCACAAGTTTCTTTGGTTTTTACCAGACGGCTTATTGTTAGAATCAGGGCCCCGCTTGGCGTACAAGGAACCAGCCGCTGATACATCAGAAGGCAAAGAGACCGTAGCAGAGAGAGGTTGGAAATTAGTGTTTCCAACGAACCAGTAGAGCGCCCATTTGAGATTGCAGAGAGTATACTTCAGTGCTTTCGTCCAACTCTCTTTCTTGTTGAAGCTCTGTGTTATCGAATACCCCTCCACTTTGTCCTTTTCGATCCTGCCAAAAAATGTTATATGAGAGAAACTTCTAAGGTTTTGGGTTCCACCCATTAACAAAAAAAAAAGATAAGTGACGAAAAAGATTTTTAGTTTTAGGAGAGTGGGGACTTGCTTGAATGGAAGTTTGAGGCATTTCTCTGGTGGGATATTGTTCTCTTGGTCCTTTGAATTTGCGAAATCAGTGAAGTCTTTAAGACACATCAAATACAGTGTCATGGCTTTATCGTACCGAGTGCTCCAAAACAAGTTTACAGGGCCAAACCTGACAAAAATCATTGAAAGGTTTTTAGTTATAAAACACTGAAGAAACTACTAAGACAAAACTTACCAAAATACTCGCGTGAAATCAGCACAAGACATATGTTTTAAAGTTCAACTCCAAGAATAATAAACCAGTACAAGACTATGCCAATTAAGCAATGAAAATTACTTACAGCTCATAAGTTTCGTTGTTGCTGTCTACAATTCTAGGATAGCTCCCCATCGGCTGTATCTTAACTCGACATCTTTAAAAGGGTTACTGGTTAAGAATAAACTTTATAAAGTAAATAGTATCCAACAACAAAATTAAAACTAGGAAGAAAACTGTGAGAAGATAGTAGTAACAAGGATACTGAAATTTTGGCCGGAAATAGTTACACATCGTGTGGAGGAGAAGACAGGCTTGGCCCCAAGCAGCATTGATCTCATCCCACTCAACCTAGTAATGTTTCATATGACCTAAGTTAACACTTTATATGAGCAGAAAGAGGTTATAACATATAAACATGCAAAGCTTACATTTATGCCAGGGAGTAATCCAAGTCGAAAATTGTTAATTGTACCGAAGTCTCCATCATACCGTATGGGGAAGGCATCAATCAGTACGTTTGTCTTATTTAGTAACTCTAAATGTGCTTGTGAAACTTCAATCTTTGCCAAGATTGCATCTCTCTCTTCCTGTTAACAAGACGTATATATATTTAAACACAAAGATCCAAGAAACGAGTACTGTTACGCTGATAAAGCCTAAACCTTCACAGATACAACATGACTACAAAAACCTAATCAATTGCTCTGAACACTAATACCACACTGAGAGAGAACTATTATAAAGAATCTGTGAAGCAAACGAATGAAAGCTCTGGACTCTCTAAAGTATCATTTAGTAAACAAATGAGGGAGAACACTAAGAATATCACTGGCAACGCACCTGATGGGCTATTAGTTGAAACTGAAAATTATTGAACTCTTGCCAATACCTATTACCAGAAAAGTCATAAAAGCATGTGAGAAAATAAGAGATAGCAATATAAATGTATCATTGGCCAATAAGGAAACAGTGAGAGAGCTTAACCGATCTTCGAGTTCGTTAAAGCGATTTCCCTTTGATTCGAGCTCCTTCAGTTGATGGTTCACCTCAGCATTTTGTTTCTCTGTTTCTTCTATAGCTGCAACAAGTTTTCTTTCTTCTTCCTCAATCTAAACAGAGCAGGAAAACCAACAACAAACTTGTCACTAAAAAACTATCTGCAATTCATCATAGAGTTACTTAAAACAATATGCTGAAACCTGAAAAAGTAAGTACCTTGTTTTTCCTTGAGAAAATCAGATTCACTAAGAACATCTTGTGTCTCCCCTTCTAACCGCTGAACACATGCTTCGTAAGCTTCCACGTCCCTCGTAACATCCTCAACTTCTTTTTCAAGTTTATCAGACAAAACCCTCATACATTCTAAGCACAATGGCTGTTCAACCTAATAAAATAACTCACAAGCAAGAAAAGTATTATCAGTTTTATCCAAGGAGATACAATACAACACTCTACAATACCAAGAATACAAAAACATCATATACCTGAGTCTGAGTTCTAGCAATATCAAAAGCTCGTGTCAAGACATTGATAGTGGCATTAAAGCCAGAATTATTCGAATGCAACGGACCGTTTTGGCCAACTTCAAGGTTGTGAGAAGAGGGTGAATCAGAAGCAGGCTCAGACTTATACACAACAACAAACGAGTCTTCCATAGCCTTTGCAGATTGGTTAGCATCAGGAGAAGGACCACGAGGACGTGGAGGAATGCCCTGAGCTTGAGGAGGCTTGTGTCGAGGTAAGACAACAAAGGAGTTGTCCATACGTGTTGAACCAACAACACTGTTAGCTCCATATCCTCCTTGTCCCTGCATTGTTGCTGTATGTAACCAATCATATTAAGTTTTATAAACTAGATAGACTTATAAGTTTTATGAACACTGAAACTAACTAACCGGAACCGGAAGCGGAAGGAGGAGAATCGGAGAAGAACTTGGCGGCGTAGGAATCGACGACGCCGACTATGGTAAGGGAGTGGTGACAGTTTTGGCAGACCCATTTAGGGAGACTCGGGTCCATCGGGATGCTCCGAGGAGTTTTATCGGGGATCTCTTCTTTCCTCATCTCGCTTTCCCAATTTTGAAATCAAAGCTCTCTCTCTAGGGTTTGGATTTTCACCTTGCTCTCAATCAATCTGTGAAACAGTAAAGATAAAAAAAAGGATTGGATAAATCCAAATCCGAGCTTCACCCGAGAACCCGGAGATCAAAGCTTAGGAGGATCACCAAGGAACAAGGATCGAGCCTAAGAACAGAGATTCAATTGATTGAAGATGTTGATGATGATGATACAGAGAGAGCGACATAAAAGAGAGATTTAACAAAGATTACTAATAAGTCTCGTATTTGATTGGATTTTTAAGGTTTGTAGAAGAAATAATTAAACCAGAAATCATAATTAATTAAACCAAATAGTATGACAAAATAAATATGAACCGTCCAAATCCAAATCTTAAAGAAAAAGCCAAAAAATTAAAAAACTAAAAGAGAATATCTCAAAACCAAAACAAATAAGGAGAATTTGTTTTCAAATGGGGTCTTCATTGGTCGGCAGTCTTCTAAAGAAGTTCTGGAATCCGTTGGGCAAATCGTTGCGAAGACACGGGAATTTAAGCCACCAGATCATAAAAAATACAAAAACAATCCTAAACGGGCACCAATCCCAAAAAATGTTAAACATGTTCAGGATGATGTAACAGGAGAGAGCCGAAACAACCGAAAAAAATGGATGCCCAATTAGCAAATCAACAAGCGCTAAGAACCTTTCTCCTTGTTTCGCAGCATCCCCCAATAGCATCATCACCTGCTCCATAATTTTCCTCAACCTGTCGTACCTCATCTTAACAATGTTCACATCCATCTCCCCCGACGGAAACGAATCCAACTCTTCTGCTAACTCGTCTAGGTTGATCACTTCCAGTCCCCAGAGCTTCAAATCCACGGAAATCAACGGAGGAGGAGGAGTGCCGTTCCGATAGCTCATCATTATTGTCTTGATCACTGACCTAACAGCTAGAAGCACAATCAAAACCACAGGTAGCAACGAACTCGCCAAAGTCGTCATCCAGTAGTCCGAATAAATAAACACAACACTCGCTCCAACTGCACCAAATTTTGGCAAAAACTCTTTCCCGGATCTGATCAACTCAAGGGTCGAAACACACCACGATAACCTCTTATAGAGTATGCACAGCCTTCCATAATTAGCTTTCGTTTTCTTATACTGAAATTCTTACTCTTCGGCTTCAACATATCCGACACGACTTCCCTTCCCAGAGGCGGCAAAGTATTCTCAAGATTCTTACAATTCAAATCCACAGCTTGTGCTCTCATCTTGTCGACCTGATACATGGACACTGGAGACTTGTAATGAGCTTTAGGTAACATCCAACGGGTAGAAGCCGAAAACCGTACGTAAAAGTCAGCAACATTAACATAGCGAATCGCGAGCTGAAGCTCTCCCATTTTCTTCAGTCCGCTGCTTCCCAAATTCATTATCGGATACGAGCAAGTGTAAATCCAGTCACAGCGTACACGATTCAATGGGATCCTCACTTTCCCGATCGGGACATCTTTCCCTGTAACCTGGTAGATTTTTCGATTATCGTAGATCCCAAGCGTTAGCACCGTACAGTTTTCATAGACATCCCACGAATACTGCTCGTTCCACTTGGGTGAGACATTGTTAACCACGGTTCGAGTCCTCGCCCATTTATTCCCATATTTAGCCACCACATAACTGTCGATGTCCGCTTTTTTCTCGTCTCTTCCCTTTAAACCGGTTGCCCCCAAAATCCCGATTTCCAATTTCCCGAGCACACCCGGCCATAGCCCTTTAACATAAGCTCTGAAGTCACTCGCGTATTCGACGCATTCTTCAGCGACGTGATAGGCCTGATCAGTCGCTAGTTTCATCTTGAGTCTGCTTGCGAACCTCCTCGAATCTCCTGCCGGTTCGACCTTAACCGGCATTTCAAGGTCATAGAACAAAACCGGTGCAGAACTTGGAATTTTAAGTGGAGTCATCTCTGAGAGCTTCTTCTTTAACATCCCTATGCATTCTTCGTGTTGCTCGTCGACTCTGTCCATCACCTTAATGACGACGGTTCCTTCTAACGGCTCTGATGCAATTAATATTAGATCTTGGTTCCATGACGGGTTCCTACCGGCAGAAACTCCGGTTTTGAGACACACATCACCTAGAGCTGCCGTCACGTATGCCGAAGGAGTCCGCTTATGATCGCTAGGCAACAAATCGTGACCTGAAACAATGGTAATCCTAACATAACAGAGCCTTGGGGCTAGGTAGACCTTAGGTCGCGTGTTGATGACGTTAAGTGGACTCACTGCAGAGGCGTCTGAAAACCAAGCCTCTGAATAAACCTCGTCAACTTGTGTACCAAACCAAGCCGACATCAGCAAATCCATGTGATGATCTGTTTGGGTATTCTGCATAGAGTACCACTGAGGCGCGATTCTTGCGTCGGGAGGAACCCTACTCGGAATCTCCGAGGCCAGTTTGAAGTTTCGCTTGCCAATTACGGTAGTGGTCGCAGTGTCCTTGAGAGTAACGGACAAGACATCACCTTTGGTTTTGTCGAAAGCGAACACTTGATTCCACTCCATATTTTGTCCCATTGGCAGATCTTTGGTCGAGGATATGTAGTTTCCGAGAGTGATTTCGACGACGGGGATTACAGCAGTGTTGGCTACTTTGTTCTTGGCTTGGATTACTTCTACGTAAAGAAACTCCATCTGCTCGACGAGGTCATGTGAAGATGTTGGGCCACGAGGGTTTCGAGCTCCTCTTTCTCCCCCAAGCTTTGGAGAGATTTGCTTGACGAAGAAATCATCTTTCTTTGCAGCCATCTCTGAAACAACAAAAAAAAAAGAAATGAATAAATAATACTAAATAAATAAAAGTTAGGAAAAAATCGAAAAAAATCGACTCTTGCTTTTAATAAAAAAATATGAGAAACCTTGAAAAAATCCAGGAGACACTTTCACATGGTGAAACATTTTTAAGTAATTAGAATTTATTATAATAAACCATATCTTTAAAAACTTAAAATTTTAATTAAGTAGTTTATTTGGTATTTTTATTTTTATGGCATAAATCATAATAGTTTTTTGCTATCTAACAAATTCTATTATGCATAATTTTAAAATTTATATTAATACTATTTTAAATAATATAAGTTGTGTAGTAAAATATTATATAATTAAACAAATTCTGAGATTTGAAAAAAATATTGTATTATTAGTATATATAATTTTGTTACTGATAGTATGATTAAAAATATAACTATTTAATAAATTAGAAATATTTAATAATTAATTTAATATGTTTAAATATATATTAATAGATAATTTTATAATTTAAGATAAAATACAAAACTAAATCCTTTATATTCTAAGGCACAAGACACTCTATCAATAATCCTTTGACATAAGAAAAAAAAATCATCTTCTTGGAGAGTTTCTAGTAATCAAAATAAATAAAAGTTAGGAAAAAAAATCGATTCTTGATTTTCATAAAAAAATATGAGAAACCAGGAGACACTTTCACATGGTGAAACATGTCTAAGTATTTATCCTAATGAAACATGTCTAAGTAATTAGAATATATTATAATAAACATATCTATAAAATTTAAAATTTTAATTAAGTAGTTTATTTGTTAATTTTTTTATGGTATAAATCATAAAAAAAATTGCTATCTAACAAATTCTATTATGCATAATTTTATATTAATACTATTTTAAATAATATTAGTTGATACAATAAAATATTATATAATTAAACAAATTCTAAGATTTGAAAAATATGTCGTATTATTAGTATTAATAATTTTATTACTGATAGTATGATTAAAATTATAACTAGTTAATAAAATTAAAAATATCTAATAAGTAATTTAATGTGTTTAAAATATATTAATAGATAATTTTATAATTTAAGATAAAATACAAAACGAAATCCTTTATATTCTAAAAGACAAGACACTCTATCAATAATCCTTACATATATAAGTAAAAAAAAAAAAATTGGAAATAATTATATATAAAAAAGGAATAGTGGAGAAGAAAACGTAAAAAGTAATACTACATAAATTCAATTATAGATCAAAAAAATTTATAGGAATATTGACATTTTTCTATAAAACTACATAAATTTAATTATTGTTAAATTAAGTTCTACATAAATTAATTATAGTTAATTATAGGAATATAATACTACATAAATTAATTATAGTTAATTATAGGAATATACTACATATTAAATTTAGGGTTATAGGAATATAGTACTCTCTACATTAATTATAGTTAATTAACTTTATGTAGTATAATTAATTTAATATGTAGTATAATTACCTATAATTAAATTTAGTATAATTATAGTATAGTATTATTAAATTTAGTATAGTATTAAATTTATGTAGTATAATTTAATTTAAAAGTTTATGTTTTTCTACAAAAATTAAATTCCTATATTACTACATAAATTTAATCATAGAAAAATTGTCAATATTCCTATAATTAACTAGATTTTTTTGTGTGGAATATTTGTGACATATTTTTTAGTTAATTAATGTGTGCCATGAAATTTTTAAATCGAGATTCAGTTTCTATAAGAAAAAAATTTCTAGATTCAGTTTATTTTTGCAAAATTTGGAATGCAATTAAAGATTTAGAAAAAAATAATAATTTTGCTGTGCATCGGGTATAAATATAATGCTAGTAAAATAGTAAGTAGGAAGTGGAGTTACCTTAGGACAGATCAAGAAGGTGTTCGTCGCCGGAGATTAAGTAACCAGTCTTCGAGTCTTCGATCCTCGAGTTAGTGCGTGAATCTAAACCACATCAAAACTAATTAAAATGGTAACCCAAATACTATAGGATTAATGGGATTATATAGTGTAATGGTCGACCAAGATACAAGATAACATAATTTTAAAGATTTACACAATGCTTTACCTACATGTGAGATACTTTTAATAAAATTTACCTACGTGTGAGATACTTTTAATAAAATTTAAAAGAAAAAAATAAGATTAATCTTAATTTGACTTACTTTTGAGTGAGGATGGAGATGAAGAAGAGAATTTGAAGAGGCAAAAAGTCTTCTCACGTCGTCGGTCGATCACAAACTTAATAAGGTTTGTCTGCAAGAAAACAAGTAAAATTTGGTTTTAGGTGAAAGAATATATTGTTTAGTAGTCTACAGATCAGACGACTGCGTTTTGTTGATTCATTAGAACGACATACAAGTGCTGTAAAAACCAAAAAAACGACATACAGTGCTTCAAAAAACAGAACGAAGCGTTTTACATATCCGCAATACCAAACTCATCCCAGTATTCAGTAAAGAAAGACTTCAAATTCAAAAAAAGAATGTATACAGATAAATTTTTCCAGTGTAAATACAGTCTTTAGATACCAAAGGAAACAGCAATTGAGAACACAGAATGGATCATAGAGAAGTAAAACAAATTAGAAAAGAACACCAACTAAACCAAACACCAAAATCACATAAACATAAACTTCTAAACATAAACCCCTGAACTTTTGATCCTCTGACCGATGAAAAACAAATTTATGTTTGGATTTCCTTACCCAAACAAACCACCGGTGATGAATCCGGTGAGAGAAGTGACGGTGGCTCTGGTGGTGGTGACTACGGCTGAACGTAACGTGACGAACAACTCCACGTCTCCACTTCCAAACGATCAAGAACACACCAAAACAAAGACAGCAACTCTGATCTCAACAAGGATGGTGATGGTGACTTAAGATTCAGTTTTAGTTAGGCTTTGATTATTCCTTTTGATTACACACCACGCATGTATTACATATTTATATATACATATATAAAATATTTACAAAGTGTTGAACATAGTAATTTTCCCTATAAAATATACACAAAGTGTTGAATATAGAAACAGAATTTAGAGAAATGGAATATTTATAATTTTAACATTAAGAAAGTGAGATCCCGGAAAGTATTTGAATGGTCGACATGAATCTTCTTATATTAATGAATTGGTATGTACTGTTTCGTAAAGTTGTCAACTTTTAATGAGCTAATTAATGTTTATCTTTATTTTACTGAAGAGAAATAGGATTTGATGAATACCAGATATACAGTATATCATATACTCTTTGTGTGAGAGGCTTTGAAGACAAAGCACTGTGAAGGAATCAGAGAAGCTGCTGGGAGATTCTGATGGAAACAATGTCACCGTCTGTTCCTGCTTTCATTGTGTGGTACTTCACAAGGATTCCTGCAATTTAGATTAATTTGTTGAAGAATTGTAATTGTGCTTCTTTCTTCCTAGATAAAGATGGTTGATTATGTAATGATTTGGACTTGATACCTTCGTTTTGTTGTAGTCTCGTGTGAACAGCGACAGCGTGGGGTGCGATAACTGCTTTAGGTTGGGAATCATCTGGCTCTCCGGTCCAAGACTTGAGGTTGAGAATACCTATATATATAGAGGTTTCGTGTGAGATGGAGAATCATTGAGGATGAAGGAGCATGAGAGTGTAATTAAGTTACCTGAGGATGAAGACTCTTTAAGGTGTTTGAGATCAAATATGGCTCCACAAGCTGCACTTGCGTCTTTCTGTAACTTAAGAGATCCAATAAGATTGTAATCCCAGCTTCCATCTTTGTAGCCTTCACTGAGGAACAGTTCCATGTGCCTAGCATCAAGTGTTTGCATTGTTCCTACACAATAAATAGAAACACTCTTAATTAGTTGTAATTTCGTTATACTAAATAGAGTAACAACATCAATACTAAAGTTTCAGTAACAGATTAGAGTTGGTTAGTGTCTTTTACCATCACAGGTACTGAGGTCACAAACAGGGCAACACACAAGCTGCAAATCTGAAAATAAGATAAGCCATGTTACAGTTTTTTTCTTGTAGTTGACAAGTTTCTGCAGATCATGAAAAGGAAAAGTTTGTTACCTGCAATCCAAATACCACCTTTGATGTATAATGCTTCTCACTTCTCAGCTTCTCCTTCTGAACGGTTTATATACCCAACAAAAATTACATAGAAGACCGTTAATCACGATAATTTATTTCAAATCTGAATAACGAACATTTACTTTTTATTTATTTATTTTTGCATATACTTTCTTTGTTCACAACTTCGTTAATGAATTACCAGTACAACAACAATCTATGCTAAGAAGAATATTCATTAAAAAAGTTAAAATCTATATAAACCAAACCAGTAGTGAGCGTGAACAGAACAAGATACAACTCTGAAACGCATTTACATTCTTCTTAAACTTAACTTGTCGTGGGAACGTTGTTTAACCTTACTTTTTTATAAGCTTTTCTTAGTCTTCGTCAAGCCTTATAAAAGATACTAAAAATAAAAAAAGACAGTTAGAGAGAGAGAGAGATTGTGGCGTGAAGGAGGATACGGGTCACTAAGGATCTGTAGACCTTTTGATGGTAAGCTCTGCTCTGAGATGGAGAATGCCATTGATGAAGTATTGACTATCCTCTGCGATAAAAGACGTCCACGCTATCCCAAACAGGTTTCTGTAACCAACTGCTTTACCTCCTGTGAACGTGTAGTTCCCTTTGTATTTGCTTATGAAATCTTCTGCAGGCTTTGACCTCGCCGAGAATTCATAGTCCACTCCGAAACTCACTGACCCTTTCTCCTGCATCCCTAAGAACAGCCCGAAGCAGTGGAACGAGCTCTGTTGGTCCATGTTGCAGTGAGCTGAGAGGAAAAACCCTTGACCTCCTAAGTGAAAGGCCTGCGAGTACACTCTACCCGATGGGAACAATCCTGCGCATTCTTCTCTTTTCAGGTCTAGGTAGACTACGCACTGCGGTCTAGGGAGCTCAAACTCCACGACTTTGACGGGTCTGTATTTGTACGCCCTCTCTATGAGGCGGCGGTTCAGGGATGCGGATTCTTCCGCAGCTAGGCTACGTTGTCTGTGTGGGGCTTCTGCTTTGAAGAACAGAGCTTCTAGAACAAGCTTTGATGCTATTTCATGCTCAAAGTCACTGCAAGTCAGTACTTTCTTCAGCTTCCGGCATGTCATGAATGGGAAGCGGATGGAGAGTGCAAGGCGTGACCCCAGAATCTCTCTTCGCTCTTCCAAACAAGGGTATTGTGCTCTTGCCCACTTCAAGATAAAATCATAAACTGCATCCTCTGATGCAATTTGCAGATCATCGCTTGATAGAATTGCCTCAATCCCTGCTAAAGGTAGAGACATAACCTCCTCATGAAACCTGCAAAAAAAAAAATGTTCAACCAAGACTTATAAGAATCGACCACATAATCTCGTGTGTATTCATACTTCTTGATTACAGTAAAAATACATGGCAAATGTGTTTTTTCAAGTGGTCTTACTTGGTAATATCCTTGTAGCGGGCAGCAAGGAACTGCTTCGCAGCATCAGTTAAAGGCTGAACAGCTTTGGCCATAAGAACACTAGAAGGAAGCTCGAGATAGAGCAACGCAGACTCAGGAGTCATAGGCATATTGCGGAGAAGTCTACTGCAGTACCTCATGCAAGAGGCAACTTCAAACTTATCAGCAGCCATCAGAACATCTAATAAGGCAGGTGCTGTGGTGACAGATACCGCATTGCTATACATAAAGTTTAAAAGCTCCATCAAGGCAGCTTCCTCTGTTATACACACACAAAATAGGATATGTATGTAAATCAACTATAATGCTTATGGATATCCAAAATTACTTACAAAAACAAGGACTTAAAAGGCAAATCAAAACCATATACAGTGTGGAACTAGTACACAACGGAAGAACAAATGTAAACATGTCTATAGTCTGGTAAAGTAATAATGCGTTCAGATATGTAAAAAAAGCCAATAATAGCTTGTGTTGCAATGGCGTACCTGATGCATTAATTCTAAGGGTAACATGCCTTTGCTCAGATTCCCTCATTCCATTGGAGAACAACTATAAGGATTTTCGAAAAAAAAAAGAGTAAGAGTAAGATACACATGAGAGCAAAAGGAACATCAAATGAATGAGAACCTAGTGATATATATATATATACCTTGTAAAAGAAAGGGCTTTTGGCAGCTAATATAGGAGAACTAATATGAAGTTCTTTAACTCTTACAACAGTAGAACAATCCATTCCCCAGTTTGGCTCACTAGACGTTTCATCTTCATCACCTTCGAAACAAAACAACATAAAAAAAACTTGAAGCTCTTCCTTGTGAAGCTAAAAACTATATATTCAAAAGGAGGAAGTTCTCTGCTTATTATACCTGATAAAGCCTCTTGTTCTTCAACCATTGCCTCACCTTCATCATCAAGATTGTCACCAACAGGACATCCATCCATGTCAGGTTGCTCATCTGTTAAAATCTGCTCCTCAGGACATGCCACAATGTCTGAAATCGTGACTGCAAATTCAAATTCAAATTCAAATAAAAACCCTAAACAAAGCAAAAAAGCCATAAGAACAATAAAGGACATACCACCACCAGCAGTAGATTCCTTCTTGATGATATCTTCTCTTCTTCTCTTACGATGACGAGCCCAATCAGCGATACTCGTACACCCTTCAACGTCGGACCTAGAATCAGAAGGACCACCCATGATCTCGATCCGGAGCAAGCGATCAGAGAAGTTACTGTCGTTAAAAGCGAATCCAAAATCGCCGTCGGAGGAGGAAGATGAGCCATGTCCATGACGAGAGAAATCAGAAGAATCCATCTGGGTTTTGGGATCGAACAGATCCGTGTTTTCACTACCTCTCATTCGCAAAAAAGACAGTTCTCCTTTTCTTTTGCTTTTGTGTGCTTCAACCGGAGAGAAACTGATCGGAGAGCTTTTTTTGGAAAGAGAAAGCTGAACGAACGGCTTTTAGACGAAAGGCTACCAAAGAGAAGAGACCGACCCACCCAAGTGACCAACAAGACTACTACTTACTTACTATTTCTTTCCTTATCTTTGTAATAACCGGTTCTGCTTCGGTTCGATTTCATGAACCTCTTTCTTATCTTTGTAATAACCGGTTCTGATTCGGTTCGATTTCATGAACCAATAATCAATCCTCCGGTTTTCTCTCTAGTGGCTGCTGCTACAACATTTTGAATTTCATTTTATGAATAGGAAATTCGAAACGTAAAATTAATAAGTTTGAATTTTTTTAAAAAAAAATTTGAATTTTTAATCGTTTAGTTCCTAGTTTTTTGTCTACGAAAAATCCGTGGAAAAAAAGGAAACAATATTTCAAAATCTATTTTTAGAACGTTGATAATTCGGGTTTAATTTTAATTCTTAGGAATCGAGCTGTGTGTTTTTATTTGAAGTATTCGTTTGGAGAGAAGTCTAGTGGGCACTATGTGTGGTCAATTTAGATGGTTGGTTGGTCCAACCCAACATGTTTTTTTTTGATATATTTCAATGTTAACATCCCATCCAGAGTTTAACTAGTTAATGCTTGTTACTGTTTTGGAAGCCATCGTTGGTTTTAAAAACTAAAAGAATTAAACAGCAATAAAACTAATCGTGCTTAATGGTGTGTGTCATAATCGTGTTTGTCTTCTATGTTCCCTTTTTCGTGTTTAGGCCTTTAACTCTTAACTGATAATTACAGACTAATTCTCTAATTTTCTTTTTTTTTACATTGATGTGATAGCAATGACACACATCAAGAAAGAAAAAAAAAAAAACATGTAAAATCCATACATATATAACATATCATATCATACCGACACCGTCAATTTTTTAACACGAGCTATTTTATGAATCAACTAACGAGAGGCAAAACAAATGTGACCCCCTAAGAAAATTATAAAAACTAGGTTAGACCCGCGCGATGCCGCGGGATGATTTTTTATACATTTTTAAATACATTTGATGTTAAAAATATGATTTAGTTTTTTGAAATTATATTAGTCAATGAAAATTATGATTTACACAATGATAAGATATAGAAATAGACTGAAATACTAAAAATTAAGCCTACAATGATTTGTAATTCCATAGTATTTGTTATTATAAACGTTTACATTTAAATCGGGTAAATTTAATTGTATAATTTGGCTTAACTCTAATGTATGCTATGGTTTTTAAAAGCTCTAGTGTATTAACAAGCCTGCAACAAAAAGACAAACTTAATTAAAAGCTGTGCACATGAGTTAGAATCATGAGTTAGACAAACTTAATTCGATATCTTTTGGAATCATGAGTTAGAGGACACATGTTCTCTTATCATTTAAGAGTCTTCTCTTTAAATACAAAATAACAATGTAATTGTAAAAGTGAGATGAGATAATATCACGAAAAAGAGCTTAATTATTCTCCAAGTTTCATTTTCATGTGTTTCTACAAGCTTTCAATCAGATCCCTACACAACAATCGATCCAAGAGACAAAGGCTGAGAGTAGCAACTGAACAAAACAGAGTTGATAATATACTTAAGGGATTGTCACTCGGGAACTTTTGTTTTTGTTTCTTATAACAAAACTGACACACTTCTTGTTGTGTTTGTGAACAAGTTTACCAATAGAAAACATTGATCAATACAAAAATGAATACAAAATCCATGATTCGAATGGCAAAGCATCACAAACATCAATACAACAAACGAAGTTTATTTTTACCAAGATCATATAAGTTGTTTTTGTTTCCTTTGTTGATACACTCCTAACTAAGCTTAAAGTAGCTACCTTCTAATCCAATATATCCACATTACACTCAGTGAAGAAACATGAAAATAAAATCATTATATCAAAGGCAAAATTAATAGCATATAGCAAACCATCAAACAACAACTACAGCAAAACCTTCATTGAGCGATTTACTAATGAGGGTCTTAAAGAGTTTGGTCATTAGAAAGCTCATGCGATGACATGGTCTCATCAACCCTTCTAACTACAAATGACTACACTACCTAAAAATCAACAATCGTACATGATCAAAAGAGATTAAAATCATAAAACCAACTTAACCCAATTTGATGGATAGGCGATATCTTCATGAACAATGGCTTTTGTTTACTGATTTTGCTTACTTTAGAAAATTCTCGAAACTATTCTTCTACTTTCACGACGAGAAGTCAGAATCGCTAAACCCTGTCCTGTGAGAATCAAAATTTTTTTTGAAGAAAACTACTTAAGCATACACAGGGCCAAGAGAGAGCTATGAATAACACAGTGGCTTGTTCTTCTTCTTCACCGTGCTTCTGTCGTTATTTCTCCACCGTTAATCAACTCTTCGTCCAGATCAAAACCCATAGTGGAAGTCAGAATAAGTCAGAACTTTGCCGAAGAGAGGGTGGGATATCGATACTGGAAGTAGAAGAAATCGATTTTAACATTGCGAATCGATTTTAACTCCAAGTTTGTTTATATTTTAACCTTTCGGTTATTACAAGTTTGTTTTAGTGTAGTGTTGATTGATGTCGCTTTGATCATGAAAGTAGTGTTCTGCATAGACCTTGTGTATTAGTGCACATAATGTATGATTGTGCATTCTAAACTGTGGAATATTGCTCGGTATAATCATTTGGGAAGCCACCTTTCTCAGGCTTTGGAGTTCCTGTTATGCAGGTCAAGGCGATGGGACTGCCACATGAAGTTCGGCCGAAGTAGTCAATATTTTATCGACTTTCTTCTAGACGATTTTGGAAAAATATATTTCAGCATGTTTACTATGTTAGACCAATTGTGGAATAATTAAATAAATGTTAGCGAAATAAACTGAACTATAAATATTAAACATTGAAACTTGAAATATCTATACAATAGATTAATCACGTTTTGTACTATTATTTTAGTTTATACTTTTAACATTTAACTCGAAGCATAAATAATTATTTGTCTATGTAAGCAAATAAAAAGCTGATTTGTATTAATGTTATATTTTGATTGGTTACTCATTTTAACTGATGTGTCAACACCAGCTTCAATATTAAGGCTGATGTGTCACACAAGGAGAGCAACACATTCTTTTTTTATTGTATTGATACGAATTTATACGTTATAGAAAATAAATAAAAAAAAACAATATAGATAGGGGGATAGCTGTTGTCCATTACCCGTAAACCTAACACTGCCAAACCTGACAAATCCCATCACGTAAAATAGGTCCCAATTTTTAAAAAAAAAAATACAAAGTACAAAAACATTTAAAACCAATTTACAGCTATAGCAGTAGTACGTAAAAATAGATATACATTAAAATTCCTTCTTCTTTTTTGGACAAAACATTTAAAATTCCTTATTATTATATAACTGTAATAAATAAAATAAAAAGTACAAGATTCATAAATTTATCCTCGAGGAACAGCAACAAGACAACCCTTCAGTTTCAGTATCCGACCCATTTACTTGAGATATTGTGGGCCACACAATGTCACAGAGCCAAAGGGAGAGATAAAAAAAAAAAAAGGATTCGATTGATCAAAATAAAAGTATCCAGGGCTCATTCATAAACCTTATAATTAATAGAGTACCAAATTGCAAATAAACAATACATTTTTTCCAATATAATTTTTTAAAAAAAAAACATTACCGTCCAATCATCTCTCAACCGCCGGTGACTTCTCTGTGCAAAAAACAATCGTTTGCAAAACTATGGAGCAATCTCGAGTCTTGGTTCGAAGCAAAACCCAGTAAAGAGCTGAAGAGGAAACTTCTTGGTAACAGGACATTTCTGAGACCATTTCCAATACTTGAGGTTCATGTCGAACGTGAGAAGCGCTGGAGATCCATAGCTTTGAATGTAAACCATATCATCAGTACCACTACTAGCGAACACGTCGTCGAACTCACCAAAACCTTGGAAGAATCTTTGAGGCATTTTGGCCATCTCTACCCATTCTTTACCTTTCAAAGCCCAAATCCCAATTCCTTTTATAACCTCTGGTCGGTCGTGTTTACCTATTCCTCCAACGATCACTAGCCTCTCTCTTAGATTCATCAGTCTCCCGCAGGTTAAAGAACACGGCATTGGTATGAAACTCCTCATCAACGAGGATGATGATGATGATGATCCGACTGAGGAGGATACATTGGTAGCTATCAAGCCGTGGCGATGATCAGAGCCTCCCGTTGAGTAAATCAAGAAGTATAGAACACCGTCGCAGATCACACTCTCGTTTCCTCCTCTCCATCCAGATAAGACATCAGTTACTGAAGTTGTCCAAGTCATTGTCTCTGAGCTGTATAGATGAATAGAGAGATCCCACTGAAAGAAGTTCCCTGGAACTTGCTTCGATTTCACTATCGAGACTAAGTAACTCCTTTGTGCACGGTTCACCGCTCTGTTTCCTTGGCTTGCTCGGTTCACGCAGGTAGACATTGCAGTGTAATCTGTTGATCTGTGACCAGGAGGTTCGAGAAGTCTTCTCCATTGTTTGGTAATTGGATTAGAGACATAGATCTTGTTTCTGCAGTCGTTGTCCATGAAACAAACCAATCCACAAGAGGAAGCAACAAACCAGTTCGAGGTCTCGATACAAGGGAGGTCGAAACTGTACCATTTCCTGATAACGGGGTCATAAGCATAACCCGAGGGGTCATCAGTGCTAGTGAACATGAAGTACCAAGGCCGTTGAGGAACCGAGTTGTTGTTGGAGAAATTCCATAAGAACCTTCGTGAAGACACAATCTCGTTCCATCTTTTGCAGACAGTGCCAGCTCTGAAGATGCTTGCAATGGGGAGAAACGAGAGGATACGTTCTAGTAAATCATCGGGGAGAAGTGAATCCATGGAAAAGGTTTCGACTTTGTTGGTCTCATCATCATCGCTCTGTTCAGAGTATGATGATTCAGCTTCAGGGACATATGTAGTAATGTAGCTGTAAGGATAATTAGTCCAAGACGTTTCAGCTGCTTCCATCCTCAAAAAGCCACTGAAACCACACACAAAATAATAAAAAGCAATTTATAACCTTTTTTTTGTTCACATCCAAATACATAAATCAAAAGACAAAAACCTTTTGAACAAGACATGCATAGTATCAACACTACTAGTAGTATTTAGACATAGTCAAAGTGCTGAAGCAATACATGTTTCAGAATTCAGACAGAAACCAAAAAGATTATTAAAAGAAAGAGAGAAAAGGAGAAAACTTGTGTCATCCTTTCAACGTCAAGATTCGATATTAGTTAGGTATACAAAAAAAAATACGTTTTTTTTGTTTGTTTATTGGAAATGAAATTAGGCTATACAGATACATCAATCGAATCGAATCGAACATCAGGTAACAAGATATATCATAAATACCAATCACAGAGTATTAACAAACACGGAACTACAGATCAATGAAACCCACTCACTCACAAACAAAAACCAAAGAAAGAGACAGTGAAAATCAAAACATAAACTAATCTCGATTCACTAAAACACACCTTCGATTTAAACCGAAGAAAAATGAGATTTGCGAGACGAAATGCGGGTTTCGTGGATCTCGGTTTCCAGAAAGATGAGATTTTTCTAGGAATGGAAGATGGAAAACGAAATGGGTTTCTTTCGGTTTTGGATTTGTCAAACAAGAGAGTAAGAATGAGGTTCACCAAAGAACAGAACAGAGAGATTGCGATTTGAGGAAAAATCTGGTCTTTATAGAGAGAGGAGAAGAAGAAGAAGAGACGTTTCTTTGGTTCGATTGTTAAAAATAGTGAATGAATTGATAAAAGAAGATTTACAGACAGAGACGAAAGATAAAAAACACAACCGGAAAGGGAAAGACAAAAGAAGAAGAAGAGAGAGCAAGCGCGAGCTAAGAGAGAAGACAATACGTTTTTTTTTTTGCTCTCTCTCTCTTTTAATTTTTATTTTTTGAGGCCAAAAAGGGTTTTTATATAGCTAAATTTGATTACAGTGCAGGCGCGTGCCCGCGCGTGTTATTTAACTATTTTTTTTTTTTTTTTTTTTTTTGACAACTACTTAATTTTCTTTAATAAGATTTGGAACTATTTGTAAAAGAAAGAAAAAAAAATAGTTCATGGGAACTTACAAAAAAAACCACAAAAACAATGAAAATTTCATAACACCAATAATAATGCTGTCTTACTCATCAACCAGCTTTTTGTATGATTTTCCTATGCGGCGTTATTAACATTGTTATAGTGCTCTTAAGTAGAAAACACCAAAGACCATATGGTCCATATACTGTTTGTATTTTTTTTTTTGCCTTACACTGATGCCCTAATATATACTAGTAGTTGTTTAATTAGTTTTATTTAAAAACTTATCGGATTAGTGATATATAGGACGGATATCAATACAATAGTAGAAATTAGTTTAATTTGTAGGATCTAATTGACAAATTACTACCAATAACCGTTGTGTAAAGAGTGAAAATTAATCGTTGTCAAAAAAAAAAAAAAAAAGAGAGTGAAAATTATAAAAAGTAGAGTGTTTATTAATTTGGTATCTACTCTGGTAACCAGAGGGGGTTAGCTGAAAATGACATACCACATGAGGTAACCTTTTTGTCTTTTTTTTGGGTTATATTTATATTTTTGAAAAAAAAAGATTAATTATTTGTAAAATGAATGAATAAATAAACAAATCAAAAAGAAAATTGAATTATTAATTCCATTAGTAATTATACTTTGCTTTTCAAACACTGAAAGGTCTGTCTCGCTACTTTCCTTAGCCTAGACTTCTCGCAGTTTCTCAGTGGCCTGTCCTTTACCTAATACACTCACTCTACCCAAAACAAAAAACAAAATTATATCAAACACAAAAAAAATTAAATATGTTCAAATTATTAATTTTTTAAAATTTTCGTCATGTGCACTAACTAGATTTAACGTGTAAAGCTATGTATCGATCTCAGCTTCATACGCATTACTACTTTCTTTCTTCTTTCGATCATATGCCCTTACCCTTTATAGTTATGTAGCTACTTCGATATTTATATTCCATAGAATATTAGACAAATGCGTTTGATTAGTGGCTAAGATCACATTGCTCGTTATATGCCAACTTTAACAAAATTGGATCTGTACTTGTTGTCTATGTTTTTGAGATCTGAGTTCAATTTTAATTATCATGTTACTAAGCCCATTACCAAAGATGATACATATAGTTCTTATGGCCGATTGATCATGTTTATGTAAATGTTCGGTTGGTAAATCATATATATATTGGCAGTTGTTTTTCAGCGTAAGAAAGTAGGACTTCATGGAAAATGCAAACTAAATTTGTTTTGAACTGTTTTATTGTTAAACTGCGACTGTATGTCAGTATGTATATGTACCTAAATTTTTATTATGATAGAATTAATGTAGTTAAGGAGAAATGAAAGAAACGAGTGGAAATATCCAAAAGAATATACCATGCATATATAACCTTTAATTTTTTTTGATAAATCCAAAAATCAAAGCATATACCTAATTATACTATGTACTGAAGTAATGCATCGTCTTAAATATTTTTGTTATCGTTTTATACTTAAAAGCACCGAAGATTCAAAAATACTTCATTTTCGTGAATATGGCACTTGCTTTATTTTTGAGGAATTGAACGTATACAAATTCCAAATTGCTATGTTGTTATAGGGATCGGATCAAATACGTATGCATCACAGTGTGAAATCCATTATGGCAAAAGAAAGCGTATCCAGTGTAAATGAGCAAATTCACAACAAGCATGAAGCATATGGAAGTATATGTTTGTTTCATTAAGTATATAACTGTATTGTAGATAGTAGTAGTAAGGCATAATTTTTTTTAACTTGCAAAACAAAAAAAACTACAAACTTATATGTAAAGCATCTAACTGGTATATACTTCCTTTTTTTTTCTTTTATTAAACCCAAACTAATCTTAGAGTAGAGAGGCAGTAGTCAAATCGTGTTTAGGTATACGATGAATTAATAGTAGGGAATAGGTAGTAGATATCACAAAAATGAAAAATAACTAAAAAACTACCATTTGTTTATAGTGCTTTTGTCAGAAGGGTAATAAAATTACCAAGATTTGTTTTATTTTTCTTCTCCCTCTTTCTTCTTCGGTTTCTTCTCCTCCTACATCTCTATTGGTGTTCTCTTCTCACCATGAGATATCATTATTTCTTCGGTTATAAACATATCAAACAACATCGATTCTTACTTTTCCTGCTTCTTTCTTCTTTTCTGTTTTCTCTGAGATATCTCACTTTATCTCTTTATATTTCAATTTATGTTGAAATTTCCGTCGTCGTGCTTTTTATTTAATTCATGACATTTTGTTTTGTAATACGCTACTTTATCAAATTACATGTGATAACATAATATCTCTCTCATTAATAATTTATTTTTTGACGTTACACGTTATTTATTAAGATTACGTGTGATTTTTTTTTGAAAACACGATTTTTAAGTTACCATTGTTGTACTTTTGTCTATTGTTTAAGGGCAGTTTTAAAATTTTATTTCTCTTAAAAATAGTAGTTACCTAAATTTTCTCTGACACATTGGTATTTTCTTAATTTTTTTTGGATTTCATGGTAGTTACTAATATTACCCTTAATAGTATGTATAAAGTATAAACAACAATTTTTTCTTCTTAAAAGAACAAGATTACGATATGAAGATTATTGGAAGATCTAGCAAGATCAATATGCACTAATCAATTTGGCCCATTTGGTGGTCCGTGTAAAAGCTATATAAAACACACAGAAAATAATAAATTAACAATATATATAGAGAAGAAAGATAGTGGCAAAAACTAATTTGTCACTTACGGTCCGTTATGGACCGGCTTTGGTCTTTCTGCCAAAGGTACCTTTGTGCACATTAAGTCACTTCTCACTTTTCATTCTTTACATTATGGAGCAAACATGCACACACAGTCACAGACATACAAATTTCTATATAATAACTGATCATAGCTATGATAAACAATTTGTTTCTTCTGAATTATGAACGAATTTAAGATCCTATATGCTGACTTCACATAAAACTCACAGCTGTTAAGTAGAAAATTGTTTTGTAGATATTTTATAACACGACAACGAAAACTAATGTTAAGTTTTTGACCATGGCACATTCATATATTGTAACATAATCGTGGGTTTTAACCCGAAAAAAAAAAACATAATCGTGAGAAGTCCAAAATAAAATCAAAAAGAGGAATGATTGTGGAAATGGACTAATTTTTTGCTGTTTTTGTGTGTGTGTGTTTTATGAAAAGTGGAGTAAACTTAAAAGTCACACTAAGACATGATGATGGTCTCTTCTTCTGCTCCACATTTTGTTGCTTCCTTTTTTTTCTTTACTGTTTCTCTACCACGTTTGCAGCTATTCAAAACTGTTCTCTCTCCATCTCTCCTAGTTTTATACTAGATAAAGACTGGTCGGGTCTTTTTTTTTTCCCGAGAAAAAAAGACTGGTCTGGTCTCTTTTATAAAAAAGAAACTAACCACCAAATGTTTTAACAGTCATTATCCGTTTAGCTTCTCTTCCTCATATGTAATCTACGAACCTGCCAAATTTCACCACAGGATCAGTGGATCACTGATTACTAGAGAAAACAAGCTTTGCCTCATAATCATTAATCTTGGGAAAGATGCACTAGTTCAGAACACTAAACGCTTTTTATCTCGTCTTCCTCGGCTTTAATGTGTTCTTGTGATTGCAACATATGATCTTTTAACAAACAAACAAAAGTGATTGCAACATATGATCGATCATTCCGAAAATATATGTGTATTCTTCTTTCGGACCATTAGAGGTTAGAGGTACCCCATGTAATCACGGGTTTAGGCCTGTAAAAAGTGGTCCATAACTAAGCCCATTCTTTGAATACCAAAAAAATATAGTACAAGTCGTTTTAAATATAAACCTAAAAAGCCTACATCTTTGCAACGTTTCGTGGTTCCGAATCACACAAAGACCGTTGATCTTTTTAAACCTTTATACAACTAGTAGTATAAGGTACAAAAGGATATCAAATAGCATCCACACACGTAAATTGATGTAAACACGACAAAACATTGAAAAGGCCAAAATGCCGCAAAACCACAAAGTCGCAGGCATCAAAAAGAGCCATGTGAAAGAAACTTACAAAAATCCAATAAATACTAAGAAATAAATCATTATGATACGAAATTACGAAGAGTTTAATCTAACAGTAAAAAAAAAAATTAAATCTCGATTCAATTTTCTCTTCAATCTAAAAACATCTCTTCCCATAACGAAGTTCAAAGATTCAAAAAAGCATAATAATAATAAAAACATAGTATCAAATTAATCAAAAGCTTGATTAATTAATTTTTTTAGCCATGAGTATTCAAAGCTTCCCAAACCAAGTTCTTAACCACAGGATTAGCCGCGTCTCTAGCTTGATAAGCAGCTTTCTTCAAAATACTAATCGTCAACACATTCGCATCAAACCACGACAGACTCCTATACGGAAGATTATGTTTCTTGCAAAGCTCTTGAACCACCGGCGAAACTTTCCGAAGATGACAACGAGGCATGCGTGGGAACAAATGATGCTCCAGCTGAAACTGCAACCCACCGTAGAACCAATCCATATACGACCGACACGAGATATCAATCGTTCCCGCCGCTTGTTTCTCGAACCAGTCGCTGCCTTTTGGTGGACCGACGTAAACATCAGCTGCGAAATGGTTAAGCGTGAACTGAATGTGCTGTAACGCCGTGACGGCGAAGCTAGTGAATACGAAGAAGAATCTCTCCGGCCAGGTTGGTAGACACGAGACTAAAAGAGGGAACCAAGTCCAGAAGACTAAGATCCCGGCGAAGTTTAAAGCACGATCTGGTACTTCACGTCTTGAGAAGAGTAAGAGAAACGTTTGGATGAAGAGATTGATCCTTCCGAAGCACATGACTGGGTAATAAGTGAAGTGTTGGTAGCTGACTAAGAACCTCGCGACGGGATCGAAGGTGAGTTTCCGATCGTAGAACCGTGAGGTCAACGAGGTGAAGAATTTGTTAGAGACGGCGAAGACAGGTATGTGTTGTAGATCTGGATCGTAATCGAGGCTGTTACAAGCGAGGTGATGAGCGTTGTGAGTCCATTTCCACCACGCGATCGAGATTCCGGTGAGACAGTTACCGGAGAGAAGCTGAGCGAATCTGTTGTAAGATTTGTTAGACATGATGACGTAATGACCTGAATCGTGGCCAATGTAAGCGCTCTGGATCCAGAGGAGACCGAGAAGCGCGGCGGAGATCTGGTGAGCGAATAAGGAAGTACAAGACAAAACGCCGTAGAGAACACCGACGAACATGGCGGCGATGAAGGATAAAGTGTAGAGAGTGACGTGTCCTTTGTTATCGAAGAGACCTAGTCTGCGAAACTCGGCGGCCATACGACGGTAATCGCGGGAGACTTGGGAGATTTCAAAGTCTTTGATGTGGTAACCGGTGAAGAGGTTGTCGAGGTTGTGCCAAGCTGTACCGGGATGGAACGCGATGAACGCGTCGGTTACGTCTTGACCGACGAGGTTTAGGATGACGGTTTCGCCTCCGGGGTGAGATTTAATCCAATCGGAGACGTTGTAGACTTTGCCTTGTATCGCGATCCATAGATCTCCAGATTTGTTGTGGTTTTTTAACTCTTCGTTTGTAATGTACTTTTTCTCCGCCGTCTCTTTCGCCATTGACGAACGAACACACACAAAAAACCCTTTTTGGTGAGACTAGAAACGGATCTGGGGGAATCGGATTTTGAATCTCTCACACACAGAGCTTATCTCTTCTCTCTTTAGTATTATTATCCTCTCTCCTCCTTATGTATTTTTATTTGGAGGAAGGAAAAAGTGACGTGGCGAAAAGCGTGCCGACGTAAGTCGTTCTCACGTGTGAGACTTAATTTTTTTGGGTGTAATTAAATGATTGAGGTTGATGTTAATTTTTGGGTGTAATCAAAAAATGGTAAGAGGGGACAATTATTAGAAAAATAAAGAAGTGGTTAGTTATGGTAATTTTAATTTAATAAAGGGGGAGGGGAGGAGGAAACTTAGTGGTGTCCATGGAAATTTGAAAGACAGAGAGTCTCAGAGACCACGTGTTCGTTCTCTTTAGATATTTTTCTGTACGCTGTCATTGGTTGTTGCCCGTCAATTTTTTTCTTTTTTTTTCCCTAAACCCTCGAAGACTCAAAAACTGAAAAGGAAAAGTATCTTAACATTGTTGTGGTCAATACAAAATCCCAATCCTTCCCCTTTTTTGATAAAAGAGCAAATTTTTTTTTACTATAGAAATTTCATGAATATCTTATTTTGTAAACTATTACTAGTATTTAGTATTTGTAACTGACATGAAAATATAAACTTTAAGCTAAGGTTTACACATATCATATGGTTCATGAACATCATGTGGTTTGTAGCCGCAGTATATTAATGACTTTTGGCATATTCCGTTTTTTTTTTTTTTTTAATGTAGACTAAAAAGATTTGTTTCTTAATGCACTAGTAGTAGGCAGCACCGCAGCACCGTCCTTGTTGTCTAACTGCTTCTCCAAAGACTTGGTCTCAATTCTCAAATATACACAGCTGTGTTCTCTTCCATATCTTTTTCTGATTTCTCGTTAACTCATCTCATCCCTCAGATATTTTCCCCTCTCATTCAGATCCCTTTTTTTTTTTTTTTTTGTTCTTATATAATTCCAACCAACCAAACAATTATTTGTTTTGTTTTCAAGTGCGATATTTTTATTTTATTCATGAAAGGACAGGAAAAGTCATATATACATAATTTTATACCTTTTATTCTATTATAACAAATACAAATTAAATAGCAAATGGGAGGGAAACGTCCTCAACTAGAAGAAATTAAAAGAAGACATTTTGTTTTTTGTTAACGAGAATATAAAGAAGTGGGAAAGATGGGTTTATTCACTTTAATATATAATAAATTAATAATGAATAAAGATGGGTTTATTCACTTTAATATACAACATTGCGTTATCCAGTATACATGAATAAATGACTTGATATCCCAATACCAATGTCAATGTGTCACCTCCTCCTCATGACAGTGTATATCTCAATGAGTGTGAGGTTAGATATCTCAATGAGTGTTATCCACCGTTGTTCTTCAACATGAATTTTACATTGTTATGTTTGGCAGCTTTAAAGCCGAAGTGTGCAATGTTCCATTTTATCGATTTCCTATCTCTTAACAGACAAAACACATCATAGTTTCATGTTATGCTATAAAAAAAGAAGCTAGTCAGCCAAAAGTACAGTAAAACCTCTATAAATTAATAATATTGGGACTAAAAACATTTTCTTAATTTAAAGTGATATTTAATTGTTTAAATTTTTAAAAATTATGAATTGAAACAACTATATATAGCATAATAAGATTAAACTTTTGGATGTTATAAATTTTATGGTTTAAGAATTGAACTTGTAATATTTAGAAAGCATTATTGACGATAAATTACAAATACTATAGACAAATTGACTTATACACATGACATATATAAATTCAAATTTATGAATAATAATATCAATTCTCCTATTTCATAATCTGTCAAATTATCAAACTGGAAATGATGCATATCTAAAAATTAAAACTTCTAAATTTAATTATTTGTCTGACATATTATAAAATATTTTAGAGATATCATTATAGTTTGAAAATACAACATTACAATTGTTCTATAGAAGTGAGCTTTAGGAGAAACATACACTATTATATATATATATATATATATATATATATATATATATATATATATATATATTTATATAATTATTAATTTATGATATTATTGAGACCATATTTTACATGGAAATTTCAAAAAAATTATTATCTTATCGAATATTGTTAATTTTTACACTGGCCCAACTTGGGACTAGCAAAATTTATTAATTTATAGTGTTTATTAATTTATAAAGCATTAATTTATAGAGGTTTTACTGTACATATCAATATTGAAATCAAACATGACTACAGAATATAGTAGATAGTCTTACAAATAACAAAGAAGCAGAAACGGTCTCGTTACTGAGACTAACAAAATGCAATGTCGACCTAGCAAACAACAACTCTAACAGAATTGGAATGGAGGGCACAAAATCATCTTCTTCACTTTCAACACCCAAGCTCTATAGTTAGAATATATCAACAGGTAAGCAAGCTCTTCATCGTCATCATGCTTAGCTAGCTTCAGCTTCACCTGCTCAGATTCTGCCTCCTTGTTGAGATACTCCCGAGAGAGAGCAATGGCATCTTCATAGCTGTTCAAAGTCTTGAACCAAAAATTTGCATTTAAGCTACTAAGCTCTTTCAACAAACAACAAACAGATTCAATAATTAGTCACACAAAATCATTTAAGCTTGAAACCAAAATCTCCATTTAAGCTTGGAAGTTCATTCAACAATAACAAAATCATTGGCAATAGTCATGGTAGATAATCATCAAATAATTTTGGCCAAAAAAAACAAGATCAAATAACAACGGTTTGCACAAAAATTGTTTGGTTGTATGTTATTAAAGTGATGATTAATAGTTTCAATTATATAATATACTACGTTTGTAGCATTTTAAATGATCACTACAAATAAAAAAGGTGTACCACACATCACTTATTTATATATTTGCATCAATTATAACAAATGATGTTAGTTTTTGTTAAGATTCTAACAATCGATGCTACATAGTTGTAGCATTTGTTTGTAATTGATGTTAAAATTGCTCACTTGTATACAATTGATGCTAATATTAGTTAGATTTTTTTATAAATAAATATTATTTGTAAATTTGCTAGCATCATTTCCTAGTAAATTTTTTTATCATTTGGACAATTGATGATATTATTTGTTTTGTATTTTTTTTTCCTTTGAAGTGATGAAAATTAAGATAAATTAGTATCAATTTAAATTAATTGATGCCAATTAATTAAGTATGGCATCACTCATTGATTCTAAATAATTTGGTATCACTTATATTGGTAACATTGAATCATTTTCCATATGATTTTAATATATAATTTTATTAATCATCTAGAAAGCCATTCCCAACAATATTTATATTTATAATTAAATCTAAATAATACTATGTTAATTTTTTTTTTCTTTTTTGCATTTGTTGGACAGTGGCTCATTGAGTTATTTTTTAAAAGGTTTAATTTTTTACTCGTTTTCCATGTAGTATTACAAAAAATATATACTGAATATAATTAGGTTTAGGCTTTTCTTGTTATTGTTTGTTTTTATTTAACGAAGACTTTACGCGTTGACTCTGTTTTTATTTTGTTTGTTTTCAAGTGCGATATTTTTATTTTTATTCATGAAAGGACAGGAAAAGTCATATACATACATATTTAATACCCTTTGATTCTCTTATAAAAAAAATACAAATTAAATTAGCAAATGTGAGGGAACGAATAAAAGAAGACTTTTTGTTTTTTTGTTAACGAATAAAAGAATATATATATTTTTTACAAAACACACTTAGATACTTAGCGAAGCTAGTTCATCAGTAACCATTCTGTAATGAATTGTTCGTTGCTCACTGTACTTAATTTCAAAGCAATTAAGAGAGCAGCAGTATACATCAGGCATGGCATCGTCCATGACATTCAAGATGACAGGAGATATACATCGTGACTTGCATTGGTTGCAAAATGGCCGAGACATACTATTGTTACAAAACGCCACCACAGTTTCTACCTCCTCATACTCCTTTATTGTTATTTCCTTTTTTGGCTCGATAGCTCTGAAATCTCCTAGCACACAGTCAATATGCAAAGTTAGCCCGCAATCTTTACACGTGTAAAACCATGTTTTTGGATCTGTTTCTTTCTCACAGATATCACACCAGTATCTACATCCACTTCCATCTTGATCACCATAACTTAAAGAGAGAAAATGATCGTCGACTCTATGCTTTACTTTGTATGGTAATAGCGCACACTTGAAGTCCAAGACGTAACCACAGTTATCTTCAACGCATCTCAGCACATGATGTGCTTCTTTGTTGCAAGCACTGCAAACTCCTCTTGGTGATGTGTAAAATAAGGGATGAGAATGACTTTGATGGACAAATGGCTCGGTAACTGAAGCACACCTCAAATCTATTCCAGGCCGAATTAAATCGCTACGATATCTGAAACCATTGGAACATAATCCACAAGCCTCACAATTAAAATAACCACTTATGCCGTCAAGATGATACAAGTTGTTACTTACCATATGCCGTTTTCGTCTAGGCATATTAGCGCACATCTCATGGAGCATGTAATCACAACTCATGCAACTGTAAAAAGAATGGTGATGATAGATAGGATAGGCACATGCCTTGCAACTCCTCCCCTCGATAAAGGTGCCAGACTTGTCGAGTCTTAGCTCATGACTTTCATGCAAGAAATGTTGTATTGTGTTTTCATCAATCACCTTGAATGGTTCGTTATCTTCATCTTCTTCCGGTTCATCTTTCATCTCTATTCCGTCCCATACATCCTCTCTAGTAGCGCATTTGGTATGGTACACTGATTCGGGACACTTCTTACAAGAATAACCTCCGCAAGTCCAATCCATCTTCTTTTGACATACACGACATACTGAATTCACGACACCAATAAGAGAAGTGCGAGAAACGCGATGATCATGGCGATTTATGTTGATGACCCATGGGAATCCAGAGCAATCATTGTGGGACGTGAAATTGCATGGAAGACAGACATATGGGCTTCGATCTCCATAAAGACCGCAAGTGGTGCAAGTAAAAGAGATCATTTGAGGCATAAGTGTGAGTTTATGGTCATGGGTGTTTAGGTCGTGATGGTAGAGTGGTGGTGGGTTAAGAACACAATGCAAATCCAAGGTGAAGTTACATGTGGAGCAATGATAAAAGGCTTCATCAACAAGCTTCTTGCAACACAAGCGACATTTGTCATTGGTATACGCAGGTGGTTCACCATTGAAGAGTTTTAGAGGGTGTAAAGGGTGGGAAGGATGGTTTACCTCCGCAGCATACTTCCCGCAATTCACATGGAAAGTCAAACGGCATTCAAGACATTTGTAGGGATGTCCATCACCATCTTCTCCGCAAGTAGCGCAGGTGAAGACGCTTTGCAACATCTGTAGCTTGAGTTTATGGTTATGATTTTGAGGAACATCAACGACCTTCGGTGGTGGGTACTTGGCACAATCCAAATGAACTTTTATACCACAACGGATGCAACGATAATGTTTGATATCTTCCATGAACTTCACTCCACACAAACCGCACCTTGAAAGGAATTTCAAATAACTTGTTCCATAAGTCAAAGTGCTGCCACACGTGTGAGAAGGGTAGTTGATCTCTCTAGGGGGATTGCTGCATCTCTTGTGAGCGTAAAAATCACATTGGCTGCAGTAGTAGCCATCACTTATAGATTGGTATTTGATTCCGCAGCAGTTACCCATCCGTGCATCTTTCAAAGGCGTCATCAAATGATCGGGGTGAATGGGTAGTTCCACTTCCATAATGTCCATTGCGTAGATTATTATTACAAGAGCGAAGATGAGAAAGAGTGCAAAACATAAAAGAAAGAAAGAAGCTAGGATTCTACTTTCAAAGCTATTAATATATGTAATCATGTTTTTAATAGTTTTAAAGATCAACTGTATCTATTAAAAATAAAATTTAGATCATCTAAACACAGCTAACCAAACATCCACCAATTTTATACTAGTTCTTATGCCAACGAAGCACGATTTACATGGCCGAAAGTATTTCTTAACAGGGGTTTAATTTAAATTGTCAACTAATAGCTGTTGCGTTATTGTCATCTAAATAACAAATTGTATATCTAATGTCTAACAGGTAACCATTAACCATTCATCATTTTATATCGTGCTAAAGTTAAGTCTTTGTTTTTTTTTTTTTTACTTCGTCGAAGAACAATATAACAAGTAGTTGGGGTTTAATAATCTGAATGTTTGAGTTTGCTTTTTATATATAGTTCTGATCATATTTTAAATATCAAACACATCTTTAATTTACCACTTGAGAACTTTTAATAAAAGGAACAAAATACATAAGTTTTATTAAAGATGTATTTGTTAGTAGGGGTGGGCATTTAAACCGAACCGAACTAAACCAAACCGAACTCAAACCGACCCAAACCAAATACAATCATACACTCCAACCATTAGGATATGTTTCTTCTCAACCCAAATGGTTCGGTTCGGATCAGTTTAAATTATAAACAAACTAAAACAAGTAACCCAATGTGTTTTTTGAATTAATTGATAATATTATTAAAATTATAAACATGTGATCTTATAATTTATTAGCAATTGCATTTGGTTTCTATTTTATATAGATCTAATTATATTTAATATTAGATATTAATTTTAATTTTTTTGTCTTTTCTAATTTATTTGATTAATTAACTATTATAAATCAATAATTAATTTTAATTTGTTACATTAATTGATTCTTAAACCGAATTAAAACCGAACCAAACTAAAACCAAACCAAACCGAACCGAACCGAACATAAACCGACCTGAACTCAAACCAAACCAAACTAACTTTGGTTGAGTTTGGTTAGAGTTTTACCAAAACCGAAAAAACCGAACTGAATCAAACCCAAACCAAACCCGAATTTAAACCAAAATGCCCACCCTTATTTGTTAGAAAAGCACAATTTCATGATTTTAAACAAAACTTTTATTCGAAACCATGACTCTCTCGTCCGGTCCAGAGAATGAAAACTGGATTAGAGGAGAGATCTTGATCGCCAATTATGAATCTCCAAAAGTAAACTACTTAGATCGATTTATACATCGGACTATTGACTGTGCTCAATCATACATGAACTTTTAAATAATTCAATTTTCATACCTGAAATATCATTTTTGTGCTAGAACATACAAAAACGTGATAGTTACACTGAGATAGAATCTACGTGTACAAAACGACGTCGTTTTGGGTTTTACTGGAAATTAAAATTAAAATAAATATGGGGTTTCAAACCCTCGAACCCGAGACCTTTGGATTACAATGCATTCCGAAATATTACAAAAAAATTTAGGATCTTTAAAGCAAGAAGGCACTAAGTGTGTACCTGTGAGTACCGAGGTACTTTTTGTCAAAGCATTTCATAGAGCAATAATAATAGACACTAGGAATTTCATCTAAATAATAGCCAGCGAAGACTTTCAAGATGACAGGAGATATGCAACGACACTTACATTGGTTGCATAGTGGTCGAGACATACTATTGTTGCGAACTGTCATAGAACGTATGGCTTCAATGAGAACCTCCGTCACGTCTCTTTCTGGCTCGAGACCCCGGAAATCTCCGAGCACACAATCGATATGCAAAGCTGTCCCACAATCATTACACGTGTAAAACCATTTTCTTGGATCTGTTTCTTTCTCACAGATGTCACACCAGTATTTACCACTACTCTGCTTTTCACCGTAACATAATGACAGAAAGTGATCGTCGACTCTATGCTTCACCACATATGGTAATCGAACACACTTGAAGTCCAAGACGTATCCACAATTATCTTCAACGCATCTGAGCACATGATGTGCTTCTTTGTTGCAAGAACTGCAAACTCCTCTTGGTGATGTGTAAAATAAGGGATGAGGATGACTTTGATGTACAAAGGGCTCGGAAACTGAAGCACATTGCGCGTCTAATACATGTTCACCAGAGTAGTATTTGAAGCCATTGAAACATACCCCACATGCCTCACATTTTGAACAGTTGTAACGAACTTGAGATAGAATATACGGCTTATTGCTTACCATATGCCGTTTCCGTGTAGGCAAGTTAGCACAACTCTCGTGGAGCTGAAAATTACACAGCATACATTCGTAGAAGGGAGGGTCATAGATAGGATAAGCACATGCCGAGCAAGTCTTCCCTTCAACAGAGTAACCATGAGTGTCAAGTACAAGGTTATGCTTATCATGGCAGAAATGTCGTATTACGTCTTCATCTATCACCTCAAATGGTTCAATAGGTTCATCCTCTTCAGGTTTGCCTTTCATCTCTTCTCCGTCGGATACATCTTTTCTAGTCGCACATTTGGTATGAAACACAGATTTGGGACATCTCTGACAAGAGTAACCTCCACAAGTCCAATCTGTTTTCTTTTGACAAACTCCACATACAGAATCCACAACACCAAGAAGAGAAACTCGAGAAACGCGGTGATTGTGACGGTTGATGTTTATGACCCATGGGAATCCAGAGCAGTCATTGTGGGAAGTGAAATCGCATGGAAGACAGACATATGGGCTTCGATCTCCAGTCAGACCACAAGTGGTGCAAGTGAAAGAGATCTTTTTCGGCATAAGGGTAAGTATATGGTCATGGATGTTTAGGTCTCGAAGATACAGTTGTGGTGGGTTCAGAACACAAGGTAAATCTAAGGTAAAGTTACATGAGGAACAATGGTAAAAAGCTTCGTCAACAATCCCTTTTCCACACAAACGACATTTCCCATCGGAATGAGCGGGTGGTTCACCGTTAAAGAGTTTTAGAGAATGTAAGGAGTGGGAAGGGTGAGTTACCTCTGCAGCATACTTTCTACAACTCGCATGGAATGTCATAAAACACTCGGAACAATTGTAAGAGTATCCATCACCATCTTTTCCACAAGCAGCGCAAGTGAAGTGGTGTGGCTTCATCTCTAGGTTGAGTTTATGGTCATGGTTCTGAGGAACATCGATGACGTGCGGTGGCGGGTATTTGACACAATCCAAATGGAACCTTAGACAACAAGAGCGACAATAGTAAAATTTTATACCGTCCATGATCTTCTCTTGACAAAAATCACATTTCAATTCTTTTCTAGAAGTATTATTGCTGCTTGTAAGAACAAGAGTGATGTTGCACTTGTGAGAATGGTATTTGATCTCTTTAGCAGGGGTGCTGCATGCCTTGTGGGAGAAGTAATCACATTCAGTGCAATAGTAGCCATCACTTATAGTTTCGAATTTGATTCCACAACAGTCACCCATCCTCCCATCTCTCAAAGGTCTCATCGAATGCTCATGAATAGGTAGTACTTCCACCTGCACATGATCCATGACATATGTGAGTTTATGGTTAGGTCAGACGTGACGATATATAGTGGTGGTGGATTGAAAAAGACAAGACAAATCCAAACTAAAGTTGGAATGTGAAACAATGGTAAAGCTTACCTCTGCCTCGTATTTGCCACAATTCACATGGAATGTTAAAATGCATACATGACATTTGTAAGAATATCCATCGCCATCTTTATTGCAAGTAGCGCAGGTGAAGCAGCTTGGCACCATCTCTAACTTGAGTTTATGGCCATGGTTTTGAGGGACATCAATAACCTCCTGTGGTGGGTACTTGACACATTCTAAATGGAGGTTTAATTCACACATTTGACATCCATAACTATTGATCATGTCCCTGATCTTCTGTCCACATGCACAACATCTCGTAATAATATTGGTTCTAAGAAAAAGTTCAGCCTTGAAACTTTTGGGAATATTACTGCATATCTCGTGGAAGTAAAAATCACGATTGTTGCAATCACTTTTAGCTCGGCCGTCTTTTCTTCTGTATATACGCGTCCATCGTTCTTTAAAAGGCGTCATCACATGATGGTGAATTCGTAGTTGCCTATTCATGACCTACGGGAGTTACAACGACAAAACTTATGGAAATTGTACAATAAGGAGCGAAGGAACAAAATAAATGAAAATTTTGAGTTACATACCTTTGAGTTCATTTATATATCGTGATGGAGATTCGTGTAGACTGTAGACTGTAGGTACTGAATGAGATCTAAAAAGAAATGGGTCTTATAGAACCAATATAAAGAGAGTAGAGCGTTGGGAATACAGAATCATTCTTTTTCTATTTAATAGTCAATTACTAGTTACATTATTGTTGTAATTTATATATAAGAAATTTTAGATCTGACACGACAACCACTACCACTAACCCATCTACCATGGCATCTATCATGCTAAAGTCCACAGGCGGGATTAGATTTGTAATATAATTTTTGGTATCGTGTGCAGTCGATGAGGTGTTTTCTTCTGTCACTTGAATTTCATATACGACTAAAGTCTTTCATAAGTTTATTTATTGACTGACTTATTTGACTTGTTTACGCTGGGTTGGTTAGGAACTTCATATAATACATGACTTTGTCGAATCAGTATACTAAATCCTAAGGGGGAAACTGTAGATATGCTAGAAGATAGAACCAAATTACTGGCAGCTTTCCTAACACGAGTTAATGGTCATGGTTTTCAGGAATACCAGTGACCTTCTATGGTGGGCACAATCCAAGTGGATTTTGAACTCACAACACAACGACAAGTGTAATGTTGATTTTGATATGTAACGACGGTTTCTTCTCGGCCGTTGGTTGGTTCTTTGGATTTTGACGGCTCACATTGGGCCTTCACGGTTTTAAAAAGCCCATTAATAATAATAAAGAACTTCCAGTGGTTTTAGGTCCAATTCGAGGTATCCGATCTCTAATGGAATCGAATCACCTGCTCATCATGAGGTATTTTGCTCATAATTTGATTTTAAAAAATGTAGTTGGGTGTCATGATATATAGGTTTGCTTGTTTTTCAATTTCCGTAACTTTTTTTTTTAGATTGAGAGGTATAATAAAGCAGAGATTTAAGAAGCTTCAGGAATGCAACTACTTAAGAGCTGTACTACTGTGTGAACCATGTTTGGTATGGAACGTACTAATGATAAGATTTGGTTATTTGCTGAGATAGAAAAGCGTATTGTGAGTTAGATAGACATGATCAATCTTGATAAGAAGATCAGATTCTTTTCTTTATTGATTTTGCTTAGAGATAATGAAGGTCTTATACTTGTATTGAATTTAAATCTCCAGGGAAACAATGATAAGTTACCAAATAGGCTACAAAAATCTGCGTCACATTTAAAAAGTCGAAACCATATGTCTAATGGACAAGGGAAGGACACCGACTCATATATAAAGGAAAAGGTAACACAAATGTTAAGTTACCATTAACTTAAGATTGAAGCTTTGTGGTCTTTGAAATTTGTTGGTTTGTAGGATACATACTTCTCAGTTTCTTAGGTACATCTTCTAATACATACTAGTACAGTTGCCTTTTTGTTGCTTTGCAAATGTTCTTTTTGTTTGGTAGATACCAATTTCTAAGCGGTAATCTGGATGCCATTTTTTTAGAACCTTGCAGATATGCGAGAAGATAGAACCAAATCGCTGGCAGCTGTTCAGGTTATGGAGCTTGCCAAAGAGCCTGGCAAATTAAGAAATCTGCAGCTATCTCTACAGGGTACATATTACTACTATTAGCTTGGTGCTCTTCTTTTGTATTCTAGTATTCTCACTTGCCTTACTTTCTCCAGAGGAGCTGAAAAGGAGTGAATCTTGCAAGGAGGAACTCGAGTCTCTGAGGTTAGAAAATAACAAAGTAAGTCTTTTGAGTTAGAAATAAACACGTTTTATGTATTCAGAGAGGAATCACCATATTTAAGTTACTGTTTTCTTATTTTCTGTATTTCATCTGTTTGCAGACCTCAATGGAAATTAGCACAAAGTGCGGTGTAAATGATTCAAAATTACTTGAAATCAAACACTAGCATATGAAGTTGAATTGTCGGGAGAGCCATGCTATTGGAACTGCCATGGAACATCTAAAAGAAGTTAACGAAGCTCTGGAGAAAGAAAATAACGAGCTAAAGGTATATATTGTGTTTCATACTACTAAATGGTTTTGCACGCTAATATACGTTATTGTCTAGCTGTGTGCCTGTTTAGTGTTTACTTTGACTTTTGGAATCTGAAAATTGAATTTGATCTGCCTTTTCATCACTTGATAGTTGAAACGAAGTGATTTAGAAGCTGCTTTAGAAGAGAGCAGGAGGAAGCCAACCAGTAGCAAAGTATTCCCTGACGCCACAAAGGCTCTGACTAGGCACCCTAGTGTGGACAAGGTTCTTATACCAGAAGGGACTTTAATTTAAACACATGTTGCACTGCTTTCATTAAATGTGGGGGCAAGTTTTATCCTTCCTTCTTATGCGATTTCCATATTTAACTAGGAGAAGCCTGAAATCTTTCCTGGAAAAGATGAAATGGAGGCAAAGGTTGGAAACAGATTTGAAGGAAACACGACAAGAAAGGGATAAGGCACGGCAAGAACTGAAACGGCTCAAACAGCACTTGCTAAAAAAGGTTAGCAGCTTATGTAAGAGCTATTTTTTTCACTTGGTCCATTATTGTGAGATTCAGGGTTACATATGTTGAGACATACTAATTAGCTTTTAAATCTTCAAACTGCCCTTGGCCAGTACTACGTTGAAATCGAAGCTAAGGTTTGGTATTTAGAAATTCAAAATCTCTCGTTTTTTCTCTTACATACAATTTAATGACGCGTTCGTAATCATTTTGTAGGAACATTTTGAACGAGTGCTTGCAGTGGCTAAAGGCAAATTGATGAAGCTTTACGCTCGTTTGAAAGTAGGAATATAACTATCATTATCCTTTGTTAACTAAGACCTGCCATAACAATATTCATCTGATACTATTTTGCTGTTGCTGAAGGATTCTGATGAGCGGTTAGAGTCATCAAATAAAGTAAAGGAAGATGTCACATCCAAATTGTTGCACGCGGAATGGAAAAACAGAGTAAGCAAGGTGGAAGAAGACAATGCAAAAGTACGACGTGTTCTTGAGCAGAGCATGACAAGGCTCAATAGAATGTCAATGGAGTCGGATTATCTTGTTGATAGGTACACCAATATCACTTTATATATATATATATTTAGTTTCAGTTCTCCTCTGTCTGAATTAGCTGTTCTGATGCAATGGTGAACCAAAATGTCTCTTCGCAGGCGAATTGAATTGTTATCAAATTGCTGGTTACGTACTTCCATAAAAGTCACAGCAAAGAGGTAATAACATTGGTACTGAACTTTGAGGGAGAGTTTAAATGAATTTAAAAGAAAAAGTTTACCATTTTCTTTGTTCAGTAATTTCATGATTTCCTTTTCTTTTTGTCAAGCTTTACCATTTCATGAGCTAAAGACTTATATCTTCCCAAAATTTGATTAACTCAGAATTCACATAAGAAGCCAAAAAAAGTATAACTTACAAGGAAAAACAAAAATTGTGGTCAAAATAAAAGAAATTAACGCCAAAGGAAGAGTAATCTTTTTTCTTTTCCGGGCCAAGTAAAAACACAAAAGATACAAAGGAAAGCGTCAAGAAAGTGGTTGCTTCACTCTAAAGTCTCTCTAACCCAGCTTTGCCTTAAGGGAAGCAACAGGAAGCTTAGAAAGAACCTTCTCATCAAACACCATGTAATGTTTCTTCAGCTCCTTCAACGTCTTCTCTGCCACTGGATCTACCTTGTCCTCATGTTTCTCATACAGCATTGGTACTGTATGCAACACCACAAAACCTGTTGTTTTCACACACACATACAATTTAGAATCAACAATCGAATATATGCAGTTTTTATACATTTAAAACCTTTTTTTTTATCGGTATATAAGTAGGTACTTACATATGTAAATCAGAGTCAAGAAGTTGAACCAGTTGCCCACAACAGAGATTACCCACAGTCCAACAACCACCTGACATACCAAATACATACTAGTTCTTATCACAAAACCCATGATACAAAACGAGGATATATCTCATAGTCAGGACTCAGGAGGGTTCTCATATGTACATTGAACAAGTTCTTAGGCATAACAAGTGGAAATATCTGCAATAACAAACTGAAGATAAAAAAACTTACCATCAGAAATTTCTTCAAGTCCCTTCCTAAGGCAATGCTCCTTAGGGTGACAAAGGCCTGGTTCAGCTCGTTTCTCAGTGCAGAAGCAATCAAAAGGAAATGTTCCTCTTTAACACTGATTTCAGGAATTTTAGGTGGAGTCCTGGACATAACAGAGTTTTAGAACATTTCAAACAAATCAAAGAAAGAGAAACATAACTTGATACATGATTAAAGCAACAAGAAAAATAGCTTACTTGTTCATAAAGGCATGAGCATTGGACAATAAAAACAGGGCTGCAAGAGCGAATATCAAAATGTGACACACAAGACTCAAGAAATGATACTCAACCAGTTCAAACAGAACCCATATCGCCGTGGCTACACCAAGAACAGCTGCTGAGAGCTTTTTATCCCTCCACAAGAACACATCAGCCGCTGCAAACAAAAAAAACATAAAAGATAAAGTAATCAAACCACATATCAATCCAAGGTTAAGATGGAAAGTTTCAGACAGCTCGCATTGTAACCAGCATTAGAATCAGATACGAGATCCTCCTCATATAGCAGATCAAGGCATAGACAAAAAGACGATGAAAAGAGGAAATAAAGAGAGTGAGATTAGAATGAAAACGTACGTAAACCACCACCGAGAACCTTATGAACAGGCTTCTCTCTACCAAACAAACGATATATCTTGGCCTTCAAAGCTGAGGGAGACTCTGGTTTCTCGTGCTCGGAATCAGACGACGAAGATGAATCGTGACCATGGATCTTCTCCATCAGAGATTCTTCCGTCGGCATAGTTTTCTCTAATTCTTCCCCCATTGTCGTCTTTTTTACTTTCTCCGATTTCGATCCAACGTGATGAGAAAGGAAACGAATGGTACTGAAATAATAGGTTTATTAGGCTATTTTTATGCACGACCGACCCTAAAGCTTCGGGACCGGAACCACAAAGATACGTTAACGGCGTTGGTCTTTTCGAAGAAGAAGAAAAAAAAAAAAAATGAAACTGACGTTAACGTTTTAGTGCCTCGAACGTGGAGGCAACGAACCAAAGGATCCAAAAAGGCTAGTGGCCTGGTGCGCTTTTTTTTTTACTTACATTACCTTTTCATAAAGTAACCGACAAGTCTAAGGAAACTATGTACACGTGGCGTTCATCGGATCACTGTCGAATAATATCGACGGCTCTCACTCGTTTTTCTAAAAAGCAGTGGACAGAAACGACGTCGTCGTTCTTTCGGAAGTGAGAGGAGACAAGTCTCTACCTCACTTGGAGTCTTTCTTCTTCGAGCAATTATGAGAAATTTAATGGAAGTTAAATCTAGGGGACGTTCTTTTTTTACATTCTTTGACTTCGTTGGCACTACTGTAACATTTTTTTATTTTAATACACAAAAAAATTTAGGGATCAAATTGCTTAGAAAACATATTGTTTAAGTCAACGCCACCAATATTTAGGGACATTTTATGTTCAAATCTCAAGTTCCAACTATTTTGTTCCCATCTTTAGAAACATTCATCTCCGACAATTAATCTTATGTAATTTGATTAGTTACATATTTGACTTTATTATAGTGTAGTCCGAATCTCGATTAGAACATAAAGAAGATGAATGCAATCTCGATTATACTTTTAAACTAGGTTATGACCCGCGGTACACCGCGGGACAAATTATTTATAACTAAAACATTTAAATTATAAATTGTATTTGTTGGTTAAATATGTTATAATTATATAATAATTGTTAATTTTATGGTTAAAAGTTTAAACCATATAATACTGCAATATAATTTTTTTTACATAACATTTATTAATCAATTTAGTTAGATATGTCTATTACGAGATACCGATGTTAACAAAATAATGAAATGATATTTTACCCGTTTAACACCAAATTAATGATATTTTAAATTTATATAAATATCGACAAAACCTGTTCAGCTATATAACTCTGTCCCGAGATATGGTACCCGTATTTTTTTATTCATATTTTTTTTGACAACTTTTTATTCATCTATTGAGTAATATATGTCCGTTTTAAAAATTTGTATTACATCATATGCAGTAAAAATCAAAATTTTTATTAACTAAATGCATAATAGAATAATTCGAGATAATTTAAATATAAATTCAAATAAAAATAAAAGGAATCATATATTTATGTTTGAATGAGATAGAATATTTCCTTATTTTTAAAAATCTTACCTATAATTAATTTTGAAATTTTTGGTAACTAATATTAAAGTCAATGTATTAAATGTAAAAACTTTCCAAAAAATATTTTTAAGCAAAAACTGCTGCAAAAATACTAGTATAGATACAAGACAAAGAATATGTAAAGCAAATCAATCAATTATAGTATATTATTACTATATGATACCAAGGTAAAAAGATATTATAATAAATGCCACGGAGCAACAAAAAAGGAAAGATTTATCTTCTGGATCTTCTCCGATCGGCGGCGTATTGAGACAAGGGCACAACTTCCGACAAAGGGGTTGACTGAGGTGTAGTTTGCGGCGTCGGGAGTGGAGAGTTCCGGCAGACGGGACAAGAACCATTTAGCTTAAGCCATGCGTCAAGACAATAAACATGGAAGTAGTGTTTACACTCAGGCATCATCCTCAACATCTCTTCTTCCGTATACTCGCATAGACAGATCGAACACGTCGTATCTCTTCCTTCTCCGTCGTGGAATGCATCACCGTCGCCGACGACGGAGGCAGTGATATCTTTAGTGAAATGGAATTTAGGGTAAGAGTTGATGATTGAGTGATCAAGCCCTCCAACGACGACGTTTCCGGACTCAAGATCGTCGTCTTCGGCTACGAATATGATTCTTGGAACGATTACGCCACGGTCTCTGAAAGATGAGCTTGCGGTTGCGGCGGAGGCGGAGAAGCGGAGACGTGAGGCGCGGCAGCAGATGTAAGAAGAGAGGATGATTGTGGAGATGAGAACGAGGAAACCTAGAGCTATGGCTATGGAGTAACCTAGGCCGAGGCTAGTGATATAGGTAGGGATAGGGACAGGAGGAGGAGGAGGAAAGACGGCGGAGGCGGTGTATGAGGTGGTTGACATCTGATGGTGAAGAAAGAGGTTAGGGCCATGTGGGAGTGGCGCCGAGAGAGAGAGAGAGATGGAAAAAAAAGAGTGATGGAGATTATTTTAGTTTGAGAGGTGGGTGGGGAAATGTAGCTACGGCATTGAATACAATGTTTGGCAAATATTAATAGCTTCGCATTAATTAGGTTTTCTTGTTATAGGTTTTTTTGTGAATAGTGACTTCACTTAGTAGTGGACCAAGGAAGGTCAATATTTGTAACGTATTTGATTTAAGTGCTTGACCCGTAATGACATTGACATGTATGATATACTTTGTTCTTGTTGTTTACCTTTTAACTATTTCGTTTCATTTTATCAAATCAAGCAACATCTGTTTATACACTATACGACTTCTTCACTTCACTTTGTTTTAGTAACAAAAGCAAAAAAAACAACTCCGTTGCCGGGACTCGAACCCGGGTCTCTCGGGTGAGAGCCGAGTATCCTGACCAGCTAGACTACAACGGATTTTGCTAAACAAACATAAAATAGTCCTAAATTGTCTTAGTAGTTGACTGACATTGTTAATGATCTCAGGGCATCATTAAAGGGAGAACTTTTTTTTGTGTTCTTAGATTAAATATATAGTGAAAATAATCTAAGATCAGTTGTTAAGATCATAGGTAAAAAAAATGAGGGAACTAATTTTGGTGTTCTTAGAATAAAAATATAATGAAAATAATTTTCATAAACATTTTACAAATTAGAAAAACTTGTATAAAAACACTACCTCTTTAATCATCTCAAACAATCTTTACAATGTTCTCCATATAGATCAAACCATCTTTACAATGTTCTCCATATAGATGAGAAAGTTTGTCATGAAAAATGTTCATCCTCGTAAAGGTTAGTACTGGCTGCCTTTACGAGGGTGAGAGCAACACCAGGAGCACCGTGACACCAGTGAACAAGTCGATCTGATTCGCTTCCTTGGCTAGATGGGTAATTTCCACTAGGAAAACGGTTTTGTATCATATAGCTTAATGTACCTTTGACATCTTGGATTTCATCTGGTTCGAGGTCCATATGCATCAAAACATTCATGATCACTCTCTGACCAATATGCTTATTCAAGAACAAACATGACCACAAGTATCCTGCTCTAACATATAGCAACTCGTATGGCAAGTCACTAGGAAGCCTAATCTGTTAAAAGGACAAATTTTGCAACACTCAAACAGAGTACAACAACCCAAGTCATCTATTTACAAAAACAGAAACTGTACTAACCTCACTGAAACAGGCTAAGTAACGATCACGCAACTGCTCATCACCTCACCAGCATGACCACATATAAACGTCACAACACGCCTGTTCAAAAACCACACTCATCATGCATCAATTAGCCTAAAATAACTCACAATATCTATTTTAATCACTTCAAAAAAGAGGACTTTACTCAGAATCTCTTGAAGCTACATAGCAACCCTTAACGCCACCACACCGTTCCCTCCATCACCGGCTTTAACAAATAGTGTGTTCTATAAAGCTCAACCAGCGAATCAATTACAGGACAAGGCTGCAAAATAAACAAAAATGATCAATTTGCTCATAGATTAAGTTTACCTGAACAATCTTTTCAACAAGATTACGGCGATGTTGAGCATTGGAAACATGACAAACGATGTCATACGCATCAATCCCTTTGGATTTAAGTTTCTCTACCGCCTCGTCAACATTTGCCTGCACATATATATAATCAAAATCAACAAAAATTGGCTAAAACAAAGCTACCAGCTCCTAAAAACACACACACAAAGTGTGTTTCTCTGATCAGAATCATGGACTTTAACAACTTCAACTCATAGAACACAGCAGCAAAAATCCCAAAGAACTGTCAAAATTTAGATGAATTACTACACAGTAACATGGAGACAACTAGATTCTGTAACAGATCAAAACAAAATTTTCAAACAATTCTGGGAAATTACAAAATCAAAATCCCTAGTTAACAAAATCAAACTAAATTGAAGTACAAAGTACGAAGATCCGTCAATAAGAACATGGACAAGCTCTTCAAATCAAACAGAGAGATTGTGGGAACCTGTTTGCAGGAAGAGACGACGACGGAAGCACCTTCAAGACCGAAACGCAAGGTGAAGAGAAATGAAAATTTATTTTTTCTTTGCAAAAAATTTCGACCAATCAGGTAAAGCCACGTCGAACGAGAACTGGGCTTAAATCAGTTCTCATTCCAGATCAAAAAAATTGATCTAAACCCACTATTCTTTAGTTTTATTATTTTTTTGGCATTAGAACACCAAGGGTGTTGTGCCATTAATGATGGCCTCAGTGTCACTACCGCTCACCTGTAAAGTTCTACAACGTACATGGACATTAATTAGAAAGGAAGCTCAAAATTTAAAGACTTTCTTTGTTTATTCTCTTTCTTTTACTCAAATCAATTCTCAAAAAGATGGTACAAAGAAGAAAACCACAAGTCACAAATGCATCGACTATTACGAGGAATCAAAAGAGAGGCTTTTTCCCACAGATCATTCCTAACGAATGATCAAGAACTTGTTAAAGCTACGAGGTATGTCAAAAAAATTAGGGAAGTTGCAGAATTTATTTCGGTCAAAGGGGATAGAGATGAGATCCTACATGAGAGGTTTTAGTTAACTTTAGTCAGATTTGAGTTAACAACCTAGAATCTTTTATGTCCTCTTCTTACACGTGTACTTTATCGACTGAAAACTAGTTCTCCCTGTATATATGAACCCTTCCTCGCCAAATAATCTATCTCCGAAAATGGCTAACCCTAAGGTTTTCTTTGATATGACCGTCGACGAGAAACGGGCTGGTCGGATCGTGATGGAGCTCTTCGCTGACACGACCCCACGGACGGCGGAGAACTTTCGGGCCCTCTGCACCGGCGAGAAAGGCATCGGGAAGCTTGGTAAGCCACTTTACTACAAAGGATCACGCATCTACTCTGTGTCCCCCGGATTGATGTTACGCGGAGGAGACATCCTTCTCGGTGACGGAAAAGGAGGCGAATCGATCTATGGCGAAACATTCGAGGATGAAAACTTCGAGAAGAATCACACCGGCCGGGGTGTCCTTTCTATGTCCAATGGTGGTCCAGACACCAACGATTCTAGGTTCATGATCTGTATGAGGAAGTATGTGGGACTTGACGGCGTGCACGTCGTGTTCGGCCAAGTTATTCAAGGAATGAATGTGCTTGAGAACATTATGAAAGACGTCCAAACTCCTAGCCTGAAGCCTTCCAAGACTGTGGTGATCGCCGACTGTGGTCAGATTTCACAGATTTGAGAGTTTTTTTTATCCTATAACTACAATGGTACGTAGTAGCATGCATGTTTGGTGACTGTGGAGTGTTTTTGTTCTTTGTTAGGATTTGAGTTTGGTATTTCCCTCATGATTAGATTGGCTACCACTGAATAATGCTAAGCATAAAACCAACAATGAATGGGAAGCATAAACCTTAGCTATATCGATACTGCAAAAACCAATCCGAAAATCTGTTTTGACTATATATATCATCACGACTTTTTCCTAAACGATTCTTGTTATATTTAGGCGTCAGCAGCGATTACATCTAAGTTAAGGCCTACATGAAACTTGCGCGGTTGGAAGAGCTTAAAGCTGGTAATTAAGTAGCCTAGGTAGGGGTATTGATTGCCTAAAATTAAATATGAGAGGATACATAGTTTATTGAATATGAGAATCAATCTCCTAATAAAGGCGCCTTTGACATCACGAAAAGTGTCATAAACGATGAAAGATTTCAATCATATGTATTACTAGCAATTGATCCGCGCTATGCGTGAGAGTTAGATGAGTGTTTTTTTCGGTTGTTTTGTTACTTTGTTGTTGGTTATATATTGTTCCTCTTTACATCTGGTTATGTTGTTTGTATGTTTTCCTTTGCTCTTTTGTTGGTTTATTTTTTTTTCTATATGTTTTTTTAGCTAGCATAATGTAGTCAATTTTAAAATTTTTAATAAATTTAAATTATCATAATTATTTTTGTTTTCAAAACATATAAAATTAGAAGTTAAGTTTGTATAATAATAATTGTTGTTTTGCTTTAGTCATTAGTTTTGCTTAATTAAAATTATTTTTTATTTTGTTATTGGATTGTTATTTGGTTTTATTATATATGGTCGTAGATAATCTTTTAATTATTTTATTATTTTGTTAGTAACTTGTGTGAGTAATTTTTGTCAATATTTTTGTATTTGTAGTAATGAGTTAGTGGTTTTTTAAAAGATTTGTAGCAGGTATATTTATTTTAATAACTCAAAGTGGGTGAATGAGTTGTGATTAGTTTTTTATTTTTTAGATGAGTTAGAATTGAGTTGTTTTGGATGTTTCTTATCTAGTGGGTTTTTGTAAGATAGCCTTAAAACATTGGGGTATAATGGGTCATTTTTAAAAAAATTTAAACAAATTGGTAAAGTAGTTAACGTGAGGGGGAGTCGCATGTGGGTTGACATTGGTGTCTTCTGCATCTTAGATCTCGCCAACTACCAATGACAGCGAACCAATTTGAAGTAAATCCAGTTTTATCATCCATTTTTGTTTCCGAGTGAAGAACATAATCCAGTTTGGAACTCTGATTTCGATTCTTTTATATCACCAATTGTATCGTTGCGATTTCCTGACTGTTGCGTGTTTGATCGGCTGCTTATGTTCTCGATTCAGATTAGTTGCTGGAAATGCTGGTCTAATTATTTTTCTTGGGCGATGTATGTTATTTGATTTGTTAATTGTGAGTTGCCAAAGATAATTGTGAGTTGATTCTCTTTACGCGTAAGTGACGAAGTAAATTGTAAGTGATTTTCTTTCCAGCTTAGATCAAGTTTTTTTTCTTAGTGTTTTAGCTATCTTATCCTTAATCTGTTTTGCATCACCAAAATTATTTTTTTGTTTAAACAACTTTGATCGACCTCTGTTTTTCTTTGTTTGTAGCCCAGCTTATCCTTCCAAAGATTGTCTTTCATGTTCTTGCCCGTCCCTAACATTATAATTCCATTAAGGTAAATATTTTTTCGAAATATATGTCTCCTGCTGTTTGTAATTGTATGAATTCGGTACTTGAGTTGTTTGCTTGTAAATTTTCTGCAATTACAATGATGTTGTGTTCCACATATCTGTCTCTGAGGTTTATGTCGTTGAGGTCCTTCTATCTACTAATTGTCGGTAATGGTTTTATGGCGAGCAGACCTATATTGATGTTGTTGTCAATTTGATTGTCTAGGGGTGCTGTTGGAATGTGTTGTGATGCTTCGCGAGCTAGTGTTATCTTATTTTGTTTGAATTTAAGTTTCTTTTTTATACTTTTATTTATGTTTGTTTTTTGTGTTTGGTTTTGTATATATTCGTTTCTATGTATTGGTAATCAATATGAAAAAGAAATATAAATGTTTTTATTCGAGTTGTTGGAAATGATTTGCTCATGATAACATTGGTAAACCTTATAGTCTAAACGAACAAGATGAATTTGATCATTTGTTTGTAGTGGTAGCAGTGGTCACATCTATTTTCCATGTCATTGATGCTACAGTTGATTGTTGGTTGAAATGTGGCAAATGTAGCGTAGTATCTTAGTAGCTTTTGTACTTTGACTCTCTGTAATGCCCTCTTGATATTTTTTCAGCATTGATCACCCTTTGCTTTGTTTTCCTTCCAGCCTAGCTTATCCAACCGCATCTTTCCTTCTACTATATCGCCCCTGCATAATTTTACAATTCCATAAAGTTAGATATCATCTTTGTAATTACCTTCTGCTGCCTTTTTCAACTCCAAGCCTGCTTCTGTGTTGTTCTTGTGAAAATACTTTTGTATTCCTTTGATGTAGTGTGCCTTCACATTTCCACTTGCTATGCATTTCTCCACGAGGTCTTGGTATTTGGTAATTGCTTCTAGTGGATTCATAGCTAGTGGCCTTAGGTTAATTTTCTTGTATGATCTGTTGTCTTGTGCTGCTTTTGTTAGTTGTGGTGATGCTTGCATAACATGTCTAAAGGTGTTTACATAAACATTTAATTTATTAATCAAGAATAAAAAAAAAATTTAAATAGGCTAACCCATCTCTATACTACACAAAAATATATATATATATATATATATACAAATTACAATTGAAATTCATTGTCTTATTTTTTTACTAATTTATTTATAATATGATGTATTCAAATTCAACAAACTGTGCAAAAGTTTAATCTTTGCTTTTTATTTGATAAAAATGTTTTTTTTAAGTGCAAACAAATTCAAATATAAAAAGAAGGATATTTAATGCAACACTAAAACTATATCTTTGTTAAAATACTGTTAAAATATTAATATTATGATTTTAAAAATATTAACAAAAGAAGAATAATATATTATTCAAATATAGAATATGTTAACAATAATTAATAATATAAGGAGAATAGCAAATTCTTTAACAAAATGATGATATAGAGTAAACTATGAATTAAAATAAAAAGATTACTTAACATTTTATTTAAGAGAATTTTTAAGTAAACTTTTTCTTAATGAACCAGTCATAAAAAAATGTAGAATTACGGGCAGTATCATCCAAACTAAGATCCAAAAAAAATAAAAGAGAAGATTTTTGACAAAATCAACTTTTCTTAAAAAGATCAAAATCTAGGAAAGTGCATATAATTATTGAAAACACAAAGTCTGACAATCTAGAAAAAAAAAAAAGGGAAAACTAATTCATTCCCTTGATAAGCTCACCGATGAAAAAACCTCACACAAGGCTCATCTGGTTTGATTTGTTGCTACTGAGCTATAGATGGTTTGGGTTGATGCTTCGGAGCAAGAACTTGGCATTTCCCTTAAGCCAAAAAGTGTTTAGAGTGGACACAGACTTTGTTGGTAACTTCACAGCTTCAGCAGCTGCTTTCAGATTCAGGGAACACGGAGCTGAAGCTAGTAAACTTGAGTGCATGATGAATGAAATTGCTTTCTCACCTCAGTAACCAAACCTGTTCCTAGCTCAACTCCCCACTGGTAAAACGAATTGATACCCCACACAAAGCCTTGAACTGCAATTATGTTCATAGATTGCGAGCAACTAAAAACAAAACATATATAAAAATGTCAGCTTTTTAGCAATGACCCTCTAATCTCAATTTTAAGACCGTACTGATAAACTTGAAATAAAGACAGACTTGGCCAACATGTAAGCAGTCAATTCTGGAAGTAGAAGGCTAAGAGAAGGTTATTAGTCTATAGCTTAGACAAAACAAACCTACAACTTAGACAATAATAATCTGCAATTTAATTAAACAAAACCTGCAACTTAGACAACAAAAAAAACCTAAAAGACTATACGACATAATAAAATAAATGGTTCAAGAACCGAAACAACCAAAAGAATTCAAACTCATAAAAAAAAATTAACACATAAAACATTTCATATTCTTGAGCACATAATTTTCTGAAATTTGACTAACCCCATTCATCTTGTTCTCTACTTCAAACGTGTCACTATCATTGGACCCTATGAACTGATGCGAATTGTTTTTGTTATTGCATTCAACTTACTCCGAAAAAATTGGAAACCATATGTAGATTTAGTCCCCTGCTAACACATAAGAAGCTCTGCTTTTAGTATTATACAAAAGACACATAGAGTTTGAGAAGAATGCGTATTGTTCACTCACATCAACGGATGCAAATTCACACAAAAACCGAAAACCTATTAGAACATTCTTAAACTTTTGATACCTCAACCTAGAAGAACTTTTATTAAGAACTAAAGCTACTTGCACAAAAGAACCAAAAAAATCAAATCAAATATATATGAGTTATACCTAATTTGTAACTCTAAACATTGAAATCAAAACACGATGATAATAAGAAATAAGTCATATATGGATAATCAAACCCTATCATTCGAAACGATCAATTTTTTTTTTTACAATATGGTGGTGCAGTATTCAAGATCTTGTGCTAGATATAAAACAATTCCCCTTCATAGACAACAGTTGGAGCCTTTTCTCCATATTCAAATACAATGACCGGAAGGTCGACTTGAGCTGTTCTAATGTATACTCCCAGAAATTAGGCTGTCATATCACTACAGGCTATGAGAAAAAAATTTAGATCTACCATTTAACAGAAGACAACTCATCATGTGATGATTATGTTGAATTTTGAACATCATCTTCTCCAAAACTCTCAACGGTGAACGAACAGGATTGCGGCAAATGAACAGGATTGTTGATTGTTGATTGTGTTTCTTTGAGGTCAGCGAATGAAACAATAGAGGTATACATATTAGTAAGAAAAAAAAGTAGAAGAGAAAGTATAATTTGAGAATCATGAAGTTGCAAGTGGTAGCTTTATATAAGACTGCGACTTACCTAAATTGAAGTAATGAGTAGTGGGCTAAGCATTAGATGAGAGAGCTTTGAACGCCCTAGACCTAGAACCGTAAGGGCTCTGATACCAAAATGAAACAACCCTTCCCGTTTTCCTGTACCGGAGCGGGTACGGAGTATTCCAGCCCATCTCTCTTGATATTTGGTCGCTTAGGGGTGGTTGGTTGTGGGACTAAGTATCAGGATGAGGTGGTGCTCGGGATGCGGGTTGATGGCTTCGATTGTTGTATTTTTGTTTCCCTGATGTATTTTCGTTGAGATTGTAACGATTATGGCATTTTTTTGAGATTAGTAAGATGAGTATTTTTCTTTATGTTTGACTGTTAATATCATGGGAAAAGAGAAATAGTTCGGGTTTCTATTTTTGGAAGTTTCCAGAAATAGAAAGTTTCCAAAAAAAGGAAGGTTTCCAGAATTAGAAAGTTTCTAAAAAGGGAAGTTTTGTGGAAATGTTGAGGTAGATCTAGCCGGGAGATACTCGTTGGCATCAGTATTTGTTTTGCTCAAGGCCGTGCGGGCCCAACTCACGTGATACCGATAGCTCGATGGACTTTGTGGCCAGAGAGTGGGAGTGGTATGTTGCTTCGGATGACGATCCGAGAGCGCGCTTGAGGGTGACGACCCAAGAGCGGGATATGTGAGGCTCCCTGGATACCGTAGCTGTGAGCCGAGGCTCGGCAGTGAGCCGGTATGTCTTGAGGGTTGCGACCCGAGAGCGGGGGGGGAGTGTGTGTGAGTGACTTCCTGGATGCCAGCTTAAGGCGGTTGGCCTGATAGCGAGCCGGCATGATTCGTTGATTGCGACCACGGACGGGGGAAGCACTAAGGTGTGAGCAAATAGTGTTTAAGATGCGAGTATATTGGCTAGAGGGAGACCTCGAGGGTCACTCGGAGGTGTGCGGGCTGTTGCGACAGTGGCACGGGAAACCTTGGCTGATGGTGTTTAGTCCGGTCTGGGGACGTGCGGGCCGTGTTGACGGTGGCACGGGGGTCCTTGGAGGATGGACGGTATTGCGGTATTTGGGGACGAATCCATTTTGGTGGGGGAGAATTGTAACATCCGCGAACCAAATTTTGTTATTTTGTGGAGGGCATCGGTCGATACCATTGTGAGGAGCATCGATCGACACTAGTTGTAGCCAGTTTGGCCGGTTCGATTTTATTTGTCCGGTTCGCGTGGTTGGTTTAGGGAATCCCTAATTCGTGTGTAAAAGGGGAAAAACGACCCAAGGTCGTGTTTTTTAGTTGGTACTCGCCGCTTTTGAGAGAAAAAGAGAGGAGAGAGTGTTCTTGTGCTTTTGGGAAAGGATTGGGAGATTACTCGCTGTTCTTGAGAGTTTTGGAGCTAGGAAAGAGTTAGAAGCTTGCTAGGAGTGAGGATTTTGTTCCTACTGCTCAGAATCTTCTGTTCTTGAGGTGAGTGCTTGACCATGGTGGATCTAAGCATGAGATCTTCTTTGTTTTGTGTGATTCTTGTTGTTTTGTGGTGTTTGCTTGCTTGGGTTTGTTGTACTTGTGATTTCTGAGATGGTTAGACATGATTGGAGTCGATTTTGGGTTATTTGGATTCGGAGTTCGTCACTTAGTTTCGCGCAGATCGTGTCTGCAGAAGAGGCATCGATCGATACCGTTTGAGGAGCATCGGTCGGCACCATCTTGAGTAGCATCGATCGGTACAATATCAGCATTGGCCGGCACTAGTTCTTGTAGCATCGGTCGACGCCGAAGTAGCATCGGTCGATACTAGCTTTATCCGAGACTTGTTATTTCCTGGTTTGATGTATTGCTTATGTTCATGTTGTTTGTTTGACTTGGGAGTCTCATATGCTTGTGTGTATAACCCAGTAGATGGGAGGACGGCCTCGCTAAGTATTTGTGATAATACTTACGCATCTCAATTGTTGTTTGTGGTGTGCAGGTAAAGAAAAAGTGTGATCGTGGAATCAAAGGCGATGAGGAGGAGGATGTTCTAGAGGCTTGATTGATTGTGGTCTAGCTATTGTTAGGTTGCTAGATTAAGTCAATGGAACATTGTAGGATGTTAGTTGTTGGTTATTCCTTTATTTGGATTATGGTATTGGTTATTGGTTTTGATTGTTGGAATTTTTTTGGTTTAATGGAAATTGTTTTATTTGGTTATCCGCGGTTATTGATTGTTGATAGGATGTTAGTGGATATGGGACCACTAGTAAATTAAGGTATTTAAAAAAAAAAAACGGGAAGGGTTGTTTCATCGGCAGCCTAAGGGTCTCGAGGAGTGGGAGAAAGGGTCGCACATACGAAGACGGCGAGTAGGAGAGAAGGTTGTTCTTAGGGCATCTAACAAATTTGGGTTCGATATGGGTTTTAAAGTGTTGATGGGTAAGTGTTTTTAACTGCTTCATGGGTAAGTTTTAAAAATAGGCCCAAAAAAATTAAATCAGAAGTTGCTGACGTGGCTGCATAAGAAGTGAGAAAAAGCCAACTTTATATATATAGATTATCCACTCTAGTTTAAATCTCTCTTCGAGAAAGAACGGATGCAAGCATTTTATTATATAAATCTTGGTTCTCAATGTTAGTAACTCACCAGATCGTGACACGTGTTAATTTTAACGATCAGAGATCAAAGTTAGAAACTCACCAGATCATGACATGTGTCAATTTCAACGATCAGATATCAAAGTTAATAATTCATCAGATCGTGACACATGTCAATTTTAAAAAGTTAGTAACTCACCAAATTGTGACACGTGTTAATTTTAACGATCAGAAATCAAAGTTAAATACTCACCAGATTATGACACGTGTCAATTTTTACGATTAGTAATCAAAGTTAGTAACTCATTAGATCGTGACATATGTCAATTTTAACGATAAAAAATTACAATTTTCAAGCTTGGTAAAACAAAACATAATATAATTGTAATCTTATCATATTAAAAACAAAACAACTAAAATAAATATACTATGTGCTATCCATATCAAAGTTTCACTGTTACAGTAGAACCTCTATAAATTAATACTCGCTATAAATTAATACTCGCTATAAATTAATAAACTACATGGTAAATTAAATATATTATGGTAAATTAATATACTACATGGTAATAAATTAATATACAAAGATTCTCAACCATTACATGGTAAAATAAATATACTATGTGTCATCCATATTTGGTCGTATAATTATACTATATAACCTAGCACATTAAATTTTATGTTGTTGTTTGCACAAAAAAGAAAAAGAAATTATGTCTCTATAGTTAGCCAATTTCGGATCTCGAGTACTGCAACAAGATTTGTGAAGGCACATGCGAAGAAAACGAAAATCATGGAGAACCGATTGACATTCTTAGGAAAAAAGCTTGAACTAATATTTTTATTATATAAAGTTGAGTTTTCAAATTAGCCACATGTCAAGTATACTGATGAAATGTTGACACGTGTCACAAATTATTATTTTTCAAAACAGCTGATTAAAAAAATAACATTATATCTAAATAAATTTTACATGTTTATCTAAAAAACATTCTAAATCAAAAAGGAAAATTAACAAAACTAATATATTTCCCATTGTAAGCTACTTATGTTATATGTGTTTTATCAATAAGATTTTGACATGTATAAACAAAAAGTAATTCACTAAGCATGTATATTATTATTAATAAATTATGTGAAAAGAATAAGTTGAGAATAATTAATAAATTATCCCCCTCTCCAGGATATCGTCACCCTACTTTTGATTCAGTAAAAATAAGTTGAGAATTTATGATTCGAGAATATTTGAGACGAGGTCATAATTTTAAGTTGTTTTGGTACAATTGGATACTTCGAAGAGTAAATAGGTTGTTGATCATTAACGTGATTATGACATATGTCATGTTTTGGATTGTATATAAAGTTTCTATTTTGTATATCTGAATTATCTAAGACTTATATATACCATCATGATTATAATTTTCAAATTTTTATTTTTATAATATTATATTAAATTTCTTTCAATTTCTTAATTTTTATTGGGTTAGTCATATAATCATTGTAATTGAGTAGATAATTTTTACCAGTTGTTCATCCAATATATTTGGAGTAAAAAACTTCATGGTTAAAGAAATTATGTGACAAAATAATTTTAGTAATTATAGGAACTATAATTATGCCAAAATAAAAGTAAAGCAACATAAAATTTGTTTAATTTGTTTAGACGACATTTTATAGGTGATGATAAAGAGCATACTTTAACAATAAAATAATTTTGGGTGTAATAACATATTTTTAATGGTAAAACATAGAGTAAAATTGTATGTGGTTACTTATTAGATGTTGCTTTGATGAATTTGTTGCATGTAAAATATTTTGTGAATAAGTTGTGAAACGTTTTTGAAATTTGACAATAATAATATTTGTAATGATGAATATTTGGCAAAAGTTTTAGTGGGATATAATTTAGCTTTAAATTATTATAATAATTGTTAAAATATATTAAAAATATAGAAATATAAATAAATGTATGAAGGTAAATACAAATATTTTCTAACTTAAACTATTTATATATTTACTTTAGAAAAAAATATTTTTGAAAAATTGTTTTAGATTTAGGATATATTTTTTTAAACAATTTTTAAACCCGCACATCGTGCGGGCCCTTATCTAGTGTGTGATGACTTATAGATTTTAACGCCTCTGTATTTTGAGTCTCTTTTACGTACTCTGACTTATAGAATATCACAGTTGTATGAACGAACCATGAAATCATTAATCAATTTTTCCTTTTCTAGTACTTACCCATAGCTATATTTCCTTTTTTTTTCTTTATTATAATAACGACTAATTTCCTTTGTTCTAAATTAAAGTCCATATATCTTAAAACCTCCTCAACCCTCGGTTCGGTGACTAGCCATTATATATAGACTAGACGGTTCGGTGACTGATATCTAATCTAGCCACAAATTTCCTTCTCTTTTTTTCTTTGTGGTTGATTTTTTTTGTTTTAGGATATTTGTAACCTACAAAAGGTAGATTTATATAATCTCCTAGCTAATTTATTTATATTTCTTTCTATAATTACCAAAATAAAATAAAATAAACAAGAATTAACCTTAGCTTCTTCGTTAGCATTTTTGGTTTATTTGGCGTTTACTAATTAAACCATTGTTTTTCATTATCAAACCTTCTCCGTCTCCCAACACGATCACGCATTATCCTTGCTTCCTCAACCATACGGCTCCGATCGTCTTCCTTCCGTGAGAGCAGAGCACTACTGTCCCAACCATGGCACTCGACACTCGTTGAAGCTTTCTCTTCATGATGGTTGACTACGTTGAAGCTTTGTTTTTGGTTGGTCGGTGAAGATTTCAATAAAGCATAAACCTTTCGCCTTAACAGCTCGGCCACGCGCACAGTTGCTTGAAGCCTTACAAGTTCCATCACCGCCCGCAACACTTTCCTGGCCATGTTTTTGCAGACATCAATCACAAGATCTCTAACTTACGTACTGCATGACTGATAACTTCAAGCACAAACTAAAATAGTGACAATTGTGTTTCCACAATTGTAGAAATGGGATATCTAACATCCGAACCTAAATCAGTAAAAACATGTATGTTATACCACAACTTTAACACTTCCAGAATAATAATGAGCTCACTTTATCGCATATCTTAGTAGATGATCATTACAACTTTATTAGCCATGTGTATGATATATAAACGTATATAGAACATAGCTACCTGTAGCTACGGTCTGGTTTAGCCTTTTAAATAATGCATTTGAGTTTTTCAACGGTCTGGTTTAGCCTTTTAATTCAATTTAGTGAGATCTTTTTGCTTTTTAATCAAAAACTGTTGCGTATGAATGCAATGTGTGTAACCAATCCAATTGATTTGATGGGAATTGTAGAGTTCTGGGAAGTATTCAGTGCTGGAGAGCGTTGTAGGAAAAGACTTTCTACCTCGTGGAGCAGATAAGCTTGCTTAGATATATATATGATATATCAGCAGATCAAAAATGTATATTGATTCGTATTTCGTCTCATGATATGCCAGTTACTTAGAACAACAAACAGTTTCTTCCATGTAGGGATTGTTACACGTAGACCTCTTGTCCTGCAGCTTCACAGAATTGATGAAGGCAAAGAGTATGCTGAGTTTATGCATCTTCCTAAGAAGAAGTTCTCCGATTTTAGTATATTTCTTGTTTGAGAAGAGATGCTCCTTATTTCTCCTGTGACTGTTTGCAATATCATATTAATTTACGTGCACACATTCTTCTCATCTGGTTTTCTTAAATTTGAGATATTCATTTCTTCTTTCTTGGTATGTACGTAGCTGCTGTGAGGCAGGAGATCTCGGAGACTCGGACGACACATGCAGATCGTGAAACTGGTCGCAGCAGCAGCAAAGTAATATCTACAGTTCCAATTCATCTCAGTATCTTCTCTCCCAGTGGTAAGAGAAGCAATTCTACTTCCTACATTTGCATCAAAGAAAGTAATTAAACATGCTTTACGTTTTTTAATCGATACAAAAAAAAAATGGTCATCGACAAACTATTTATACTGAATCAATGATGATAGTACCGGGTTAGGTGTTCGTCATTTTCAAATTATTTACATCGATCATTACGTTGATGTTACCGGTATAGTACTACACTACTACTACTATATATGTTAGATTGTTTATTTCAACTGTACCTAAACTTAATATATATCTACAAAGAAAAAGGACATAGTCACAAATACGAATTATTCTAATTACCTAGCTTGTATTCTTTTTCTTCTTTTTTTCAACATATAACAAGTAGTCAAGTACGTTATTTTGGGTCTGGCACCTAAAACTTTTTATTTCTCAGTAAATGTTTAAAAATTAAGTCATGAAAGTCTTTGGAAATGATTTTGTTAATTTTATGTATTATTTGATGATTTAAATAATTTAGAAATAAAATAAAACAAAGATGATAGGAGAATCATAATTTTAAATATCGACATAATCTTTTGAATATCTATACTTTAAAAAATTCAAAATAATGTTAGTTTAAAAAGAAAAATAAAAAATTAATATAGATATTATTTATGATGGAAAATATTTGTTGCCTTTTTCTATATTTTAACTATATAGATCTTTTTTCACGATTTTAAGTCTAGATTTTAAATATTTGTCGCTTTTATACAATGCTTTTTAAACCCAAAAGCTGGAAGATGAGAGACTTGCTTGGCAAGGCTATGTTTATGGATAATAATATTGTAAATATCAATTATTGCCAATTTCTCTTTTCTTTTTGAGCAAAGCAAGATCTTGTTTTTTTCTTTTCCTGGTCACAAGTTCGCAAACCCAAGAAAGAATCAGGGTTTTGTATAAATTAAAAAAAAAAACATGTGGACAAAATAAAACTTCCAGAAGCCATGTCTGTGCTTCTCAGCTGCCTCTCGAAGCTCTCTTCCCTGAAAACACCAGCACTCGTCGTAAGCTTCTCTTCTCTTCTCTCCAATGGCTTTGCATGTGTTCTGTAATAGTCCTTGTAATGTCTGTGATTGTTACTACGCAGAGACACCTCACCGCTTGTTCTTTCTCAACTTCCGTTTTGGAAAACACATTTCCATGTGTTATTGCCGGTGCTCAACGATGTGGATCTACTTTGAGGGAGGGGGATATCGGAAATCTCAAGAGATATTCACATATTATATTTGAAACTAATATTGTTACGAAAAAGAAGGTACCTATGAAGTTGGTGGAGGAAATGGGAACGGTAGGACCGTAGGAGCATCCTATAGTGTGTCTCCAAGATGATCTAAACCCAAGTGCGTCTGATGTTGATCCAAAGCGCATCTACTTGCCTCCTCTTGTTACTCTGCCTCATTGCCAAACGCAAGTTGTAACCAATGTGGCCATGTCATCCCCTTCTCCCGAAGATGAAGACTGTGTTGTGGCTGTCAAGTTCTTGGGACCTCAGCTTAGCTTATGTAGGCCTGCTCGAAGCTCTGAGTGGACCAACATAAGAATCACAGACCCGGGTTTCTTCAATTCCCGTGTCATGTATTCCAAGAGAGATGAGATGTTCTCCATGCCGGCTTCAAGAGGCACATACATTGGATCATGGAATATTGGAGAACCCCAAGTGATTCAGCAGTTGCGGTATCAAGATTGTCCAGAGTTGGTGCACTCAAAGTGGGTGTCGTTGGATTCAAGTTGCAGGAGCGAACACTTGGTGGAATCAAGACCCACTGGTGAAACTTTTCTTGTTAAATGGTACAACAGGTTATACGCCCGTAATATAATGATGCGAGTGTACCGATCACCCCGTTTCATGGTATTCAAAATTGACGAGGAAGGAAACGCTCAGTTCACTAGTGACATTGGAGATCTCTGCATCTTCCTCTCCGAGGCTGAACCTTTCTGTGTTCGGGCTAGCTCGTGTCAGCAAGATCATTTCTCAAACTGCCTCTTTGTCTTGGGTCGGGACTACCGCGTGTTGGATATGGGTTTCACCCAGCCTTAACAGGCTTTCCCACAGGCCCATTATCGAAATAGTCACCCCAAAGTCCCGGAGTGTAGTCTGACCAAAACCCATCTGTCGGGCCGATGGAGCACCTAGAAGGCCCAAATGAGACAGACAGCCCAGTAAATGACGGCCCGGATAAGAACGATCACCGACTCTGCTTAAGAGATAATCCCACATCGATCCCGAGGCACAGAGGTGGAACGTCCCATCAGCTATAAATAACGAGGGAGCGATTTGCGGAAGACCAAGTTACATTCGGCAAGAGTCAGGAAATAATCCGATTCTAAAGCTGTAGTTCAGTTAGTCATTTTGAGAAATACAATTCTCTGTAATTCGCCGATCGGCTTATAACGGTTGCATTGTAATTCGACGATCTTTGACTATCTAAATAAAGTTCTTTGTTTCACCCTTAAATTCTATCATCCTCGAGCTAGTAGATATATTAGTTCAACATTTGGGGCGCATCCAGGGAAACTCAAACAAGGAGAGCTTTTGAAGAAAGTCCAACATCGGCGGAGTACATCTCGAGCAATGGCAGAAAGGGAAACGACGGGCAGCGACGGATATGTGGCGGACACACCGGACCGTATCCAGCAGGTCCAGGAAGAGCTTCCAATACCGCCGACCCGCCCCCCGACAACGCCGAACGGCTCAATCGGAGAAGGCACCAGCGCCCTTGACATAGGAACACTAATGAGAAACATCCTGGAGAAGATTGACGCCCAGGATAGAAAGACAGAAGAGCGATTCGCCGCTCTCTCCAGCGTCTGTGCAAAATTACAAGAAAATGCCGAACATCCGGACGGCACTAATAGAGCCGATCCCAATGGTGCCGATCACAACCAGAACGGAGAATTGGCCGAACTCAAAAGTCAAATGAAAGATGTGACAAGCAAGTTCCACCAAGCAACCAGCGCGGCACCTGATGTAGACCATATGTTGGAGCAGTCCCAGAAAACGCCATTCACTGCGCGAATCCGTAGGGTCGTCGTTCGCCCTGACTGCAAAATAAAGCATTTGCCTCCGTACAAGGGAGATTCGGACCCGACTCATCATTTGACATCCTTCGAAATTGCAATCCACCGTTGCGAGTTTTCCCCGGAGGAGCTAGATGCCGGAAAATGCCAGCTGTTCATCGAAAACCTGAGCGGCGATGCCCTTGGCTGGTTTTCCTCTTTGCCGCCTGACTCAATCGACAGCTTCCGTACACTCTCGCTGACCTTCTTGAAGCAATACTCGATATTGGCCGTCCCCACCGCGACAATCGCCGATCTCCACAATATTGAGCAAGGGGAGCATGAGCCATTGCGGACGTTCATGGATAGGTTCAAAAAGATTGCCACACAGGTAAAAGCACCCCACAGCGTGTCGCTTGCGGCCCTTCACAAGGCCCTATGGTACGAATCAGCGTTCCGAAAGGACCTCAAGTTGAACAGGTTCCCGACTTTCCAAGATGCCCTCCATCGAGCGGGAGTCCACATTGAGTTGGAAGAAGAAAAAGTCATCTACGACAAAAAACGTGCTTCTACTGGAGCCCAGCTGCCGACTGGCAAAGCAAAAGAGGTATACCACGAACCTCGCCAACACCTCGACAAAGAGTATCTCGCAGACAGTAAGAAGCGCGGCGCAACGTACCTCGTCAATAACGCCCCGCCAACTCCTGCAGTCAGTTCGTCAGCCATAGTACCGACGACCCCACCAAAAGGGGCAAGAGAAGAGCCTGACCATAACTTGTATTGCGAATTACACGAGTACACCGGGCACTCTACGCAGTCTTGCAGACACTTGCAAAATGCGCTGCTAGGCAAGTACCTCAACGGCGAGGTCAAAGTTGAGTTACGCCAGTTCAAGAGCAATGCCCCGCGAGGGCGAGGTCGAGGACGTCATGGGCATCAAGGACGAGGTCCGCATAACCACTTCAACAATGGACCAGCGCCAAATAACCAGCCCCCAGCTGGCAACCAGGTGGGAGGACAAGAAAACCAACCGGCTGACGCGCCACCACCTCCAGCCCGTCGTAGGATTAATGTCATAAGAGGAAGCCTACCGTACGACCCTAACTGGCCTCGCACCGTATACCTCGTCCACAACGTCGAAAGAGCCGAACGCGATTGGCTACCTGGCAGAACACCTATATGCCGGTCGTACTCTCCGATCATGTTCGAAGAAGGGGACACTACGGAGCATCGAACTTCTTCCACTGGACCTGTCGTTGTTGAAATAAACATCGGAGATTGCTTAGTCCCGGACGTGTTGGTTGATACAGGAAGCTCCGTTAATGTCATCTTCCTGAGGGCACTCCCTCAGATAAAGGTCGACCTGCATCGACCATGCCCGAAGTGCAAACCTTGACTGGTTTCGACGGATGCTCTCTTACCTCTCTAGGAACGGTCATGTTCCCAATGAGGGTCGGTGGTACGATTCACCTCTTTGGCTTCGCAGTTGTTGACCGTCCAAGCGCGTATAATGCCATCCTTGGGACGCCCTGGCTCCATAAAATGAAGGCCGTGGTGTCCACCTACCATCAGTGTGTCAAATTCCCAACGGAGTTTGGCACCTACACCCTTTACGCCGACCCAACGGCGACCCAATGGCCGCCCGTCACCATGTTGACATGATAATGGGAGGATTGACAGCGTGCAGAGATTCCGTACGTTCAATTCGCGACTACGTAAAGGCCGGCACAGCTGCGGTCTGGCCAGTTAAAGTCCCGCCCTTCGTGCCTCCAATCACGTTCACAGCGAACGACTTGGCTGGAGTCAATTTTCCGCACAACGACCCTCTCGTCATTGAATTACACGTTGGTGAGAGCGAAGTGACGAGGATTATGGTCGACACAGGGAGCTCCGTTAACGTAATTTTCAGAGATGTCCTCGACAAAATGGAGGTCAATAATAGAGAAATTAAACCATCGATCAGGCCGCTCACCGGGTTCGACGGAAACTACATGATGACGTCCGGCACAATCAAGCTGCCAATCTACGTGTCCGGCATACCCTCGTGGCATAAGTTTGTGGTGGTCGACAAGCCAGCTGTTTACAACATCATCCTCGGATCCCCTTGGATTCACGACATGCAGGCCGTCCCGTCCACTTATCATCAGTGCGTGAAATTCCCCCTGTCCGGCCAAATATTCACAATCAAGGGCAATCAAGCGGACGCTAGGAACTGTTTCGTAATCGAATGCAAGCTACGCAAGGCCGCTGATTTATAGCAATCACAGCAAATGCTGGACGAGCTGCCAGCACCTAGCCCCGAGGAAAGTCCAAGTCACCACCTGCTTGACAAAATCAATATCGACGAGAGTGACCCGAAGCGGTGCGTTGGGATCGGCGCTGATCTCGACCCGGCAATAAGAACCGAACTGATCCAATTCTTGAAGGATAACGCTTCCACCTTTGCCTGGTCTTTTGAGGATATGGTTGGAATCAGCATGGACGTCACAAGTCATGAACTTAACGTCGATCCCACTTATAAACCTGTCAAGCAGAAGCGACGAAAGCTCGGACCCGAACGGTCTAAAGCAGTAAATGACGAGGTCAAAAAGCTGTTAGATGCCGGGTCAATCATGGAAGTTAAGTATCCTGAGTGGCTAGCAAACCCGGTGGTGGTTAAGAAGAAAAACGGGAAGAACAGAGTCTGCATCGACTTCACGGATCTCAATAAAGCCTGCCCCAAGGACAGCTACCCGCTACCACATATTGAGAGGCTCGTCGAAACAACCGCAGGCAACGCATTGCTTTCCTTCATGGACGCCTTCTCGGGATATAACCAAATCTTGATGCACACCGATGACCGCGAAAAAACCGCCTTTATCACAGATCAAGGCACGTTCGCTACAAGGTAATGCCGTTCGGTCTAAAAACGCGGGAGCCACCTATCAACGTCTTGTCAATAAGATGTTTGCAGACCAATTAGGAGTAACTATGGAGGTGTACATCGACGATATGTTAGTCAAATCCGCGGCGCAAACGATCATGTCGAGCACCTGCGAAAATGCTTTCAGACCCTGAATAAGTATAACATGAAACTTAACCCGGCAAAATGCTCGTTCGGTGTGACATCAGGAGAATTTCTAGGATACATCGTCACAAAAAGGGGAATAGAGGCAAACCCGAAGCAGATAAAAGCCATACTCGACATGCCCTCGCCGCGAAACAAGCGCGAAGTCCAACGCCTGACTGGCAGGATAGCAGCCTTAAACCGATTCATTTCGCGGTCGACCGACAAAAGCTTGCCGTTCTACCAACTGTTGCGGTCGACGAATAAGGCGTACGAATGGACCAACGAGTGTGAGCAGGCTTTCGTCGAATTAAAAACTTATCTGACCACCCCTCCCATACTTTCAAAGCCCGAGGAGGGAGAAAAGCTCTACCTGTATATCGCCGTCTTGGGGTCGGCAGTTAGCGGAGTATTAGTCAGGGACGACCGAGGCGAGCAAAAGCCTATCTTTTACGTCAGCAAGACTCTCGACGGGGCCGAATTGCGTTATCCGAACTTGGAAAAAATAGCATACGCCGTGGTAATTTCGGCTCGTAAGCTCAGGCCCTATTTCCAATCGCATACAATCGCGGTCTTGACCAACCAACCTTTGCGGCAAATTCTTCATAGCCCGGGACAATCAGGTCGCATGGCGAAGTGGGCAGTCGAGCTGAGTGAGTACGATATCGAGTATCTGGGCCGAACTTGCATGAAGTCTCAAGTTTTAGCAGATTTCATTATCGAGCTGCCTCAGCACTTCACCTCTCCGACTTCGAACGAGGAAAACTGGTATTTGTACGTCGACGGGGCCTCGTCACAGCACGGATCAGGAATCGGGATTCGTCGACGTCCCCACCGGAGAGGTCGTTGAGCAGTCGTTCCGCCTCAATTTCACAGCAACCAACAATGAGTCGGAATATGAAGCTTTACTTGCCGGAATGCGACTCGCAGCAGGGATCGGCGTAAAAAGGCTTCACGCCTACTGCGATTCCCAGCTCGTCGCCAGTCAATATAATGGCGAGTATGGTACCAAATGCGGTCGCATGGACGCATACCTGAAAATAGTTAAGGAGCTCGCACAAGAGTTCGATCACTTCGTGATCGACAAAATACCGAGAAGCGCCAATGCTCCCGCGGACGCTCTGGCCGTCCTAGCGTCAACCTCAGACCCTGACCTACGTCGGGTAATCCCAGTCGAAAGTATTCCGGTAAGTAGCATTGATGCCGGGCGCAAGTTAACGTCATATCCGCCAACCCGGAAGAACATGCCGACCTCGACGATGAAGCACAACCTAACCATGAGACCGAACCCGTCGCCGAGACAGTAGACTGGCGCCAGGAAATACGTCAGTACATCAATGAAGGAGTAGTTCCATCGGATAAATGGCAATCCCGGCGCCTTAAAAAGAAAGCAGCACAGTACGTTATGGTTGAGGGACGCCTTTATCGTTGGAGCGCGGCCGGCATATTACTACATTGCATCTCGGCAGAAGAGGCCCAGCGAGTAATGCAGGAAACGCATGAAGGAGCCGGAGGAAACCATTCCGGCGGACACGCCCTAGCACTAAAAATCAGAAAGCATGGAATATACTGGCCGACCATGGTCGGCGACTGCGAACAATTTGCCGTGAAATGCGAAAAGTGTCAGAGACATGCGTCCGACATTCACGCTCCGGCAGAATTACTCTCGACAACAACGGCGCCGTACCCATTCATGAGATGGGCAATGGATATCGTTGGACCATTACCTGCGTCGCACGGCAAAAAGTTTCTTCTTATATTGACTGACTACTTCACCAAGTGGGTTGAGGCTGACTCCTATAAGAAAATCCAAGCGAATGAGGTCCAGAATTTTGTGTGGAAAAACATAATATGCCGACACGGGTTACCTTACGAAATCGTAACCGATAATGGATCGCAGTTCATATCAAAGAAATTCGATGATTTCTGCGCAAGTTGGCGCATCCGGCTCAGTAAGTCAACCCCGAGGTACCCTCAAGGGAACGGCCAAGCGGAGGCGACTAACAAGACGATTCTAAATGGCTTAAAGAAGCGACTCGAAGAAAAGAAAGGCCTTTGGGCTGACGAGCTAGATGGCGTATTATGGTCTCACCGAACAACTCCACGAAGAGCATCAGGGCAAACACCATTTTCGCTAGCTTACGGCCTGGAAGCAATGGCACCAGCCGAAGTATGCGTCGGCAGTTTGCGCCAAACCATGCTAGTCAAAGATGCCGAGCTAAACGACGAAATGCTCTATGACAACCTCGACGAGATCGAAGAGCTACGAGATCGCGCCTTGCTCCGAATTTAGAATTACCAACAGGCGGCAGCCCGTCACTATAACAAAAAGGTCAACCTGCGATCTTTCAACGAAGGAGACTTCGTTTTGCGCAGGGTATTCGAAAATACCGCCGAGCTCAACGCTGGAAAACTTGGCGCAAAATGGGAAGGGCCATACCAAGTATCTAAGATCGTCCGTCCCGGGGTCTACGAGCTGATTACTATGGCCGGCGAGGCAATCCCGCGGTCCTGGAATGCGGGCAACCTTAAGCGCTATTTCTACTAAGAAATTTATATTTTTATGCATATTATGTTTCTATTTCCACCTAGAAGTATCTAATATCTATGTAATCTAAACTACGATCGGCTTGATCCTCCTTTAAAAAAAAAAAGGGAAGGTACGTAGGCAACCTGAAAAGGTGCAGCCACTACTTATGAATGCAATTTTCTTTGGTGAATCTCTGCGTCACTTTTATTAGGCATATTGCCTTGCAAAAAAAAAAAAAAACGACGTATATCGTACAAGTGGAAACCAAGACAACAAAAAAAAGAGAGAAACACATTTTTTACATCCAAACAAGGTCGGCAATTTGGCCAGTTGTTCCGACTAAAACCAGATAATAATAAATTACACCCCACGCGAAGTGTAAGTCGTAAGCCGAGCTCCAACCATTGCTCGCAAATAAACCAAGGCCGACGAGCAAGATAAGCCGCCACCAGCGCGCAATCTCTTCGATCCAAGGTAGGGAATAAGCCGAGCTCCAATACGCGAATCCAACGCTTCTCGCTCCCAAAATCTAACAGCCACACCCTGCAAAAGCAAAAAATCGGTTCCGAACAAAGACTTTCGGCTCGACATAATAAGATGAGAAACGTCTCACTGTTGAGGATAACCCAGTTATAACAAAAAATATCCGAAAATAAAACCCGCCGAGCGGGTAAAGCGTTTAACAAAAGATAAATATTACGACCAACCATAATCCAAGAGTTCCGAGAGCAACAAGTAACCTAACACACGGGTACCAAAAAAAAAAAAAAAAAAAAACGGTTTGACAACCGATATAAAACACAGAATACACCGAACACCTTCAGCGATTCTCGCGGACTTCACGACTGTAAACACGAACTCGGTCACGGAGCCAGAACGGCATAGCACGGAACTTCCCGAACCCAAATCGCTCCCAATCCTCTGGCCCAGCCTCCAGTTTCCGCATCCCCATCTCGAGATCCATGATCTGCTTGACCAGAAACTCATGCTGGCGACGGTAGGCCCGATGTTGAGTCTCGATCTACCAATAACAAGAAAGAAAGAAGCAAAATAAGTTAAAAGGTCGAACCAAACGGTGGAAAACTCAATGTGACGAACTAACCGTCCTAAACCAGCCAACCGCCGACGCCTTTCATCGGGACTCAAGGACCGAAGGAACTCCACCGGAATCTCCGCAACACCCGGTACGAAGTTCCGCGGCAGTGGTCGAAACGGGGTGACGCAGCAGCAACCGGTGGGCTTCTCCACGGGAAGAACAGGTCATTAGGACGAGCTTCGACGAATCGACCTGACCCATCACTAGGCTGAGCCGGATCGACACGAACCGGCGACGGAGAACGGTCAGTCCGAGGACGACCAAATACAACCCGTTCACGGCGGTTCACCAGAACCCACTCCCGAGTCGTCGGAGTCACTCATGATAAAAACGGAGAAGGAGGAAGGAAAGTACGAAGCAAAGAACAACCGTCAACAAACTAAGTAGAAGAAAAGATGGAGAGAAAGTTGTGTGATTTACTTTCACCCACCCACACCCACCCTTATATAGCAAAAACGATGCGGAACTAAGGCGACACGACGTTTAACCGGACGCCCGTCCACTGTCCCGCATTTAATGCACCTCCCTCCTCAGCCAATCGATGCCTCGCAATAAAAATCGCGCCACACGCAACATCCGCATGCGGTAATGATGAGAAACGCCTTGGAAAAGCACTCCACCGTTTAAACCAAGCATTTAATATAGCGAAGCCGAAGAGTCCAAGAGTTGCAACCAATAAACGCATTGACGCCCCAGCCCGTCAAAAAGGGGGGGACTATGGCAAAGTCAAAATTTGCCTAAGTCTCGCCCCAGCTCGACAAAAAGCGGGGGGACTATGGCAAATTCAAACTTTGCCTAAGTCTCGCCCCAGCTCGACAAAAAGCGGGGGACCATGGCAAATTCAAAATTTGCCTAAGTCTCGCCCCGGCTCGACAAAAGCGGGGACCATGGCAAATTCAAAATTTGCCTAAGTCTCGCCCAGCTCGACAAAAGCGGGGACCATGGCAAATTCAAAATTTGCCTAAGTCTCGCCCCAGCTCGACAAAAGCGGGGGACCATGGCAAATTCAAAATTTGCCTAAGTCTCGCCCCAGCTCGACAAAAAGTGGGGGACCATGGCAAATTCAAAATTTGCCTAAGTCTCGCCCCAGCTCGACAAAAAGCGGGGGACCATGGCAAATTCAAAATTTGCCTAAGTCTCGCCCCGGCTCGACAAAAGCGGGGGACCATGGCAAAGTCAAAATTTGCCTAAGTCTCGCCCCAGCTCGACAAAAAGCGGGGGACCATGGCAAATTCAAAATTTGCCTAAGTCTCCCAGCTCGACAAAAGCGGGGACCATGGCAAATTCAAAATTTGCCTAAGTCTCGCCCCAGCTCGACAAAAAGCGGGGGACCATGGCAAATTCAAATTTTGCCTAAGTCTCGCCCCAGCTCGACAAAAAGCGGGGGACCAAGAAAAATTCAAAACTTGCCTAAGTCCCAGCCTGACAAAACATAATAATAAAACTGTAATAAAACGCAGGGACGAAATCTCGCAAATTTAGTAACCATTGTCATCATTCACAGCCAAAAGGGGGGGGGCAAAAATAAGCCACCCTCAAAATACTCAATTCTTACTTCAAAAAAAAAAAAGGAGGGAGAAGGAAGCAATAACATAAGATAAGTCTTGAAAGCCACAGACGGCACAATTCCAAAAGCCACGCAGGGCTTATTCCGGTGCAACTTCACCTTCATCTCCAGGGGCAATGGTTGGAATAGGGGCCAGCGGATCCCTCACACCTGCGTCACGACAAGCCCGGCTATTTGGATGCTACGACCTTCAATCCCTCGGAAATCGGGGCCACAGCAGCATCCGCCAAAGCAAGGCCGGTCACGATGTCCCGTTCCGGCGTCTCCTGCCTCGTCAACTGCGCATCAGCATCGGGAGCTTGTTTTTCAATGTCAGGCAGATCGGGTTCCGCGACCTCGGCAGTAGCAGACGGCATGTTCGAGCCATACTCGTCAAAATCGACGATCTCATCATAACCAGGAATACGCCGAGGGTTAGCCGCAGCATGCTCAGCAGTTGGAGTCACCACATACCCGTCATTAACAAGCGGGGTGATCTCGATGCCGTCCACGACATTGTCCCAAAAAGCCGAGCCATCAGTGACAAATTGGACCGTCTTAGCGGGGATCGGGCAACCATCGGCCATAAGATCTTCAACCTGCTTTAAGATGCCATTCGCCTGAGCCTTCATCATCATTGGGTTAAATGCCCGCCTCACGTCCCAGATATGCTGACGATTTTGGTCCGATCGGTCGCGGTAAAAATCCCTCACCTCGCGACGTATCTCTTCGGCCCTCTTTTCGACCGCATTCTTCAGTTGATGGTCAAATTCTTCAGTAGCCCGTCGAACGGAAGTTTCCAGGCGGGTGACGTCGGCACAAGAGCGCTCCAACGACCCTTGCAGTTGGCGGTTCTCTTCCTTCAGGCGGTCAACCTCCCGCCAAGCCTTAGTCGATTCAGATCGATACTTGCCGACCTGGTTCTGGCAATCCTTCAGACTAGGCTCGGCAAGGGCGGTCTCACGATCGGCAGCCTTAAGCCTACGCTCGTAGCGACAAACCATCGAATACATCGAACTCGCAGACTGAGGCGAACCAAGCAAATTCGATAAAAAAAAAAAAAAAAAAAAAAAAATTTATATATATATATATATATATATATATATATATATGTATACACATATAGAGAGAAGAGAAGTTCAACCTGGAGATGATGCCGAGCCCATTCGTCAAACGCGTCGTCCTCCTTCAAATCTCCTCGAACGGTCACCCGGCACCTTGGAAACCTCGCGAATAAGAGATCCGCACTCCCTTTTGTCAGACAGAAAAGGGGTATCCTTCGCATAGCGAAAGTGGAGAGAGTAGGAAGTTTGAGCGCCCTTGTCCTTCGGATCCATCGAGGAAGTCCTAGGCCTTTTAAACCCAGCGACCGCGTCAGAATTAGCCGGAACCTCTTTGCGCTTACTAGAGTCCCCTGTCGGGTCAGGCAAATTCTTCGAGGAGGAACGATCCTTTTCAATCGTGAGGTCGATAGGAACGATGTCTTTATCTCGCCGAGCAGTCTCACTGTTTTTCCCTTTGTCCCGCGAAGATTTGTTACCATCTGAGGATCGACTACTCGAGGCACCCCCAACACGAGAACCCTGGATGGATGACTGGTCAACCAAACTCTTCTTCAAAGCCAGCTGCAACTCCTTTTCTTCCGCGACATTCTTCCTCTTCGAGACCGGCTTGCCGGAGTACTTAGGAACACCCAGTTTCACCATCCTTGCTCGACTCACACCTCCTATCATCGCAAACCAAGATCCTCGATAAAACATCAACGATGGACGAGTCAAGTAAAAACCGGCAAGCATAACAAAACAATACCTTTCGATGATTTCCTGCCCCTGGTCAGGTCGAGCTGCGGGATAGTCCTCCAGTCAAGAACCGTCTGTCTCCTTAGAAGGTCACGAACCTCAAAGAAATCAGAAGTCGGTGGATCGGCGGATTTATCAACCAAGTCTGAAAATCAATGAAAACAAAGGCGATCAGCAATCAACAATCGAAGCGGAAAAGAAAGATAAGAAACACCCAAGAAACTACCAGGGGACAAATTCCATTCAGTCTTAAATCCTATTGACACATCTTCAACCAAGGCCTCATCGACCTTAGCATAAAAGTATCTGTTCAACCAGGTGTGAGTTTTTGACGGCGGATGATCCATCAGCTTATATCCAGGCGTCGCACTAGCATACCAAATGCCATTAAAACCCATCTGCCTAGTAAAACGCATCATATCCTCAACAAAATAAGCGGTTAACTTAACCCCGCATTGGTCAGCGAGGTGCTTAAGGCCGACCATGTTACGAATAGTGTGAACGGTAAGTTGCGTAATGGCAATCTGACGGCGCCAGCAGTACTCCATTAGGAAGGCTGGAATCGGAAAGCGAAGACCTCCCTTGGTAAAGAACGGCTCATATAAACTAATAAATCCATCAGGGCACTTAAATACGCGCTCTTCAGGAGAAGGACATACAACAGAAACACGCCGAGAGGAATTACAAAAATCAATCATCGCACAAAGAGAATCAGCATCACAAAGCGACCTGCCCGAATCGAAAGGGGCATCTGGGTAATCAGTTCCTTCGCCGATCTCAATCTCGTCCCCGAGAGACACATTATTGGACGAGTGCCCGGATCTGGTTTCGCCACGAGAGTAAGGGGAATCGGGATGACCGAGCCCACCGGGACTAAGATCATCCGTCTCCGGTTTGACTGGAACCTTGGAAGAAACGGGGAACTCCGGATTAACCCTATGCATCGGAGGATGGTTCAACGACTCCACTCTTCTGCTTCGTCTACGAAGTCTGGGTGTATCCGCCGAAGCTCCGGAATCAGGTGAATCAGCAGTTTGCATCGGTGGGCTGGCTTCGGAAGAACCACTAGGCGAACGCTCATTCAAAAACTCCTCACAGGAACCCGACATCGAAATCGAATCGGCGATTACAACAACAAACCCGATTGGGAACAAGTATGAACTATACTGAAAAAAAAAAAACCTAAAAACAACTAAGGAAGAAGAAACAGTAGGGTTCCAATAAGAGAGAGAAGGGTTACCTTGGCTTTTGCGGCTGGAGAAGAACTAAAGAGGGCACCCCAAAAAGTCTTCCTTTATAAGCGGCGGGAAAGAAACCCTTAAAACGGTGTAGCGCGAAACGACGTAACCCTAGGAAACGACGTTTTAGTTTTCCTCCCTTAATCAAATGGAGGAAATTGGACCGACATTCCAATAACGGGCCAGACTTAATATTTCCGAGCAACCTCATTGGCCCGAAGCTGTCCACAATGAACTAAAGGGGGACAATTGTTGGATATGGGTTTCACCCAGCCTTAACAGGCTTTCCCACAGGCCCATTATCGAAATAGTCACCCCAAAGTCCAGGAGTGTAGTCTGACCAAAACCCATCTGTCGGGCCGATGGAGCACCTAGAAGGCCCAAATGAGACAGACAGCCCAGTAAATGACGGCCCGGATAAGAACGATCACCGACTCTGCTTAAGAGATAATCCCACATCGATCCCGAGGCACAGAGGTGGAACGTCCCATCAGCTATAAATAACGAGGGAGCGATTTGCGGAAGACCAAGTTACATTCGGCAAGAGTCAGGAAATAATCCGATTCTAAAGCTGTAGTTCAGTTAGTCATTTTGAGAAATACAATTCTCTGTAATTCGCCGATCGGCTTATAACGGTTGCATTGTAATTCGACGATCTTTGACTATCTAAATAAAGTTCTTTGTTTCACCCTTAAATTCTATCATCCTCGAGCTAGTAGATATATTAGTTCAACACCGCGGACATACCAGTTTGACTTTGGGCCACGACGGTCGTGGATTTGCGAATATGGGCACTTATCATGTGCCTTACTATATTTAGAGTTATTGTTATCATCCTAAATATGTATTATTTGCTTTCGTTAAGAAAAAAAGACCTCTGGTTTTTTTTTTCTACTACGGTTCATGGGTTTCCTTGATTCTTGGCTAAAATATGAGAGGATTTAACAAGCAAATGTTGTTTGATAAAGAATGTGAATTTATATGCAGAGAGAACCTCCTTGGCTAGTCTCTGCTTTATTTCTTTCTTTTAAACCTGTTTCTTTGTAGTCATATATGTTTTAATATTAACAACAGAAACAGAGATTAACATGCATTATATCACTTTGGTTTAGATTTTACTCTACGCCTTTGCATGTAGAGAGCACCAGAGGAATTTTCTGTTGTTAATCTCTTGTTTTAGTCTTAGAAGACCAAGCCTATTATATATATATATATATATATATATATATATATCATATCATATCATATATATAAGTTATCTTTCAGTGAACTATATATATATACTTATATCTCTTGATCCATGTGTTATGAATTCTGATGGATCTAGTCAACCTCAGTTGAGGAGTTTTCTACCATGAGGCAACGTACGTAGAGCCCATCTGTTTTGTACTTCTTCATAATAACTTGTTCAATGTAATTCTATATATTTTTTTTATAGATAATGGTAACCATCATGGAAATATCCAAAATAGTTAAAAGCAGGGTGAACCAATCATCCAAGCTATGAGCAATTAAAAACATAATTAAATATACTCGAAACCTGTACCTCTCCAGTGAAGAGTAAATGCTGAATTACTTTGAGTGCTCTTCACTTGGCTCCTTGTGTATCCTCCATGGCCAACATGCACCTACTACGAGAAAGAGAAATGTTATTACAAAGGGCACATTTTCGAGTCCATAAGAAAGGGGAAAACAGATGGAAGAGAAATGTTTAGAATCTTCTTGACAAAAGTAAAATACAAACAGTTTACCTGCACCTTCTCGTCCAGTCATGGCATCAACAACTAGTCAACTTCTGTGGGATTCAGAACATTCTTCACGTCTTTTAGTTCGTCCATCATGCCTTTATCTATCTGTCAAAATGAGTCAATTTCATGACTAAAGCGCAACAGATTTATGATACAATGAGTAATGACTAACAAAGACGAAAAATTACCTGAAGTCTCGCTGCAGTATGCATAAGAACTACATCGACATTATTCTTTGGTAAACATGCACCTACGAGAAAGAAAAACAAAGGGTACATTGTCGGATCCATAAGAAATCAAAACGAAAAAAAGAAGCAAAGTTGGAAGGCAAATCGTGGAGGAGAGAGAAGCTGAATTGCTGATAGAGGAAGCAAGAACATGTAGGAGACATGTGAAAACAGATCGTACATTGTCAGATCCATACCATAAGAAAATAAAAACAGATGGAAGATTCAGAGAAACACACCTTGTTAGTTTTCGATGTAGCAACAACAATCATATAATGGAGGCCATTAGGCCAATCCTTGGCCGAGAGATCAGCGGAGGCATGAATCTCATCAGACATCCATGGAAAAATCATCTACATTAATCCATGGTCAAGAAAAGTCTTCGATTTCACCCAACTCCATAGCTCTCGTCTTTCTCCACAACAACACAGAACATCACAAAGAAGACAAAATTATATAAAAAAAAAAACTTACAAAACCACTCAAGAGAGTACAGGCTGACTTTATTTGACTGCCTTCATTGCATAAGATTTAGTTATATAAATCCAAAATTCTAATTTAGTCAAACAACGTGAACCAATCATCCAAGCTATGAGTATTCAAGTCATATAATTAGAAATACATGAAACACGTACCTCTCCCGTGAAGAGAACAGACTAACTTTTTATGAATGTCTTCATGGCATGAAATTCGAACTCAGTTTTTTTTTCCCGTAATCTAAGAGCAGACCAACTTGATGAAGCACCCTGAAAAAGTTTCCAATTAAGAGGATAGGACAACAACTAGAGAAGCAAATTATGAAACAAGGAAGACGTAAAGGAATTTGAAGAAGGAAAGATAAAGACCTATACCTCACCGTATATGGCCTCATGGAGAAGAGCACCGGTGACTACATCTGGGCTCTTTACTTGACTCTTTGTGTATCCTCCATGACCAACATAAAAAACCTATACCTCACAGTATATGGCCTCATGGAGAAGAGCACCGGTAGAGCACCGGTGACTGCATCTCTGAGTACAAGGAACTCTCGCTATTCACAAGCCTGAAATTGCAAGAAAATTGCGTGAGAGAACAAAAATAAAAAGTAAGACAAGAAACAGAGAATAAAAATGGAACCTTGGCCTTTGAGTTTGGCTCTACAGCCTCTTACCTCGAGTCCACCAGGAAACAGAAAAAACATCTGGGCTCCTTGTGTATCCTCCATGGTAACCATGCACCTACGAGATAGAGACACGTTATTCCAAGGGTACATTGTCGGATCCACAAGAAATCAAAACGAAGAAAACGAAGCAAAGTTGGAAGGCAAACCGTGGAGGAGAGAGAAGCTGAATTACTGGTAGCGGAACATGTAGCATACACTTTAGTTCTGGCTACATGCAGCTTCTCGTCCAGTCATGGCATCAACAACTAGTCAACTTCTGTGGGATTCAGAAATTTTGTCACGTCTTTTAGTTCGTCCATCATGCCTTTATCTATCTGTCAAAAAGGTCGATTTCATGACTAAAAGCTGGAATAGATTTATGATACAATGAGTAATGACTCTCAAAGACGAAAGATTACCTGAATCCTCCCTGCAGTATGCATAAGAACTACATCGGCATTATTCTTTTTAGCTTCTTTTAGACCTTTCTTATTAGCTATATCTGCAGGTTTATACATCAGTCCCTGCTGTAAAAACCGGCACACAAACCTGAAACAAAGAGGGCAACAGGGAGTATTGATTTACGGTATCAAATATTATCACATGTTCAGTCACACACAGGTTCTCTTTTACCCATTTCTACGAATGCACACGATGCTTCAAAAGTAAAAAAAAAAAATCAATACCTGTAATGCTAAAATGACGAGTTGATAGATGACAGCAGGTAGGGATACATCTCCAGCAATAAGCATGCAAGAATTTCCCTGTAGATATCATAAACGTCAGTTGTAATTTGACATAGAGTAACAAATAATCCCATAAAAAGTTTCCAACTGTATTTTGAAAAAGCATACCTGCTACTTCTTTGAGTAACAAACACCGTACCTGCAGCTTCTTGTCCAGTCCAGAAATCAACAACTAGTAACACTAGGTCAATATACGTATCCAGCTATAATCATGCACAAATTTCCCTGTAGATACATAAATGTCAGTGTAATTTTACAGAGAGTAACAAACAATCCCATCAAAAACTATACACTGTAATTTGACAAACATACCTGCTGCTTCTTTAGGTAACAAGGCAGTTTAGGCAAAGATGGAAGAGAGACGTCATACACGTTCACAGAAGAAATTTACATTCAGTAACTAAGTGCACCTCTGAGTAATACCTCTGAGTAATACACGTTCTGCCTCAATCATGCATGGTTGATTCACCCTAGTCTACCTGTAATTAGCAATTGAATCAGACAACTTAGAAAGAAAAAAAAAAACTTACAAAACGAACAAAAGAAAAATTGGAAGCCAAACCGTGGAGGAGAGATTTCCTAGAGGATATAGAGAAGCTGAACAAGCAAGAAGGTCTGACCAAGAACAGTAGGAGACAATCTCTTTAGTTCAGGCTTCATGTACGTCTAGATGGTTTTGCAATCTTCTCCAAAAAGACCCTATATGTATTTGTAAGAATCAGGAAAGAGAGAAAATATGAGAAATGCAAACATATAAGAAGAAGAAGGATGGGAAAGAGAGATGAGAGAGTACCAAATTTGATAGTTATCGGAAGAGGTCTGCTCCAGGGACTTGGTCGTCTTCTTTGCTTCCTCTTTAGGACCCGAGTTAGCAAAGTGTAGCTGAGATACATCTCCTCCAGCCATCACAACATACACGTCAAGAACAGAAATATCTTCACGTCGTTTAGTTCGTCCATCATGCCTTTATGTATCTATCAAAAAGAGTCAATTTCATGACCAAAGCTGCAACAGATATGATACAATGAGTAATGACTTTCAAAGACGAAAGATTACCTGAAGCCTCCCTGCAGTGCGCATAAAAAATACATAGACATTGCTTTAGCTATATCTTCAGGTTTTACATCAGTCCCTGCTGTATAAACCGGTACACCAACCTGAAACAAAGAGGGTATCAGAGAATATTGATAAATGGAATCGAATATCATCACATGGTCACACACAGGTTCTCTTAACCCAATTCTACGAATGCAAAAGATGCTTCAAAAGTCAAAATTTCAATACCTGTTCAGCTAAAATGAAAAGTTGTAATAAGCATGCAAGACTTTCCCATAGATATCATAAACATCAGTTGTAATTTGACGGAGAGTAACAAACAATCTCATCAAAAATCTCCACTGTATTTTGAAAAAGAATACCTGCAGCTTCTCGTCCAGTCATTGCATCAACAATTAGTAACACTTATGTGTCCTAAATTTCTTCATGTCTTTTAATTCGTCCATCATGCCTTTATCTGTCACACAGAGTTAATTTCATGACTAAAGCTGGAATAGATTTATATTACAATGACTCTCAAAGACAAAAGATTACCTGAAGCCTCCCTGCAGTAGGCATGATTACTACATAGACACTACTCTTTTTAGCTTTTCTTAGACCTTGCTTTCGCTAGATCTGTAGGTTTCACATCAGTCCAGTCTCTGCTATAAAACTGGGACACCAACCTGAAACAAGGAACCGGATAATCCTGGGACACCAACCTGAAACAAGGAACCGGATAATCCTAAAACACAAGATAAAGGAAGTTAGACCCAATCCAGGATTTTCAATCTATTGCTATCAACCAACAACAACGATGGTGAAGTGAGCAATGAGACCAAATTATATGAGAAGATGTAAATAAGAAAAAAAGCATACCTATGGTGGTTTAGGGAGAGCTTAAGAGCCCCACGGAGGACATGTAACCTCTCCATGTTTACACTCTCCGCTCTAGTGGCAGTCCATGAGCCCGGTCCCATATCAGCTAAAACGAGAAAGAGAAAACAGCATCACAAAGATGAAACGAGAATTGTCAATAGCGCAAAAGTATGGCTGTGGATGTACCTGTGATCAGATGACGAGACTCCTTGAGACAGCCAAAAAGCAGTGTAGTATCTACATTTGAAAGAAATGCCAAAAAGCAGTGTAATTATAACCAAGATTTAGTAAAACAAAGGCCCAGGGTTAGTAATTGACAGTTAAAACATGCATGACATTACAGTTAACTGAAAATTTCAATAACATAGCAAAATAATGTTGTAAGACTCCCGAATGGCACAGTCCAAATCTCAGGAACCCGAAATAATTCATGGAGTAATATTAAAACAAACTGATTGCAACAGATTTGGGAAGGAAAACGGAATGAATACCAGAATTTGTCGAGCCTTTTGCACGAGAGGATAAGATAGAAGAACAAACGCACTCCCACAATGGTACCAACTATATGAAGATAATGATGAATTCACATAGAAATATAGTTTGAAATCATAAAACAAGGCTACACCAACATATGAGAAGAGGAACAACCAGCATCATTATCAATTCCACTTCGTCTCAGGTCCCTACAACAATAAAATTCCCAGTTAAAGCAAATTGTTTTCAAAATTTAATATGAAGAGAAACACCGATATTAACAAATTTCAAAGCAACACAAGGAACAAATAATAACACAAAATCATACATAAGTGAAGGATGCTATGAAATAAAACCTGGATCTTGGACGTTGGCTCATAGAATGGTGTCATTTATGTAATTAGTTTTTTATGCTCTCTACCTTCAATAATTATCTCCTTGACCTGATTCACAATAAAATTAAACCATTAAATTGTAACTGTAACCAAAAATAAAAGCAAATTCATCGATCAAATCAGTAGAACCAGTTTATGTTGTTGCCTTAAGCAAGCACGTTGGCGACGATTGTGTTCTGAATCAACGAGAGAGAGATAGAGTCAAATAAATCAATCAAAGCCCACCTCTTTCACAGGATCAAAAGAAACAAACCTATATGTCAAGGATACAAAACTATAATTCACACACACACACACACTAACTCAGTCAAAACCATATAGATTTATAAGAAGAACACACAAAAAAAAGATTTGTACCTCTCTCTGACTTGTTTGCTCTCTCGTCGCCATTATAATGCTTCAACGATTTTGGGAATCAGAAGACAAGAAATTTCAAATCACACACCACAACTCAGTAACAAAGAAAAAAAAGAATCATGGAGATTTAGAAGAAGAAGATATAAGGAGGTACCTCTAATCAATACCAAAGCTCAGTCCTGACTCCTCTGTTCCGTTTTGATTTCAGACAAAGGGAAGGAAGGAGAAGAATATGGGCCGCCAACTTAACACCAAAAGCACAATTCCTAGAATTTTCAAAACACTGTCGTTTCAAGCCACAACGATCATCTTCTTCATCCTTCACGAGTCACGACACGACCAAAGGTAACAACCGAGCAGAGGTTAGAGTTAGCGATGATGAAGTGAAGAGTTCTCTAAGTAAAGTAAAATTACACAAAGAAGGACAAGAGAACAAACAAACCAACCTTGGATCGTGGCAGAAATCTCCATCAAGATAGGGGTCATTGCTTGGCTGGCTCGGAACCTATGAGAGAGATAGCAAAAAAAATCATCAGTCAATGGAGAAGAGAAGAGGATTTGCCAATAATATAATAGAGAGGTCTGAGAACAAACCCTGACCGACTAATATTGGACATACTCTAGAATAAGGAACCCATGGCATTGAGGTTCGAAGCTCAATATTAAACCCAAAATCTCAGTCTCGATCAAAGATAAAGAAACAAGAACAAATTTAGAAAGCAAACTCGACTCACAATTCATGGATCGGTTGAGTAGTAGATTCGAACCATCATCATCATGTTGCTCTCTTGTCGCCACTAGAACGATCTCTCTCTGTCTCTATCTCTCAAATTTGTTGGGCTGGAACTCCCAAGGACAATATTTTTCAAGAGCTGGGACAGACTCACTCTGAGAGATGTAGAGGAGCTTAAGAGCCCCACGAAGTTGCAAAGTTTCACCCTTGGGAGGACATGTTTACACTCTTTGGCCGCTCTAGTGGCAGTCCAAGAGCCCGGTCCCATATCACCTGAAAAGAGAAAGAGAAAGAGAAAGAGAAAACAGCATCACAAAGATGAGTGTGGGTTTATTCAAAGAGAATTGTCAATAGCGCAAAAGTATGGCTGTGGATGTACCTGTGATCAGATGACGAGACTCCTTGAGACAGCCAAAAAGCAGTGTAGTATCTACATTTGAAAGAAAGGCCACTCTATTAATTATAACCAAGATTTAGTAAAACAAAGGCCCAGGGTTAGTAATTGACAGCTGCAGAGGAGAAGAAAGCATCAGAACAATAAAGAAAGAGAGAAAGTAGAAACTCAAACCTGCACCTAGCAAGAAAAGGGAAGTCGACTATTAGGAGTTATACCAAAGTGGGACGAGAAAGTAAACAGTTTCATTATGATAGGATACAAGAAAACACACGATTTAACGTTAGTGTTCCAGTTTTATCGCTGCAAATAATGGTAGCAGATCCTATTTTCTCACAAGCAGATAGCCTCCACACCTGCAAATCAACCTTTAGTCATACTATATAGTAGAAAGGATAAAAGAGTCAAATAAGAAACACGAAAACACACGATTGTGCTCTCTCCAGTCAACAAGGGCAAGAGAGTGGCCAGATATTAACACTCCATCTGCAGGAACCTAAAGATAAATTATTAATTTCGATTAGACACATGGGAGTATATATGGACAAAAACAAAATGAAAAGGAGAGAATAAATCACCCACCTGATTGCCAATGTTGAGAGGTATGACATCACCCACCACAATGTCATAGATTGAAATTTTCCACTCGTCTTCAACCTCTTGTCACCTGTGCAGCAATCAACACAAGAGTAGTCATCATCATGAACGGTACAGCAGGGTTATGCTGCTATATCACAGTACAATCTGCAGCAGAGCCATGATAAGCCACCCTTCCGTAGTATTGAAAAAGTGAAACAACTATAAAAACTGCCAAGAGGATTCTAATTTGAGCTAAAGGGTAATTAAAAAACAGAAAAAATGGAACCTTGGCCTTAGCAGTCTCTTGACATTGGCATTAAAAAAGCTTCGACTAACAACATGATAGAAGGATATATAAAGATCAATTGGGCTCAAAGTGCTAGATCTCCAGAGACACATCATGACAGCTCAACCAAACCACACATTACCGTCCTGACAACATACTTACCAGATAATCCCCCTCTCAGTGCTAAACCTTCATGCTTTCGTACGTCCTTGAAAAAATATGATTCATCGTCCTGTTTGGAACAGACACAACCCTGTTTCCTCGTTTCACCAACCCAAAGGCCAAAAGGAAGAAACAACAAACCCATTAGGTTATTAATAAATAAAAAAAGCAAAAATTTGAGGAAGTGGACAAGGGAAGACAAAGACCTATAGTTAGCTTCAAGCTTTTCAAACACATCCAATTTATGCATACCTGCAAAACGAAACATAAACCTGAGATTCTTGTTACACAATTGATAAAAATAAACAGAAGAAAATAAAACACAATGTACCTGCTTCTTGACTCCCTCTCTTCACAGGCCGTGCTCTTCGAGTATCTGAAATTGCGTTACAATTTATAAATTAACATATAAAAAAGAACCTCTAATTTAACACAATATTACTGACTTAAAGTTTGGCAAATCGAAGTGGATGAGAAAGGAAGACGTATTGAGTCAAAGACATCCATAACAAGAATAATCAGTTTGATGTTGTTACCTTTTTGGTTCTGAAACTTCTTCATTCTTCTAACGCCATACCATAGAATATCTCCAATCTGCACAACAATACAGGATAGGACGAAGCTTCCATAATATATTTTTTTAAGTCTGAATTATAACAACCAGCCGTAGTGAAAACAAAATCATAGATTATGCTGGAAAATGGATTTTTCATACCTTATACTTAGCTTCAAGTTTTGAAGCAAACCTGCAAAACGAAACATAAACACAAGATTATTGTTACACTGTTAATAATAAAAAAAGAACAAGAAATAAATAAAACACAATGTACCTGCTTCTAGACTCCATTTAACTCTCTTCACAGGCCAGAATCTGCGATTTAAAGCAAGTTGCTGACTTAAAGATTGGCAAATTAAAGTGAAGGAGAAAGGAAGACGTATTGAGTCAAAGACACCTATAGTTTGATGTTGTTACCTTTTTTGTTTCTGAATCTTCTTCATTCTACAAACCCATAAGCTTACCTTTTTGGTTCTGAATCAGTTTGATGTTGTTAACTTTTGGTTATTGTTGATTATGAAGTAAAACAACCTAAGTGAAAAGAAAAAAATCTCAGAGACATTCCCATCTAAAATTGAAACAAAAACAAAACAAATTGGAGGAAGCGGACAAGGGAAGACAAAGACATATAAATACCTTCTAATCAGTTTAATGTTGTTACTTACTGAGTCAAATACATCATCTTCCTGGTTAGAACACGAACACAAACCTGTTTTGTTTCACCAAAAAGAAAGAAAAGAAACCCATTAAAGAGCAAAAACTCGACTCACTTCTATAGCAGCGGCCAAGGGTGAGAGACAAAAGACCAATTTGAGTACCTTTTTAATCGACCAGTTAGTGATACTGTATAAACGCCGGCGACCGTTTTTATGTTCTAAATCTACTTGGTCCTCCAAAAAGTCTGAGTCATTGCCCTTCAGGTTGGAACACGAACACCACACACACCTGTTTCACCCAGAAGAAGGAAAAAAGAAAAGAAACAAGACCATTAAATTAAGATTTGTATATACCTTTTTTAATGAGTTTGAATGATGTTGCTACTTACAGTTAGAACGCCAGGCGAGTGACAAGAAAAAAGCAGAGTCGAATAAACCATCGTCCGTCAGGTTTGGAACACAACATCTGGCTATTTTAATGTTAGTAGCAAATAATACTTGGCTAGAGGATGATGTTTCGTTCGGACTTGATGTTGTGCAGAAGCTTGTTCATGGCAATACGCAATTTTTCTTGTCTCCTGTGATACAAAACAAGGAAAAAAAACAGTAAATCAGTTTTTATAAACTAATTTAAGATACTGTCCCATTACAGACAGAACAAGAAAAACAAAAGAGCTATGAGCAGTTTTAATAAACCAATTAAACTGACCTCACGTGTAAAACATCAACTAGATCAACAACTTCTGCTACCACTCTCTTCACGGTGAAAGCATCCACTTAACTGAACCAAAAAAAAAAACAATTATCTGGAGTTCACAGAAGAAACATAGTTCAGGCTACCAAGAAATTTCTAATATTAGGCCGAGGATTGTCACCTGTGGCACAACTGTAGCAGGTCTAAGATTTGCAAAGACTTTTAGCTGCACGAAGCTGGAGTAACCCCTTCTCAGGCCTCAGATGCTTTTCATTGTTCTCCGACTTGTACCCTACACTGTACCAACATGAAAATATGAGAAACTGTATTTCCATAAAAAACATTTATAGCAATTAACATAAGTTGAGAAGATAGACCCCTCCAATGGCTCCAAGAAGCATTGCATCTGTATAATCCGGAAAAGAAACTCCCAAAGCGGCTCTTCCAATGGGCATCTCCTGATACTGAGCACAGACGCAATGTCTTAAACATATCAGTAGCAGAGATTATACAGCAACAAGAATGCAATTGAGTAACTCCTACATTAACCCGACGTCAAATACTTTTCCAGCAAAATTAAAAGTCTAGTAAATGCGAAAAAATGTTTCCTCACTTGCAGAATAGGACTCAGTACAAAAGCAAACTTCCTCACCTTGTTCATTTGTGTTAAAACCCCGAGGATGCGCATTGTAAATACCTATATTCAACAAAGAAAGACGCAAACTTTGACAATTTGATAATCACAACAAATGGAAAAATTAACATGATCAAGAACAAATTTATATTTCTGTGTAAACACTTAATACTGACCTCCAGTAAGCTCCCCGATGATCATCCTATAAGAGATACTGTAGTTGTGGTAACACTGTTATCGGTCATAAATTGACAAATACTTCAAGAGCCACACGAACCTGCAACAGAAATCCTAATTTCAGATGAATCCAAAATACAAATATGGTATGGTCAAGAAAAAGAATTAAGAATGAAAGTACCATACCATCCAAGCAGCCTCCTTGAGTCCACCAGTGAACAGAACAAACATCTCGGCTATTCACTTGCTTCTTGTGTTATGTGTATCTTCTTCCAAGGCCAAAAACCAGTCTTGTATTTCACCAAATCCATATCTCTCTCGTCTCAGCTAATCAAACACGGAACATCACAAAGAATGACAATATAACCCCCAAAAAAAAAAAGCAAACTCTGATAAAACCACCAAACAGAGATCAAAAAGAAGAAGAGAAGCAAAATTGGGAAGACAAACCTTGGAGTAAGAGAGAAGCTCTGAATTGCTGCTGCTCCTTTTTGAGACTGACTGAGTACAAGGAACTCTGTCTAAGTCACGGACCTGAGTTATCAAAGTGTAGTCAGATACTTCTCCTCCAGCCATCGCAATATCTGCAACAGAAATGCCACAGTTCAGTCAAGATTAAAGTTTCCGAGAAAGAAAAAAGGATGGGAAAGAGAGAAAGTGAGTAGTTCAGGCTTCATACATACACGTCTAGATGGTTTTGCAATCTTCTCCAAAAATACCCTATCTATTTCTGTAAGAATCAAGAAAGAGAGAAAATATGAGAAATGCAAACATATAAGAAGAAAGAAAAAGGATGGGAAAGAGAGAAAGCGAGATGAGAGAGTACCAAATTTTGATTGTTATCGGAAGAGGTCTTCCTCCAGGGACTTGGTCGTCGTCTTTGCTTCCTCTTTAGGACCTGAGTTGGCGATAGCTGAGATACTTATCCTCCAGCCATCACTAAATCCAAAATTGTAATTTAGTTAACCAACGTGAACCAATCATCCAAGCTACAAGTAATTAGTCATATAATTAGAAATACTTGGAAACCTGTACAAGCTATTAGCAGTTGTTTGTTTGAGCCCTTCCGGCGCAAAGCTCCAGTATGTAAGTGCACAGAAGCCACCAAAACTCTGCAGAAATAAAAAAGATAAACAAGAAATCAGATGAAAAGAACTGCAGTATAGAATGACTAATAGACAATACAGAGACAAATGATCTGACCCAAAATAGTCCAAGGATGGGCATTAGGAACAAGATGAACTCTAATAAACTCAGCATCTTTAACTATATTATCAGCTCGAAAGTGAACCAAATAATCAGCTAAATCCTTTGCTGAGTTGAATTGAAGCATTGAGGAAGATGTTAAAGGGGTTGATAAACCTGTTCCTGTCTGTAGGAACCAAACCCAAATTAGAGCAACACATAGACTAAGACAAGTGTCCCTTTCCTCTGTCACACAGACTTAAAACCAAGAATAAGACAACCAAAAACGAGTTTAAAAAATGCTATTTGTCTGTTTAACGAAATGGAAGAAAGGAACAGAGAAAATACCCGGTGTCATCCATCACTTTAATCATTGCTTCCACGAAATATGGACTCTTCACTTGGCTCCTTGTCGTGCACCTACTACGAGAAAGAGAAATGTTTTTACAAAGGGCACATTGTCGGATCCATAAGAAAAGAAAAACAGATGGAAGATTCAGAGAAACAGACCTGAAATGTTAGTTTTCAATGTAGCAACAATCACGTAATGCAGGTCAATCATCGTTCTTGGACAAACGATGAGTGGCAGATGGCTTTGCAAGCAGCGTCCTAGAGGTCACCAGTCAACTGAAAATACATCTCGTCTTTTCACTAGCTCCTTGGATATCTTTTATGGCCAACATGCACCTACCAGCACCAAATCTTGAATCATCAACTAGCTTTGTCAAAATGGCCCCATTGATTCCAATCTCTACATTGATTGTTGTCACCAGAAGTATAGAAAGTACAGAAGCTCATCTTAGCATATGACTAATACAGGTCCGTTTCCGAAACTAATTCATTTCCAGGATGTTTCGGATCTTCTTAAAACATGAAGAATACAAACAGCGTACCAGCAGATTCTCGTACAGTCATGGCATCAACAACAACTAGTCAACTTCTGAGGGATTCAGAAATTTCTTCACGTCTTTTAGTTCGTCCATCATGCCTTTATCTATCTGTCAAAAAGAGTCAATAATTTCATGACTAAAAGCTGCAACAGATTTGTGACACAATTGAGTAATGAATCTCAAAGAAGAAAGATTACCTGAAGCCTCCCTGCAGTATGCATAAGAACTACATCGACATTATTATCCTCAGCCAATTCACCTCCAGCCATCATAATTTCACTAGCTCATCAATCATGTATGAACAATCTACAACATAGACATAACAAGAAGTCACACTGATCAGTAGTATTGAAACCAAAATGAATAGAGTAAAACAAGAATAAAAACCAAAATGATCCTGTAAGCAAAACCGCCAAGTGAATCCTAATTTGAGCTCACCAAGTCGCTTGGCTCCTACGGGAAAGAGACATGTTATTACATAGGGTAGGTACATTGTCGGATCCATAAGAAAAGAAGAAAAAAAAAATACAGATGAAAGATTCAGAAAAAAAACAGACCAAAATCCATGTTATTAAAGATCTCATATGAAAAACAAGACAAGGGAGCAGAAACCAAAATGTTGGAGCAAAACATTATTTGTCAATCAGTCCTTGAAATCTTACCATGAAGCAGATGATGGGAGCCCACGTATAATAAACTGCAAAACAAAAAAAAAGCCATCCAAGAATCAGAAGAAGTCAAGTGAGACCAAATATAATCAAAACCAACTTCTAAGAGCAAGTAACACAAACCTCAGAATACTTCCATTAGGATCACTGAAGATGTCTGTGTAAGCTAGTTAGTATTATTTAGTAAGTCTGAAAATTCAAGTGAAAAGAAGAAAGAGAGAAGAACAGAGTTAACTTACCTTAAGCAGTCTGCTTAAGTCTCCTTCATTCTTCAATCAACCTCTCTGACCTGCACGTATATAGAATTACATTAAAACCATATAGTTAATTTTCAAGTCTTAATTTAAACAACAACTTTATAGAACGAAGAAAAACTCACTTGTAGCACCTTCAAAGCTGCGTGCAAAACCTTTTCACGTAAACTGATTCTTGGCTTTTCTTGTTAAAACAAAAAATTAGACAAACTCGTTACTAACCAAATCTCAAACATTTCTCCAGATGGAAAAATTAAAACGGTGGAGAAACATATCTCAAACATTTCTCCAGATGATTAACAATATCATAGATATCGTCGTCGTCTCTCTGGACTCCAGAAACAAACCCCAATCCAATCTCCAGAAAAGGATTTGACCATCGTTGTGTAAGATTGCATCTAGAGAAGGAAGAAGCAACAACAAAATCCATAAAAAAAAAGGAGAAGATATTAGTCAGTTTAACGAAGAATAAACTTTAAAGGGGTGGAACTAGACTCAAATCTTATGGATGGGGAGAAATTGAAGTGGACAAGGAGGAAGACTCACAACCTGTCTCGAGTGACCTCAGCAAAGCACACATCACAAGCTCTCCGCAAATGATCCTGCAAAAAAAAAATGGATTTCACATCAGAAAGACAAAAACAAGACAAGGGAGTAGAAACCAAAATGTTGCAGGAAAACATTAGTTGGAAATCAGAACTTCAAATCTTGTTATGAAGCAGATGATGGGAGCTCACGTACAATAACTGCAAAAGAAAAAAACAGCCATCCAAGAATCAGAAGGACTTAGGTTAGTAACTTAGTAAATCTCAAAATCCAAGTGAAAGAAGAAAGAGAGAAGAACACATGAATGATAATGTACCTTTCCCAGGCTCAGTTAGAATAGGAGGCACCACTGAAAAAGCAAAAGTTGCATTACAACCACCTGTGATCCCCCAGGCTTTGGACAGAAGCTGCCAAGATAATCCTAGAGCACAAGATAAAAGGAAGTTAAACCCAAACCAGAATTTTCAATCTATTTCTAACAAGCAGCAACAACTATGGTGAATTGAGCAATGAATGAGACCAAGTTATATGAGAAGGTGTAAAAAAGAAAAGGAAACTTCTGGTGGTTTAGAGAGGAGCTTAAAGAGCCCCACGAAGTTTCACCTTTTGGGGGGCATGAAATTGGTAGTGCTAGCTAAGTATTAAACACTCGTTTCCCTGCAGTGAAAGGAACCAACACATTAAATAAAAACTATAATAAGAGGAACGTGAGACCGCATTTGGGTATCAGAATGATTAAAGGGAGTGCACCTTTAAAATAAGGGTTTGAGGGGGACTTACTCCAACAATACACCCTCAAATTTATTTCTAAAAGCTTTTTTATTTACACTACAGTCCACAATCTTAGCAATAGTTTATTATAATCACAAAACTTTCATATATAAAAATAAAATACACAATTAAAAAATATATCAAACAATATTAATAAAATACAAATACCTTATATGATAAAACAACATATATATATATATATATATCAAAAACATAAAATAAAATTACATGTAATTGGTGTAATGAATTTTAATTGGTGTAATATTTATATGTTCATGTACTTTATTTCTTGTGTTAATTTAATTTGTGTGTTTATGTATTATTATTTTCCTAATTTTAGTTTAATTCTATGTTAAATTGCTCAATGTAATATTATTGTTGTATAAAATTTGCTTATAAATGATATATATATATATATAATTTCAATTTTTAATTTAGTGTCTTTGATTTCATATATTTATATTTCAAATAATAGAATTTATATAGATATAAATCAAACAATTAAATTTATATAGATATATTAAACTTAATAGAACTATTTGAAAGATATAAAAATTATAAAGACTAAAATTAAATATATAAAAAATTTAAAAACTTAAAAGACTATTTGTTAGATATAAAAGTTATAACTATTTGTAAGATATTTATAATAGAACTATTGTGCAAACAATTAAACTTAATAGAACTAATTTTGAGATACAAAAGTTAAAAGGACTAAAAAGAAATAAATAGAAATTTTAAGGGTCTCATAGTGCACCAAATTTGAGGGTATTCAAACCCTTAAAAATTGAGGGTTAAGGGTTTGTTGGAACTGAAAACCCTCAAGGATAAGGGCATTGGAGATGCCCTAAGAATGGAAATTACCTTTAAACATTAAATCTGATTACTGCATTTGGCTTGAGACAATTCTGGTGCCTTGTAGAGGTCCACTTCAGTAGCACCTAAATAAAGCAACAATGGAATCTTTCCGTCGAAGATTGAGCTTCTTCTTCTCCCCGGTGATGAGTTGTTTTCGTAGAGAGCTAAAAAATAGAGAGTTAAAAGAAGCTTCGTTAACTTTTTGTTTTTTAAGTCTGAACTAAACCGAAAACAGAGCCTGAGTCACATTGCCATCTAAAGTTAAAACCAAAAAAAAAACAAATAGAAAGCAAATTTGAGGAAGCGGAAAAGGGAAGACAAAGACCTATATAAACCTGAGATACTTGGCTTCAAGCCTTTCAATCACATACAATTTCTGCAAACCTGGAAAACGAAACATAAACCTAAGATTCTTGCTATCCTGTTGAAGAAAGAAAACAAAACAAATAAAACACAATGTACCTTATACATTATTCTGATTACTTCCTTTTTTGGCTTGAGAAGCATATCAATCATCTAGTGAAACAACAAAGAAAACAATGAAAAAATCTCAGTCACAAAATGTAAATTCGAGGAAGCGGACAAGAGACACAAAGACCTGCACGGAATATGCGATAAATTTGCTCCCCCCAAAAGACCTGCAAGACAAAGAAAGCAATGTAAGGAACAAGAAAAAAAGAAAAAAAGAGAGAAGATCAATTCACATAAGTAACAAACATGGTGCGTGTAAGAACAGTATTAAACACAGGAGAACAAATCGTTCACACCTCACCAACAATTAATGGCAAGTCTCTGATAAAACTCATCACCAACCTAAACTGACCGATGATGATAGAAGAAGGAGATAAGATTCAACGGAACAACCCCAGTGCATATGGCTCCACGACGATCTGTATCAAAGAGAGAAGATGATTTTAGGTTTAGATATATATACATCAACAACAACAAAATTGCTTAATTAAGAATTGGGGGAAAAACACTTCAATGTAAGCCATCGCCGATCAATATTCGTACTCTCACAAAATCTTAAAATCAACAAAACAAAAGCGAAACCCTAAGTGAAAATTCAATTAGTAAGACAAAGAAAAGCAATTAACGATGCAATTAATTAGAAACCCTAATTGAAAATTCAATCAGAATCGAGAGAAGGAATCAATTGGATTAATCTTTCAACGGTCATTAATCTTTCAACGGTCATTAATCTTTCCTCTTCCTTTTCTAATTTACCCAGATGTATATTTCCTTTTTTTTTTTTTTTTTTTTTTATAATAACTACTAACTATTTTCTTCAATGTTAGTTTAATTAAAACGATCGAAAAGAAAAAAAGAAAAGAAAAAGGAAAAAAAGAAAAAAAAAAAAAAAAGGGCTGAAAAAATTACCTGGGTATGGCTTATTTGATGGGCTAAAATTGTTGTTATTGGGCTTTTATAGGCCCGTTGACGAACGATCACCTTTTTATTTTAATCGTCTTTGGCAAGTAAGACCCCACCACCGCCGTTACCGGAAAGAACGAATCCTCCCCCGATCGACTTCCTCCTCGGAATTCGGATGATGATGATCCCCAAGTTTTATCTTTCATCGTCGGAGCCATTGAACCTGCTATATGGTCGCGCGTCCCCCTGCTTTCACTCTTCTTCTTTCCCGTTGCTTCGCATCCTTCGCCGTTGCCGTACTCTCATCGCCAGAGAATCCAATCCACACCGGTGAGGAGGAAGGAGATCAATCGAAAAAACGTTTCACTCTCACTTACGGATGCATGCATAGAGTGATCAATATCAACAACATATGCCTCATCGGCTTCAGGAATATATCACAAAAAAACAAAAAGAAAGAATATGAAAAATTGTGAATTTGTGATATCTGAAAAAAAAAATAAAAAAAAAAAATAAGAAAAGATGTGGTGTGGTGGCCGTGGCCGTGGGTACTTATAAGCATTAGGCTATATGTTAGGTTTAACACAAAATAAAATAAATAAAACAAAACTAGGAAACGTACACTTGACTTTGACTTAGGGTTTGTTAAAGTCCCATATATCTAAAAACCTCCTCAACCCTCGGTTCGGTGACTAGCCGTTATATATATTAGAAGGTTCGGTGACTGATATCTAATCTAGCCGTTATATATATATTAGAAGGTTCGTTGACTAGCCGTTATATATATTATACGGTTCAGTGACTGATATCTAATCTAGCCGTTACATATATATTAGACGGTTCCGCGCATGTACAAATTTCTTTTTTGTTGATTTTTTGCTTTAGGATATTTGTAACCGACAAAAGCTAGATTTATAATCTCCTAGCTAGTCATATTTATTTCTATAATTACCAAAATAAAAATAAAATAAACAAGAATAAACCTTACCTTCTTCGTTGAAGCTTTGTTTGGTTGATCGGTGAAGATTTCAATAAAGCATAAACCTTTCCCTTTAACAGCTCGGCTACGCGCACAGTTGCTTGAAGCCTTACAAGTTCCATCACCGCCCGCAACACTTTCCTGGCCATGTTTTTGCAGACATCAATCACAAGATCTCTAACTTACGTACTGCATGACTGATAACTTCAAGCACAAACTAAAATAGTGACAATTGTGGAAACTTTACAGTTGTAGAATTTGGATATCTAACATCCGAACCTAATTAGTAAACAAACTCATCACATGTATGTTATATGAATATTGCATAACTTTAACACTTCCTTAATAATAATGAGCTCACTTTATCCCATATTTTAGTAGATGATCATTACAACTTTAGCCATGTGTATGATATATGAACGTTTATAAAACATAGCGACCTATAGCTACGGTCTGGTTTAGCCTTTTAAATAATGCATTTGAGTTTCTCAACGGGGCTATAAATTAAAGATGCTTTTGAGTTTGTTGTTATAAAGTCCCAAATCCAATATAATTTTCGTCCATTAGTTTAAAAATTGTTCAAATTTTAAAATGTAATTTCACTCGAATTCACAATTATTCTTAAATATACTTATATCCTAATCTTTTCTTGTGCTTTCAATGCGTCCTCGAGACCGCTCAATGCATCATGAATTGTCCTCCTTCCATTTACTCCCAATCAAGTTTCTTCACTTTCACTCTCATTTGCAAAGATTTGTGCGCTCACCTGAACAACAACAAAACAACGGTATGAGAATATTCTTTTTCTTCTTCTTTGTCTGAGATATGCAAAACTAAGCATAAAAATCTGAGTGAGGGAGAGTACCTGCTGTCCTGTTCTGTCTTTTCCTGAATCTTCAGCTATCCTTCTTCTTCTTCTCTCTAGGTCATTCTGGTAGTAGCTCTAGGTCCTCCCTTTCCTCTGTCCAACATATTTAAAACTAAGAATTAGACAACCAAGAATCGTGTTTATGAAATGCTTTTTGTTTGTTTAAGGGAATGGAAGAACTTTTAAATCATTGCTTCCATGAAATGCTTTGTACTCTGTACTCTGTACTTCAGCAGGATTAGCACCAGATATCCCCTCAGCATCTACGGTAGCTATAAATATTACATGACACAGCCAAATTTTCAATAGCCGTAATAAAGCACAGTACTGACTGACAGCAACACCTTCCAGTATGGTAAAATTACTTGCACCATTTTTATACTTACTGTACGATTCGAAACGTAGTCTTAACAGATTTCTACAGAGTTCTATAATAGTTGACACTTGACATTATATATGATCTCACTATGGCTCACCTGTAAAGTTGGACAATGTAGAAACTTCTTCATGAACATTGATTGGAAAGGAAGCTCAAAATTGAAAGACTTTCTTTATTCATTCTCTTTCTTTTACGCACTTAATTCTCAAAGAGGATACAAAGAAGAAAACCACAAGTCTCTGACTATTACAAGGAATCAAAAGAGAGGCTTTTTCCCATTGATCATTCCCAACAAATGATCAAGAACTTGTCTTCCAGCATCACGAAGACCCGAATGCATAAACTCATTTGTTACCCAAAGTCTGATACCTGAAATCTGAGAAGCTGTTTCCGTTACTAGCTTGAAGTTTACATACATATCTTCATAGTATACCGCTGCAGCCACAGGCACCTACCAGAAAGAAAGAGACATGTGAAAACAGAGAACACTGTTTGATCTTTAAGAAAAGAAAAACAGATGAAGATTCAGAAACAAACCTTGTTCGTTTTCAATGTAGCAACATCGTACAACGGAGGCCAATCCTCTTTCTCGGCCAAGAGATCAGCAGCAGCTTTGAATGGCTTCAAGGCATGAATCTCATCAAACATCCATGGAAATATCATCTATATAAATACAAAATTCTAATTTAGCTAACCAACGTCAACCAATCATCCAAGCTATGAGCAATTAGTCATATAATTAGAAATACTTGAAACATGTACCTCTCCCGTAAAGAGTACAGGCTGACTTTCTTTGACTGCCTTCACTGCATCAAATTTGAATTCAGTTTTTTCCCGTAATCTATGAGCAGACCATCTTGATGAAGCACCCTGAAAAAGTTTCCAATTTAGACAACATGACAACAAGTAGAACCAAATGTATGAAATAGGAAAGAGGTTGAGGTATTTGAAGAGACTATACCTCACAGTATATGGCCTCGTGAAGAAGAGCATATAGTGGATTTGTATCAAAAGAATGCCAATTCTCAAACTGCAGGAACGATAAAACATCTCAGACTATCAATTCCCTCTTTAACAGATACTCGAAAAACAACAAATTTTTGAGGTTCTCTTACAGCGTTTAAGAAGAACTGACTTATACGTTTTGGAGCTCCAGTAACTAAGATAGGATCCCATACTCTCTCCAACCTACGATCAATAAAGACGGTGAGATTTAACACAGAACACGTGAGGTGACTGATAAAACAAAATTAAGCAAAGCTAAACTCTTACATATAGTGAAGCCGCTCAAAACCAGTACTTGATCCTAAACCAGAAAGACCAAGAGTTTGAAGACCCTTTGGAGTGAGAATGCCTCCTGATGGAAGAGGTACCTAAAGAAAACGAAACATAGAAAAGTAAAGAGCTAAACTAAACTGGTCAGAGAATTTGGCAAAAATGTTGTAATCCCTCACCCCACCGCCTTCAGAATCAGCCAAGTACTTTACGATTTCGCGTACAATCTCAATGTCCTCAGGGAACCTCTTGTAGTATTTTTCGTTTTGGCGAGCAACTTGTTCAAAACCGGCTTCATACACATCATCAGCGGTACATGCTTTGCCAATTGGTGGGATACCTCCAGTTATTAGCACTTGTTTTAGTCCTTCTGGCGCAAAGCTCAAATACGTAAGTGCACAAAAGCCACCAAAACTCTACAGAAGAAAAAAAAAAGATTAAACAAGAAATCAAATGACAAGAACTGAAGTAGAGTGACTAATAGACAATACAGAGACGAAAAAAAAAACTTACCTGACCCAAAATAGTCCAAGGATCGGCATTAGGAACAAGACGAAGTCTAATAAACTCAGCATCTTTAACTATATTATCAGCTCGAAAGTGAACCAAATAATCAGCTAAATCCTTAGCTGATTTGAATTGAAGCATTGATGAAGATGTTAAAGGTGTTGACAAGCCTGTTCCTCTCTGTAAGAAAACCAAACTCAAATTAAAGCAACACAAAAACTAAGAAAAGTGTCCATAGAAAAGCATTAATCTAAAGTATCATACTTGATCAAGTAAGATCACACGAAACTCTTCACAAGCTCTTTGAATCCATCCACCAGCTTCACTAGGTCTTGGTCCTTCAAATCCTGGACCACCTTGTAAATACAATAAATACGGCATTGCTTGCTCCTCTTTCCCCACTACAAAGTTTCAATTCAAACTTCAATCAAAATTAGACTAAAACAGATTCAATTCAAGATCGATTCAGCTTCATAACCTAAACATAGAAAGAGTTCTTAAATCAAAAAGCCCCGATCTTTGAAGTTACCCGCAACTATTTCTCTAGCGAAGACTGTGATTTTGGGAGAAGTTTTGGAATCAAGTGAATAATCAAGAGGGACTATGAATCGATGGTCACGTAATCGGAGCTCCGGCACAGAAAACCACTTCCCTGTGACATGCTCCGACCTCGATTCCCCAGCTTCAGCCATGGAGGTGAAGACACGATAAGATCTCCGGCGACGGTAGAGATTGATAACACCACGAACCGAAAGAGACGATTTTGATGGAGTAGAAGATAGAGAGAGTACGAAAGCAGTCAACTTTGGAATCGGAGTCACCAGCGCGTGAGTCATCAACATCTCAAGTTTCTTTTTTTTAAAGATTTATCCAAAAAAATAAAAAAAGTCTCTAAATTTAAAAAAGTTTAATTTCATCAGACAACAACAATGGCTTCATCGCTCGTCAGGAGATGCTCGCGTGTTTCGAGGGTGGCCTTAACCACCGTCCGGTTAATTAGCAACGTACCGGAAAACACGGTTTACGGAGGACCGAAACCGCAAAACCCGAATCAGAGAGTGACTTTGACGCAATTGAGACAGAAACATCGGAAAGGTGAGCCGATAACCGTCGTAACCGCCTACGATTACCCTTCCGCCGTTCACGTCGATACAGCCGGGATCGATGTTTGTCTCGTTGGTGATTCAGCTGCCATGGTTGTCCATGGCTATGACACCACCCTTCCTATCTCCTTAGACGAGATGCTCGTTCACTGTCGCGCCGTCGCTCGTGGAGCTAAAAGGCCACTTCTTGTCGGCGATTTGCCCTTTGGTACTTATGAATCTAGCTCCAATCAGGTGTGTAATCATCGAAAGTTTGATGCTTTGTTTCTAATTAAGCATCTTGGAGGCTAAATCTTTGATTGATTGAGTTCTAGTTTGAATGGTGTTTAGGCGGTTGATAGTGCAGTTAGAGTGCTCAAGGAAGGGGGAATGGATGCTATTAAACTTGAAGGAGGATCACCTTCGAGGATCACTGCTGCAAAGTCCATTGTGGAAGCTGGGATTGCGGTTATGGGACATGTTGGGTTGACTCCTCAAGCTATAAGTGTTCTTGGTGGTTTTAGGCCACAGGGCAAAAACATAGCTAGTGCTGTTAAGGTATGAAACTAAAGGGTTCATGTATGTGTATGTAAATCTTTAATAAGGTTAGTTTTTAAGGTGTGATGAAATGATAGTCTCTTATTTTGTGTGATTAGGTTGTGGAAACTGCCATGGCTTTACAAGAAGCTGGATGTTTTTCGGTTGTTTTGGAATGTGTTCCGCCTCCCGTGGCTGCTGCTGCAACCTCTGCTCTTCATATTCCCACCATTGGTATAGGAGCTGGCCCTTTCTGCAGTGGACAGGTTCGTTTTGACACTCTTTCTTTAGATTATCTTATTGAGCAAAACTAGGCTTTTTTCGGTTTTGCGTGCTTATCTTGTTTGATTGAATAAACCATTTTCTTTCTTGGGGCTTTTTGCGTGATGAAAGAGTAAGATCAGCACAAAAGAGTGAGTTATCTACTATTCTGATAAAGTATGTCATATTTTTCTTGTGGATGCAGGTTTTAGTCTACCATGATCTTCTGGGGATGATGCAACATCCACATCATGCTAAGGTTATAATCCTGAACCAATCATCTGAGTATCATCATCATCCTTCTTCTACCTTCCTGCTTTTACGATTTATTATCTAACTGTTTCCGCTATGTTGCATCCCTACACTCTTTTCAATTCAGGTTACTCCAAAGTTTTGCAAACAGTACGCTCAAGTAGGAGAAGTGATCAACAAAGCGCTCTTGGAGTATAAGGAAGAAGTATCTGAACACTTGTTTCCAGGTCCTTCTCACAGCCCTTACAAGATCTCCTCAAGCGACCTTGATGGATTCTTAAGCGAGTTACAGAAGCTGGGATTAGATAAGGCTGCTTCTGCTGCAGCAGCATCAGCTGAGAAGATGGAGCATTCGGATTCGCCATCTTCTCAGTGAAAGCTATAGCAATTCTCTAAGATCTTCATTTTGAGTACGTAGTTATGGTTGAAGAAAATAAAAATCCTTATTTAGGATTAGCTTTGTGCGGGTAAAATTGGTGTAATCCGTAGGAGTTAGCTATTTCAGAGTTCAGGGTGTGGTGGCTGATTAATAAAACAAAGGGGATAGTTGTTTGAGAAAAATCAAGATTTGTCCTCATTCTGTAATAAAGTAATGAGTCTGATATAAAAACTTACGTTCAGTTTTATGAGAAAACTAAAGATTCGTCCCCATTATGGAATACTAGCATACAAAACATAACAAGAAACAGAGTTCATAAGTTTTCTTGAGGATGAAGAAGGTACTACCACTATGATAAAACCTGAGAAGAAACATAAGAACACAAAAGTCATAGCAACTCATGTCATAGTACTTATGATGGTGATGGTGATGGTGATGGTGATGAGAGGATCAAGCAGTTCCGCGGATGACGTGGACTCTGATGGAATGAACAATTTTCTCTCGGTCATGAAGAAGCTCGCATTCAACAGTATCTTGGTGTTTCTTAAGTCTGTTCCTTCTGCAAATCCTGTTCCATCCTTTGAAACAAATCTTGTCAAGTGCCCATTTGCATCTAAGCCCTACCAAGGTCCCTTCACCATCAATGTACTTTACGGAATCACCAAATATAAGCTTATTTTCGCTCACAAAACTGGCTGGAATAATCTACACAAAACAAAACCACCACAACATGTAAGAACCCCAATGAAAGTAAAGAGAGAGAGACAGTAACTGAATCTTAAGTCTTTTACCAGTTCAGTATTCCTGTCCTTGAGGGTAGTTGGAAAGTGTGGATTAGTTAGGCCTTTAATGTCTACGTTCCCTTCAAAAACTGAAACAAAACAAGCTTAACAATATATACTAGCTTTTTGGATTAACGATGTTTAAATACTTTGAAAAAAAAGACTATCACACCTGCAGCAGCATCAGATTCAGTCTCTTCCTCCTCAAGTGGATAAAGACTCTGGCTGATTTCTTCATCTTCACCTAAGCTAATGTCATATTCAACATCCGTTGAAGGCTCTTCTTCGTCTTCTTCAGACTCAGAACTAGAACCAGAAAGCTCTAGTGTCTCCGTTTCAGCTCTGGTCTCTTTACAACCCAAACGACCGAACACACTAACTTCAAAGGTTCGGTTACCATCATACACGAATGTCAAGTACTCTCCGTCCACAAGTTCATGGTCCTGCGCAAACTTTGACCATCCAGCTGTAAAATACACACCGTCACGTATTTTCTTCATGCTCACTGTCCAATCTCTTCCTCCAGTGCCTTGGAGCTTTGCTGTGTTTGGCAATGGATCAGCAAGATGTTCCATGAAAGACAAAGGAATCGCCTGATCATCCAAACACATATATGTTAACTTGTTATAACTCAAATCAAACAGAAACCATGGTGTCTTAGTTTTTTAACCTATGTTAACTTGTTATAACTTAAATCAAACAGAAACCATGGTGTCTTAGTTTTAACAAGCGTATTATTAACCCACATTAAACTTTTGCTACTACGTTTACGGAAGACAGAAGAAAGAAGAAACAGGAAGAGATAAGAGTTATTCTTACAAATGATTCAGAGGATGTATGAGAGACGTACACCTTGAAGAAACGAGGAAGCAAAACGTCATCATCATGTTCAGGCTCAGCCATGGAGATGTAAGAAGCTAGAGAGAAAGAGAGAGTCGAAATGGGTCTCTAAAAGCTAGTGAGAGAGGGATACAATACAAACGTCGATGATTCAGACAGAACTGAGATATTGTTTTTATAGCCGAGAGAGAAAGAGTGAGAATGAAAGAGAAAGGAGTCAAAGTTTGACCGAAAAAACAGAGTTGTACTCTCTAATTCACATATCTTTAATTTACAGTTTGGCCCCATAACTTGTAATAAATTATAGTCAAAAGGAAGCAGAAGCGGATTCGCAATTTGTGTCAAGTCTTCTGAGAAAATACATGAAAATAGGAAATGAGTGTAATAATGAAAAGCTGAATACTAAGTTTGCGTGTCTGCATGAAAAAAAAAAACAGAGACTGTAATATTTGATGGTACTGCAAGGATGTGAGATTGCAGCCCACTCTATCCTCTGTTGGGTTCACAGATTATTTTAAGACTTTTTTGGTAGATGTAGTAGTAGGTCGAATATCTTATAAGCTTATTTTAATTTCGTTCACTATCAATACTAGAACTAGCTTAGCTCAAGTTTCTTTACGAACAATTTATGAAGAATCAATTTTAGATTTTTTGAATCAAAAAGCCCCGATCTTTGAAGTTACCCGCAACGATTTCTGGCGATTTTGGGAGAATTTCATCTTGAGTAGGTAGTTATGGTTGAAGAAATAAAAATCCTTGTATAGGATTAGCTTTTTGCGGGTAAATTGGTGTAAACCATAGTTCAGGGTGGTAGCTTCATTAATAAAACAAAGGGGATAGTGTGTTGAGAAAAATAAAGATTTGTCCTTATTCTGTAATAAAATAATGAGTGTAATATAAAAAAACTCACGTTCAGTTTTATGAGAAAAATAAAGTTTTGTTCTCATTATGTAAATATTTTAAAAGGTTTTCTGGGCCTAATAAGTGTTAAAGCCCATTAATGGAAATGGCCCAAACTTCTTGTTCATTCCGCCTAACAGAGTTCGTCGTCTCACTTATCCCGGTGGCCGTCATTTTCAAAAACCTTAAAAGATGAGTATCGTGCTATCAATATCCCGGCGCCGGAACTCTTACGTTCTGCTCAACCACGTCAGATTCCTCCGCCGATTTTCTGATGATGTTGAACCACCACAGCCGGAAATCAAATCGGAGAGCCAGGAATCCGTAGTAGCCAAATTTTTGGAGAATCTGAAAAATCTCCCGCAGCATGATTGGGCGTCGAGCGAGTCACTAAGCTCACTTCTCATATCTTCATCTTCTGTTTCTCCTATAGCATTCGCTCAAATCACGCGGCGGCTAGGATCGTACTCTCTAGCAATCTCCTTCTTCGAGTACCTGGATTTGAAATCTGAGTCTCTGAACCGCCGTGATGCGTCTCTCTCCTTGACATTACAATCGGTTATCGAATGCGCCGGTAGTGAAGGACCTGACTCGCGGGATAAACTTCTCCAGCTTTACGAGATTTCCAAAGAGAAGAACATACCGCTTACTGTTGTTGCCGCTAAGCTTCTGATCCGATGGTTTGCGCGTGTGGGTATGGTGAACCAGTCGGTTATTGTGTACGAAGGTCTCGATTCGGATATGAAAAACACGCCAGTTCGTAACGTTGTAATCGATGTGTTGCTAAGAAATGGACTTGTGGATGATGCCTTCAAGGTGCTCGACGAAATGCTTCAGAAAGAATCAGTTTTTCCTCCTAATAGATACACAGCTGATATTGTGTTGCATGAGGTTTGGAAAGGAAGGGTTTTGACTGAAGAGAAGCTCATTGAGTTGATTTCAAGATTTAGCTCTCATGGTGTCTCCCCAAACACTGTTTGGTTGACTCGGTTTATTAATAGTTTATGCAGAAATGGTCGCACTATTGCAGCTTGGGATATTTTGAGCGACCTGATGAAGAACAATGCCCCACTTAAAGCTCCTCCTTTCAATGCGCTCTTGTCATGCTTAGGAAGGAATATGGACATTGGTAGAATGAATGCTTTAGTTATGAAGATGGATGAGATTGGAATTAGGCCTGATGTTGTGACTTTAGGGGTTCTTATTAACACTTTGTGCAAATCAAGGAGGGTCGATGAAGCGCTCAAATTTTTTGAACAAATGTGTGGAAAGAGAACTGAAGATGGGAATGTGATTATAGCTGATTCGATTCATTTTAATACTCTCATTGACGGGCTCTGCAAGATGGGGAGGTTGAAAGAAGCAGAGGAGTTGTTGGTAAGGATGAAGGTGGAAGAGAGTTGTGCGCCCAATGCAGTTACTTACAATTGCTTGATCGATGGGTATTGCAGAGCTGGACAGCTTGAGACGGCTAAAGAAGTTGTTTCTCAGATGAAGGAGGACGGGATCAAACCGAATGTAGTTACTCTTAATACAATCGTTGGTGGAATGTGCAGGCACCATGGATTGAACATGGCGGTTCATTTCTTTATGGATATGGAAAAGGAAGGTGTGAAAGGGAATGTGATTACTTATATGACATTGATCCATGCTTGTTGCATTGTCAGTAACATAGAAAAGGCTATGCATTGGTTTGACAAAATGTTGGAAGCTGGTTGTTCTCCTGACGCAAAGATCTATTATGCTTTGATCTCTGGATTGTGCCAAGCGAGGCAGGATCATGAAGCCATTAGAGTGGTGGAGAAAATGAAAGAGGGAGGGTTTTCTCTTGACTTATTGGCTTACAACATGCTTATTGGGTTGTTTTGTTATAAGAATAATGCAGAGAAAGTCTACGAGATGCTAACCGATATGGAAAAAGAAGGGATGAAACCTGATTCCATCACTTACAACACTCTCATTTCGTTTTTCGGCAGACACAAGGACTTCCAGAGTGTTCAGAAAATGATGGAGCAGATGAGAGAAGACGGGTTAGACCCGACTGTTGTAACGTATGGAGCGGTAATCGAAGCTTATTGTTCAGTCGGAGAATTAAACGAAGCAGTGAAGCTCTTCAAGGAAATGGGTTTGCAGTCAAAGGTCAATCCGAACACTGTGATATACAACATTCTCATAAACGCATTTTCTAAGCTGGGGAATTACGTACAAGCTCTGTCGCTGAAAGAGGAAATGAAGATGAAGATGGTGAGGCCTAATGTTGAAACTTACAATGCCTTGTTTAACTGTCTCAAAGAGAAGAGCCAAGCCGAGACATTGCTTAAACTGATGGATGAGATGGTAGAACAGTCCTGTGAACCAAATCAGATCACGATGGAGATTCTAATGGAGCGTCTCTCAGGTTCTAATGAGTTAGTTAAGCTGAGGAAGTTTATGCAAGGTTACTCTGTTGCTACTCCGACTGAGAAAGCTTCACCTTTTGATGTCTTTGGCTTGGGATAGTGGTTTAGTAGATTCAGTAACTTCTATAGATTAGTTAAATGATTTGAAATTTTGTCTTTGATTCTGCCGTGCTTTCTACACAATCGTTATTTATGTTTGGTTTTATTGCTCAAGTTTATCTATACTAGTATTTTTGCAGCAGTTTTTGCTTAAAAATACTTTTTGGAAAGTTTTTGCATTTAATGCATTGACTTTAATATTAGTTACCAAAAATTTCAAATTAATTATAAGTATGATTTTAAAAAATAAGGAAAATTTTCTACCTCATTTAAACATAAATATATATATGATTCTTTTTCATTTTTATTTGAATTTATATTTAAATTATCTTGAATTATTCTATATTACATTTAGTTAATAAATATTGTGATTTTTTCCTGCATATGATGTAATACAAATTTTTAAAAACAAACATATATTACTCAATTTATGGATATAATATCCCACATTGCCTAAAAAATTTGGGCAATGGTTTAGAGTCATACTCAAAACGATTAATAATACAAAAATTTTGATTTATCAAGCATTCAAACTTAAAAAAAAAAACATTTATTTGGTTTATTCCGATTCTTTATTAAAGATTTTTTAAAAATTAAATATTATAAATATTTATATTTTATAAAAAGTAGGATTATTATAAATATTTATATTTTTAGAAAGTTAAACTTTATAAAATGTTAAAAACATTAATAGTATTTAAACGTTCATGAAGTTCCAAATTTATAAAGTTTAAATATTATAAATATTTCAACTTTTTAAAAAGTTAAAAGACCTTTAAAATATTAATAATATACTTAAACTTTTAAGTAACTTCAAATATGATAAATATTCAACCGTTTTAAGAATTCTAAGTATTCTAAATATTTAAACTTTATAAAAAGCGCCAATCTTATAAAATGTAAGTGGTTACAATCTTAATAATTAACATAGCAACTCAAGCTAATATTTATAATACAAGACAATAAATATAAAAATTTAAGATGATATAGTGTGAGTTAAAATATCTCAGGACGGATTTATATAGCGGGACGGGTTTGTCGATATCTACATAAATTTAAAATATCATTAAATTGGTGTTACACGGGTAAAACATCATTTCATTATTTTATTAACACTATCTGCATCAGAGAATAGACATACTAAATTAAATTGATTAAATAAATATTATGTAAAAAACAAATTATATTGCGGTATTATATGGTTTAAACTTTAAATCATAAAACTAAAAATTATTATATAATTATAACATATTTAACCAAGAAATAAAATTTATAATTTAAATGTTTTAGTTATAAATAATTTGCAACGCGGTGTACCGCGGATCCTAATCTAGTCCTATTTTTATTAACTGAAACTAATTTGTGAAAGTTGAAACAAAATCCAGCATTCTACGAGAGTTTAAATAATGAGCCCATTAACTTATGGGCCTCAGATAATCATGTATTTAATAAGCTCCATTGATATTTGGACAGACACGTGTCTTGAATTATCCTAAGCAAAGAGAATTTGACTATGCGTTTCCTTTTCAGACAACTGACGAGAGGAAGTCAAAGCTGCTCCGTTTAGTTGTTCAACGAGTTGACTAGTTTTGTTATAATTATTTTATTGCTAAAAGAACAATACTATTGATCTTATGATATGTTGATAAATTTATGTTGATTATACGAAAGTGCGGAGTGATTTGTTTGATAACGTAAGCCTTGCCTTCTTGGAGAAGAGGAGGAAAGGGAAGTACTTATCTTCAATGGGCTGAATAAATAAAGAAAAGTCTGGGGACATACTTATCTTTAATGGGCTTAGAGCCCACATCGAGTCCAACGTTTTATCTATCAATCCAATTTATTACTGTATTGTATAACAGTTTATTTTATTTTATTGTTGTTCTACATCAAACTTATAAAACATATTACAATAAAAAAAAATGTAATTTACTTTTTAATTTTATTTTATAACAAAAAGGAAAAAGGACATACTTAAGTAGTAATTGAAATGATATAATATATATATGAATTTGTGTCATATCAACTCTTATGGTATAATATATATGACTTGTCGTGGAAAAAAAAAAGCAATATATACCCTAACCATATAAGAAAAATAAAATTGAGTAAATAGAGTAAGTTGTAATTGAAATGAACAACTGATAAAACAATTGGGAAACAACTTTATTGAACATAATTATATTATTCAAAATAATTATGTTGGACCTTTTATAAAACGCATGTGCACATCAAACTTATAAATAAACATAGTTCAATTAAGAAAAAAAATGTAAATTCCTTTTTTTTGTTTAATAATAATAAAAAGAAATAAAAGTGATTTCCTTTTTTATATAAGCGACATACTTGAATAATAGTTTCATTTTTGTCAATTTTTTTTTGTTCACTAAAATAATTTCCTTCTTTTTGTTTTTTTTAAAAAAAGACAAAAACGGTGTCGTGTTTAGGTTATTTTTCTAGAAACTACGTCATTATTTCTGTGACCGTTGTTGTGTGGTAAAGTATTTCCTTTAATTTTTCTTTTTTTCTATTTATATTTTGATTGGGAATTTGGGATAAAGTTTCCAATTTGTGAAGGGCACAACACAAGACAACAGTAGCGCTCTCTCTCACACATTAGACGACGATTCTGATTCTTCACATCGTCGCCTCTGCTTCGGCCGGAGCCCGGAGGATTCCTAAGCCACATACAAGGGCACAGCAGTGGTGGCTCACGTCGCGGTGGTCGATGACGCCGGAGAGACAAAGCCACTCGTCGTTCCTTTGAAGTTTCTAGTACGATTTCTTCTCTCTCTCTCTCTCCCTCCCTCCTCCTTCCTCTTCAAGGTATGATCGTATTTGTCTCTCGCTCCCCTTGAAACCCTAGATTCGTTGCCCTGCAATTTGATTGATTTCTGTCCCCAACTTACATTAATTAGGGTTTGCGTTTTTGTTTTTGTTTTTGTGTGTTTCTCAGGCGAAGCCGTGGGGAAGATCATCCGAGTGGTTACGAGTCTGGATCAAAAGATTCGCCATTTACTTCAGATATTATAAACCTTTCCGATTCCGCGGTAAAATTGCGAGTCTGGGTAATCAAGAATCGATTTTTTTTTTTTTTTCCATCTTTTTTTAGGGTTTCTTGATTTCTGAGTCTTTCTTTCTTTAATGTTCTTTCTTTGTGTTAAATTGTAATGATTTAGCAAGATTTCGACCTGTTTTATCACTGATCTTTAACTTGCTACATATATGTATAGAAGAAGAAGAAGATCAAGAAGAAGCCTTGCCAAGTATGCGGAAGTGTTGCTGATGAGCTTTCGATAATGACATGCTGCGAGTGCAGAGATACAAAAGAGCATACGTAATTTTGACTCACTTTGCTTTATTATACTTGTTACTGTTTACTCATTTTGTTAATGTTCTTGATATAAATCTTTTTCTTTGTTTTGTGTGTGTGTGTTTAAGTTACTGCGCCAGGGTGCTGTTACATCATGTTCCTCGTATTTGGCTATGTGAAGAGTGCCGTAATCCCTCATCTGCTAATCATCAAGTAAAAGAAGCTGCTCCGCTATCAAGAACTGGTCAAATGGAACATGTGGTTGATCAAACTGTTCCATTGTCAAGAACTAAGCAACCAATTGTGGATAACAATATGTGTAAGTTCTATTTTTCCCTGTCTTGTATGTATCATCTATCTATCTATGCGTAATTTGTTCATATTTTTGCTATTGATTGATCTTATTCTTTTCTCACGGCAGCCAGCTACGATTTTGCCTCTATTGCATCTGTGCCTTGCAAGGCAGCAGAGCAGAGACAGAACAGTGTTTCTTCAGGCCTCTGGTTTAGGTAAAAAGAAGCCTGATGGAACGGAACCTTCTCAACTGATTTATTTACTGCTACCCCTGTAAGTGTTTTCTTCAATTCTCCACTCTTTCCAGGTATATATATATCTTCTTTTTGTTGTTTCCACATCATTGTTGTTTAACTGTGGTCTTACAATATATTGTTTATGGGTGCAGGACGTTGCTGATTTGCTTAGATAAATTGGTAGAGCCTTTGTTTATGTAATTTCTGTTCTTCCCTGTCTTATATGAATGCTCTATCTATCTATGCGTCATGTTCATATTTTGCTATTGATGATTTTATTCTTTTCTCATTGCAGCTACGATTTTGGTACGATGGTCCAACCAATTTGCCTTCATTGCTTCTATGCCTTGCAAGACAGCTAGCAGTGGAGAGACAGAACAGTGTTTCTGATGGAACGGTGCCTTCTCAAGGGACTTGCAGCTGATTAAAATACTGCTGCCCCATGTCAGTGTTTTCTATCACTCTCCACTCTTTCGATGTATATATATATTCATTTTTTTTTGTTTCCTCATCTTTGTAACTGTGGTCTTACAATTGTTCATGGGTGCAGGAAGTTGCTACTTTAGGGACTATATGTCCCTAAGTATCGTGGTCACATTGCTGTTGTGAAAATTGAGAAGGAGACTGAGGACTTAATCCCACTTTCTCAAGTTGTTAACCTCAGTCATCAGCCTGAACGTAATGTTAAATGCTAATGCTCTAAACATTACCAGGTGATCATACTAAACATTCATCCTTTGTCTCCTTCGCTTATTGGATCGCTTATGGTGTAATTTTTTGTATATGTTGCTTTACAGTTTGCGTTTTTTTTTGTTTTTGTGTTTTCTCAGGCGAAGCCGCGGAGAAGATCATCTTCTCTCCTCCATTGATATTGATGTTGTAAGCCTCCTGAATTTTCTATTTACTGGTCCGATCATCATTAATTTCTCATCTGTTACATAGAACCCTCTTATATGTGTAGAGGGGTTGACTCTGATTGACTTACATGGACTAAACCAGGATTACAAACTGGTTATCGTAAACCAACACTTACCCAATTAATGTATCTCTTACTCTAACTAATCGTTTGCGTTTTTTTTTTTCCTCAGGCGATGCTTTGTAATGGGAACAGCCTTCGGTAATACAATGTAAGTTCTGTTATTGACCTCTCTTATATTTATGATCTATCTATGTATGCGTAAATTGTTCATATTTTTGCTATTGATTGATCTTATTCTTTTCTCATGGTAGCTACGATTTTGCCTCTATTGCATCTGTGCCTTGCAAGACAGCAGAGCAGTGACAGAACAGTGTTTCTTCAGGCCTCTGGTTTAAGTAAAAAAAAGCTGATGGAACGGAGTTTTGACCTGTAAGTGTTTATATGAATGATCTATCTATCTATACGTCATGTTTGCTATTGATTGATCTTATTCTTTTCTCATGGCAGCCAGCTACGATTTTGGTTCCCTGGTCCAACGAATTTGCCTCTATTGCATCTGTGGCTTGCAAGACAGCTAGCACAGCAGAGAAAGAACAGTGTTTCTTCAGGCCTCTGGTTTAGGTAAAAAGAAGCCTGATGGAACGGAACTTTCTCAAAGGTCTCTACCCCATGTAAGTGTTTTTGTTGTTTGCCCCATCTGTGTTGTTTAACTGTGTTCCTAAAAATGTTTTTGGGTGCAGGACGTTGCTACTTTTGGGACTATAAGTCCTTAAGTATTGTGGTTACATTACTGTTGTGAAAATAGAGATGGAGAATGAGGATTTAAGCCCACCTTCTCAAAGTTTTGACCTCCTTGAACGCCACGAAGGCTGATGTTGCTAAATCTCTGAATATTACCAGGTGATACTAAATATTAATTCATCCTTTCTCTTTTTAGTCTATAGTCTCGCTAACGGTGTGATACTTTATGTGTTGCTTCACAGTTTGCGTTTCTTTTCTTTGTTTTTCTCAGGCGAACCTTTGTAATGGGAAGGTTGTTCATATTAAAGGCTGCAAGATAAAAGGATTATATGTCACAGTCTTGCTGAGTCTTGCTGTTGCTGATTTGCTTAGACAAAAAAGGAGATCCTTCGATAATATGTAAGTTCTATTTTTCCATGTCTTGTATGTATCATCTATCTATCTATGCGTAATGTTCATATTTTGCTATTGATGACTGATGAGTTTTGCCTCTATTTTATTGCTCCAATCATCATTACATAGAACCCCTCTTATATATGTAGAGAGTTTGACTCTGATTTGACTTTACATGGACTAAACCAGGATTACAAACTGGTTATCATAAATCAACACTTGACAAATTATTGTATTACTTTATTCTAATCGTTTGCGTTTTGTTTTTGTTTTTTTTTCTCAGGCGAAGCTTTGTAATGGGAACATCCTTCGATAATATGTGTAAGTTCTATTTTTCCCTGTCTTGTATGTATCATCTATCTATCTATGCGTAAATTGTTCATATTTTTGCTATTGATTGATCTTGTTCTTTTCTCATGGCAGCTACGATTTTGCCTCTATTGCATCTGTGCCTTGCAAGACAGCAGAGCAGTGACAGAACAGTGTTTCTTCAGGCCTCTGGTTTAGGTAAAAAGAAGCCTGATGGAACGGAACCTTCTCAAAGGTCTTATACTTTTTGTTGTTGTTTCCCCATCTGTGTTGTTTAACTGTTGTGGTCTTACAATTGTTTTTGGATGCAGGACGTTGCCACTTTAGGGACTGTAAGTCCTCATGTATTGTGCTTGCAATGCTGTTGTGAAAATATAGAAGGAGACTAAGGAGTTAAGCCTGCTTTCTCAAATTGTTGTCCTCCTTGACCAGCCTGAAGGTGGTTGTTCTAATTCTCTAAATATTACTAGGTGATACTAAACATTCATCCTTTGTCTCTTTGGTCTATAATACTTTATATGTTGCTTTACAGTTTACGTTTTTTTGTTTGTTTATTCTCAGGCGAAGCTTTGTAATGGGAAGGTCGTTCATATTGAAAGGCTGCAGGAAACATGGATTTTATGTCACAGTAGTCTTCCTGATTTGCTTAGACAAATTAGTAGATCCTTCGATAATATGTTCTGTTTTTCCATCTATCTGTCTATGCGTAATGTTCATATTTTGCTATTGATGATCTTATTCTTTTCTCATGGCAGCCAGCTACGATTTGGTTCCATTGCATCTATGCCTTGCATGACAGCAGTGGAGACACATAACAGTGTTTCTGATGGAACGGAGCCTTCTAAAGGGACTTACAACTGATGAAAATACTGCTCCCCGATGTCAGTGTTTTCTACAACTCTCCACTCTTTCCATGTTTATATATTTTTTTTGTTTCCTCATCTTTGTTTGTTTATCTGTGGTCTTACAATTGTTTATGGTGCAGGACGGAACCTTTTCAAAGGCCTTCTCTCAGCTGATTAAAATACTTCTACCCCATGTAAGTGTTTTTGTTGTTTGCCCCATCTGTGTTGTTTAACTGTGTTCTTCTAAATGTTTTTGGGTGCAGGACGTTGCTACTTTTGGGACTGTAAGTCCTTAACTATGGTGGTTACATTGCTGTTGTGAAAATAGAGAAGGAGAATGAGGAGTTAAGCCCACCTTCTCAAAGTTTTGACCTCCTTGAACAGCACGAAGGCTGGTGTTACTAAATCTCTGAACACTACCAGGTGATACTAAATATTAATTCATCCTTTCTCTCTTTAGTCTGTAGTCTCGCTAACGGTGTGATACTTTATATGTTGCTGCACAGTTTGCGTTTTTATACTTTATATGTTGTGCAGGTCAGAGACATGGATTCAAGAATGAAGACTGATTAAGGTAAGTTAACTCTGTTCTTCTCTCTTTATTCTTTTTACTTGGATTTTTGAGATTTACCAAGTTATACTACTAACCCTGCTTCTGATGCTGTTTTCTCTTTCTCGTTTCAGCTGATTTGATGGTTGCTGCAGTAGCACTTGGGATAAAAACAAAACAGAGGTTTGTCACAGGTAACTTTTCACTTAATATATGAGATTTTCTTTTTGATAATGACTCTTAGTGTTGTTCTGATACTTTCTTCTCCTATGCAGCTGTCCGTGACTACAAACTGTCTCTCCAAAACTTGAACGATGAAAAAAAAAAGAAAAGAGAAACATACTTCTGGAGGTATAGATTTGTAGAGGGTTTGGCTCTGATTGACTCTACATGGACTAAACCAGGATTACAAACTGGTTATCATAAACCAACAGTTACCCAATTAATGTATTACTCTAATCGTTTGCGTTTTGTTTTCTTTTCTCAGGCGAAGCTTTGTAATGGGAAGTTGGGAACATCCTTCGGTAATACAATGTAAGTTCTGTTTTTCCCTCTCTTATATCTATGATCTATGCGTAATTTGTTCATATTTTTGCTATTGATTGATCTTATTCCTTTCTCATGGCAGCTACGATTTTGCTGCCTCTATTGCATCTGTGCCTTGCAAGACAGAGCAGAGACAGAACAGTGTTTCTTCAGGCCTCTGGTTTAGGTAAAAAGAAGCCTGATGGAACGGAACCTTGTCAAAGGTCTTACAGCTGATAAAAATACTGCTCCCCCGTAAGTGTTTTCTACAACTCTCCACTCTTTCCAGGTATTTTGCTGCCTCTGTTGTTTCCCCATCTGTGTTGTTTAACTGTTGTGGTCTTACAATTGTTTTTGGGTGCAGGACGTTGCTACTTTAGGGACTGTAAGTCCTCATTTATTGTGCTTACATTGCTGTTGTGAAAATATAGAAGGATACTAAGGAGTTAAGCCTGCTTTCTCAAATTGTTGACATCCTTGACCATCCTGAAGGTGGTGCTAATTCTCTAAATATTACCAGGTGATACTAAACATTCATCCTTTGTCTCTTTGGTCTATAATAATACTTTATATGTTGCTTTACAGTTTGCGTTTTTTTTTTTGTTTATTCTCAGGCGAAGCTTTGTAATGGGAAGGTCGTTCATATTGAAAGGCTGCAGGAAACATGGATTACATGTCACAGTAGCCTTGCTGATTTGCTTAGACAAATTAGGAGATCCTTCGATAATATGTAAGTTCTGTTTTTCCCTCTTTTATGTTTTGATCTATCTCTCTATGCGTAATGTTCATATTTTGCTATTGATGATCTTATTCTTTTCTCATGGCAGCTACGTTTTGGTTCCATGGTCCAACTAATTTACCTTTATTGCATCTATGCCTTGCATGACAGCAGTGGAGACACAGAACAGTGTTTCTGATGGAACGGAGCCTTCTAAAGGAACTTACAGCTGTTGAAAATACTGCTCCCCCATGTCAGTGTTTTCTACAACTCTCCACTCTTTCACTGTTTATATATATATTTTTTTTGTTTCCTCATATGTGTTGCTTAACTGTGTGGTCTTAAAATTGTTTATGGGTACGTGCAGGACGTTGCTAGTTTACGGACTATTTGTCCATAAGTATCGTGGTCACATTGCTGTTGTGAAAATTGAGAAGGAGGCTGATGAGTTTTTCAAGTTGGTATCCTCATTCATCAGCCTGAAGGTGGTGCTAATGCTCTAAACATTACCAGGTGACACTAAACATTCATCCTTTGTCTCTTTCATTTGTTGTCTCGCTTACGGTGTAAATTTTTATATGTTGCTTTACAGTTTGCGTTTTTTTTTTGTTTTAGTCTTTTATCAGGGGAAGCTTTGTAATGAGTAGGTCGTTCATATTGAAGGTTGCAGGAAAAAAGGATTTTATCTTATCCGGAAACAAAGAGTTATATGTCACAGTCTTGCTGATTTGCTTAGAGAAATTAGTAGAGCCTTCGATAATATGTAAGTTCTGTTTTTGTTTGTCTTACGTTTGATCTATATATCTATCTATGCGTAATGTTTGCTATTGATTGATCTTATTCTTTTCTCATGGCAGCCAGCTACGATTTTGGTTCCATGGTCCAACGAATTTTGCCTCTATTGCATCTGTGCCTTGCAAGACAGCAAAGCAGAGACAGAAGAGAGTTTCTTCAGGCCTCTGGTTTAGGTAAAAAGAAGCTGATGGAACGGAACCTTCTCAAAGGTCTTACAGCTGATTAAAATACTCCTACCCCCTGTAAGTGTTTTCTACAACTCTCTACTCTTTCCAGGTATATATATATACATATATATAGATATATATATATATTTGTTGTTTCCCCATCTGTGTTCTTACAAATGTTTTTGGGTGCAGGACGTTGCTACTTTTGGGACTGTAAGTCCTTAAGTATTGTGTTTACCTTTCAGTTGAGAAAATAAGGAAGGAGAATGAGGAAGCCCGCCATCTCAAATTGTTGATTTCCTTGACCAGCCTGAAGGTGGTGCTAATTCTCTAAACATCTGGTGATTCTAAAAATTCATCCTTTGATCTTCCGGTGGTTGGAGGAATTCTTGGAAAAAATGATATGATTACGATCTTAATGCCTTCACTTAGAAGGATATACAGAAGTTTGCCATTCTCTGTGGATTATGCCACAAGGTAATTTATGAATGTTCTAACCAAAAAATTAGATTGAGTTATAAACTTGTGGCTATATACTATTTTGATTGACATTGTGGTTTGATATTTTATTTTGCAGGTGGGTATTGAGTTGATTCCAAGGGATTTTTTGACATGGATTCTCCAGCACCGTTACGGAAACCAGATGTGGTCTTTCTGGTCCCAATGTACAAGGTAATAGACAAGATTAAGGATATTTGAAAAATGTTCTATGAAAATCACGATTCTTTCTAATATGTTACTCAGCCATTGTTATTGATCAGAATTTTTGTTCTAACTGTCTGCAGCAAACAGCATGTTCATCTGCTGATGGAACACAACTTCTGGAGTCATCTAAAACAGCTTTATACAAAGGTAATATTGTTTCTTTGTACATCGTAATATATTGTTGTTTTGTCTCTTAAGTAAGTTTGATTTTAACAGAACTGCGAGGTTTATGGTTTAAATGTTTGATACCTCTTTCGACCATCTATAAACTTGGGTGTTTTTTTTGTTTTTGTTAGGTATGTTAAGCGTGAGTTGTATCTCTTACATCTCACAGGCGGTCCATCTCATCCAAACACTGCTGCAACATACATCAATGTAGCCGTGATGGAAGAAGGTCTCGGAAATGTACATGTTGCCGTGAGGTATCTTCACAAAGCTCTCGAGTGTAATCAAAGGTGTTTGGTCATGATCACATCCAGGTTCTTTTCACATTGCTAATATGTTGGTGCTGTGTTAAATTTCAGACTGCTTAGGGACATACTGCTGATGGATCTTATTCTTTGTCTCTTTAGTCTATTGTCTCGCTTACGGTGTGGTACTTTATATGTTGCTTTACAGGTTCCCGTACGTTTTTTTGGTTTGTTTATTCTCAGGCGAAAGTTTGTAATGGGAAGGTCGTTCATATTTGAAGGCTGCAGGAAAAAAGGATTGTAATGTCACAGTCTTACTGATTTGCTTAGACAAATTAGTAGATCCTTCGATAATATGTAAGTTCTCTTTTTCCCTCTCTTATCTGTTTGATCTATCTATCTATGTGTAATGTTCATATTTTACTATTGATGATCTTATTCTTTTATCATGGCAGCTTCGATTTGGTTCCATGGTCCAACCAATTTGCCTTTATTGCATCTATGCCTTGCAAGACAGCAGTGGAGAGACAGAACAGTGTTTCTGATAGAACGATGCCTTCTCAAGGGACTTAAAATTGATGAAAATACTGCTGCCCCATGTCAGTGTTTTCTACAACTCTCCACTCTTTCCATTATATTTTTTTTGTTTCCTCAACTTTGATGTTTAACTGTTGTCTTACAATTGTTCATGATGGGTGCAGGACGTTGCTACTTTAGGGACTATATGTCAAAAAGTATTCTGATCACATTGCTGTTGTGAAAATAGAGAAGCTAGGAGACTGAGGAATTACTCCCACCAGGTGATAGTAAACATTCATCTTTTGTTTCTTTAGTTTATTCGCTTACGGTGTAATATTTTATATCTTTGCTTTACAGTTTGAAATTACTTCTCCATAAATCCTCTTCTGAGAAGAACAAGGAAAGTCCTCAGCAAACAGGATAATGAGCTTACATCTTCATGGAAATTTGTACGTCAAATGGTGGAAGAAAGTATAGTAAAGCATTAAGAAGAGGAGATTTACGTGGAGAGTATACTTTTCTACAACAACTCCATCCTTGCAGTCTGATGCAGAGAAGAATGCCCAAGAAAGCGTACTCATCTTGAAGAATGTGTTGTCTGTTGCAGCCTTCACTAGTAGTCAGATACTGCACTCCATCACAAGGTATGTTGATTACAACTCCAGCTTTTTCTCTAAATTTGTTTACTTACTGTGTGCTATGTTTACTTACTGTGTGCTAACAAAGAATACTTGTTTCACAGTCTTTGCAAGAACTTGTCCACTTGGGACAAAATTATAATACTGAAGTTAATATTCCGAAACTGGTAACTGAGTATAAATTTTTTTGTTGTGTTTTGTATTGGTTATATTAAGATATTAAAAAATCATATATTTTTTTTCTATCACTGAATATAGGTTGCAGATTTTGGTTTGTTGGAGCTCTCCCCAGTCGATGGCCAGACTCTAACTTGTTTTTATGCACACAAGAGGTCTTCGGATGTGTTCCTTACTTCCTTAGGATATGTTGTAAGTTGGCTTTCTTAACCTCATGGTTCTTAGAATCTATCAAGATGATTTTTTCTTTCTTAATCATCAATTTCTTTCTTATGGTTACAACAGGTGGAGCTTTCAGATAAGTTGTCACATGTACAATCACTGTGTGTTCATGAGATGATAGTAAGAACCCTTAAACATATCTTCCAGTCGGTGATTTCTGCCTTTGCTACTGACACTGACAATATAGCTATAAATGTAGCTGTTGCATTGAAGATGATGCTTGGGATTCCTGAAATACTGCAGCACCACCACATAACACTTGGAATGTACATCCTCTGATCTTCCGGTGGTTGGAGAAATTCTTGAAGAAACGATATGATTATGATCTTAATGCCTTCAGTTACGACGATCTACGAAAGATTGCCATTCTCTGTGGATGATGCCACAAGGTAATTTATGAATGTTCTGACCAAAAAATTAGATTGAGTTATAAACTCTGTGGATGATGCCACAAGGTAATTAGATTGAGTTATAAATTTTGATTGACATTGTGGTTTGATATTTTATTTTGCAGGTGGGTATTGAGTTGATTCCAAGGGATTTTTTGACATGGATTCTCCAGCACCGTTACGGAAACCAGATGTGGTCTTTCTGGTCCCAATGTACAAGGTAATAGACAAGATTAAGGATATTTGAAAAATGTTCTATGAAAATCTCGATTCTTTCTAATATGTTACTCAGCCATTGTTATTGATCAGACTTTTTATTCTAAATCTCTACAGCAAACAGCATGTTCATCTGCTGATGGAACGCAACTTCTGGAGTCATCTTAAACAACTTTATACAAAGGAAAGCTTGAAGATGCTATGGAACAAAGGTAATATTGTTTCTTTGTACATCGTAATATATTGATTGAGTATGTGACAACAGGAGGGAGATTTCAGGGGAGATGACAACTCAAGAAGCTCTTTTCATGTGTCCAGTTCCAGATAAAATTGGTGTGGATTCGCCCATGATTGCTCCTCTGGTGCTTAATATGAAAATTTCAGAGATCATTCAAAGGTACTCCCTTTTTTTTGTTCTTCGATTAAAATATTCATTCCTTCATGTTTACTCAATACTGTTGTTGTTTGCTTGTTTGCAGTGACTCTTTATTACTTTGAATCCCTCGTTTTTTTTAGCAGATAGGCCATTGGATCAAATCTCTTTGCCTCTGAGGTGGTGAAATCATATGCTCGGTTACTGGATTCTGGATTTATCAGCTGATTATATATGACCAAGGTACTTCTCTTGTTGTGTTTACTTGTACATATGGTCAGTTTATATCAGATTTTATCTCTGATTTTTTGTAAGCTAGGACTCCCACTCACACGGCTTGGAGGAACCAAAGACACTCTCGGTCATGGTAGCTTTAACTGTAAGTCTTTTCTATGTTTTGTCTTGATTGATAGTATTTTCTCCTTTTCCGATTCATAAATGATAATTTTTTATTTAGTCATGTGACAACCGGAGGGAGAATTCAGGGGGTAGCTTTAAATATTCTATAAACGGGAACTCAAGAAGCTCTGTCTTTACATCAAATTACATCTCCTATTTTCTCTAATCCCTGCAGAGCATTGAGAATATTCTTATCAATAGAATTGACACATGGGCGTCTGCTCTTCCTACTAAGAGAAAGTGGTTGATTTTTACTCTCCCAACATTGCAGAAGAATTGCATGTTGGTCATCTAAGATCACCTATCATCGGTGACACGATTACTCAATAAAGGTTGAAGTTCTACGCATAGACCATGTTTGTTACTGGGGGACACAGGTTAGCTACTTCACTACTCTCCAGGTGATTTCTTAATTGTCTTATTCCATTATTATTTTTATCAAACGAATTTTAACTGCCAATTTTTCCTTCCCCTCCCCCTGCAGGCTGGCAAGCTAATTGAGTACCTCTTTGAGGAATTTCCAGAGCTAGTGCGGATATGAAAACAATTGAACATTTTCAGGTCAGCTTCATTGCATCATATGGAATCTCAAGCTTTACAGTTCCTTTTATGTACCAATATTGCTTTATGTGAAAGTTCCAAATCAATTCAGGTTCTAACTTCTGATGTCATATCTAACTGTTTCTTTACAAAAAAATAAAATAAAAGAGAAATCTGGCGAGGATCGTGCCTTTAACAAAAACGCAGAACGTGCTGTGGTCCGTCCACATGTATCCCGAATCACTGATGCGTTTTTATGTGTGGCAGTGTCTTACTATTAAGCTGCGGCATTTAGCTAGTTGCACAATCTTTTTGTAAACTAGACTCCCACTCACACGGCTTGGGCAACCGAAGACACTCTCGATAGCAAACATGGTAGCTAGCTGTAACTGTAAGTATTTTTTTTTTGATTATATTTTCTCCTTTTTCGAATCATGAATGATAATTTTTTACTTACTCATGTGGCAACAGGAGGGAGAATTCTGGGGAAATCTAAAAACGCCAACTCAAGAAGCTCTTTCATGTATCCAATTCCAGGTAAAATTGGTGTGGAACAACCCTTGATTGCATCTGTGCCTTGCATGACAGCAGAGGAGACACATAACAGTGTTTCTGATGGAACGGAACCTTCCCAAGGGACTTACAGCCAATGAAATACTGCTCCCCCGTGTCAGTGTTTTCTACAACTCTCCACGCTTTCCATGTTTATAGATATATTTTTTTATTTGTTGTTTCGTCATCTGTGTTGTTTAACTGTGTTCTTACAATTGTTTTTGGCTGCAGGACGTTGAGTCCTTAAGTATTGTGGTTACATTTGCAGTTGTGAAAATGGAGATGGAAAATGAGGAGTTAAAGCCCACCTTCTCAAATTTTTGACCTCCATGAACAGCACGAAGGTGTTGCTAAATTTCTTAACATTACCAGGCGATAGTGATACTAACATTCATCCTTTGTCTCCTTCGTTTATTCAATTGTCTCGCTTACGGTGTAATTTCTTTTATATGTTGCTTTACAGTTTGTGTTTTTTGTTTCTGTCTTTTCTCAGGGGAAGCTATGTAATGGGAAGGTCGTTCATATTGAAGGTTGCAGGGAAAAGGATATCATAGTATCCGGAGACAAAGAGTTACATGTCACCACTGTCTTGCTGATTTGCTTAGCCTTCGATAATATGTAAGTTCTGTTTTGTCTGTCTTATGTTCGATCGATCTATCTATCTATGGGCGATGTTCATATTTTGCTATTGATGATCTTATTCTTGTCTCATGGCAGCTCATGGTTCTTAGAATCTAATTATCTTAATTATCGATTTTTTTTTTATTTTTAATGGTTACAATAGGTGAAGCTTTCAGATAAGTTGTGACATGCTTTGTGTTCATGAGATGATAGTATGATCCCTTAAACATATCTCCAGGCGGTGACTTCTGCCTTTGCTACTGACACTGACAACATAGCTATAAATGTAGCTGCTGTTTTGAACATGATGCTTAGGATTCCTGAAAATACTGCAGCTCCACCACAGAACACTTGGAATATACATCCTCTGATCTTCCGGTGGTTGGAGGAATTCTTGGTTGAGCTCACAGTTGGAATATACAGCTCACAGTTGGAATATACAGCTCACAGTTTATGAATGTTCTTACAACTGTGAGCTGTATATTCCGGTGGTCCTTCACTTACAAGGATCTACAGAAGTTTGCCGTTCTCTGTGGATTATGCTATAAGGTAATTTATGAATGTTCTAACCAGAAAATTTGATTGAGTTATAAACTTGTTGCTATTTAGTAAATTGATTGGATTGTGGTTTAATTTTTTTTTTTTCTTTTTCAGGTGGGTATTGAGTTGATTCCAAGGGACTTTTTTGACATGAACTCTCCAGCACCGTTACGGAAAACAGATGTGGTCTCTCTGGTCCCAGTGCACAAGGTAATAGGCAAGATTAAGGATCGATGTTTGAAAAATGTTCTATGATATGAAAAAATCTCGATTCTTTCTGATATGTTACTCAGCCATTGTTATTGATCAGACTTTTTATTCTAAATCTCTGCAGCAAACAGCATGTTCATCTGCTGATGGAACGCAACTTCTGGAGTCATCTAAAACAGCTTTATACAAAGGAAAACTTGAAGATGCTATGTAACAAAGGTAATATTGTTTCTTTGTACATCGTAATATTTTGTTGTTTTGTCTCTTTTGTTTTTTCCTCTTTTAGGCTCTTGCTAAACTTTTGGCAGTTTGGGGTCCCTATCACAGAATGACAGCCGGAGCTTACAGTTAACCAGGTCTGTATACTCATACTGTTGCTGTATTGTCCATAACGAAACCAAAGGGTTGTTGCAAGCGCAATGTTCGTCTTAGGCAAGTAAGTTTCTCTCTTGAGTCTTTTGTATGATCTGTGTTCGTCCTGCGTTTAGTATATGATAAGAGATTGTGAGTTACAGTTCTCACTCTCTTATCCTCTGTAACAGAGCACGCAGGCTCTCTAAGAGAAGCTTCTAACAAACTCACACAATCTGATCACGCAGGATCATCTCTCGATACTCTCCAAGAATCTCACACTTCTATTAATAAACGATCATCTCTCCAAGAACCTCCTTACACTCAAACAGTCCCCACAAGTACTTACCCTTTAACAAGTGGTCCTTTTCATCCCAATCAGTTTGGCCTGGATGCCATCCCGTTGAGTTTCCCCCTTCGGACATTATTACCGGACCAATAGCTGCAACTGTGATTCTGCCAACTGATATTGACACTTCAGGAGTAGAAGAATGAACGAAAAAGGAAGAAGAAGAAGAGTTTCAGCCGAGGCCTGTAGCCTAAAACTCTTTCCTAAGATTGAGCCAATTCGATGAAATGCAAAACTCACAGATCTTTGCTGTTTCTTAGGGACAGTATAAAGGTTAGCTTCTAAACTCTTAAACTGAATATTTGAAAACATGTAGACAGTGATATGTATTATTGTAACTTGTTGACGTCTAAATTCGCAGGATCTATATTTGAACTATGTGTAAATTCAGATCTGTGCGTTTTTTCGAATGTTTTTATATGTTTTACGAATAAGGCTCCATCTTTACTGAGTCAACAGCAGGCGCCGTTTTAATGGCGACCTGACTGCCGCTTGGAGCCCAGATCAAGCTTATGCTTCTCATCACGATTGGAGTCAGTCTTAGATCTGATGTCTCTTTCCCCATGGCTTCCTCCAAATTTATAGCAGCTACATTTTTTTCCCCAACTTTTTTTAATTCAAGTCGTACGAATGATATATGAATTTGAAGCTTTTAGCAAGAAGAAAGCGATTGGTTGGTGTTAACTGTTAAGTGCGAACGCAAATTAAAAAGTTTTCCGAAACAACTGTGAGCTAATTCATCATGCTCTTCTATGTCCAACTCCACTTCTAAGGGCTAAATATCACACAAGTAATTATAACGATCATGATTTATCTATCAATCAAACAAGTTGGAGCCTCAATTTTTCAGTAAGAACTTGTTTTTTGTACTCAATGCTACGAAAACAATTATATTGGCAAATTAGTTTTCTTGTAACCTAAGAAATATACGATGACTTGACAAATAAACTGTTATGTACTTGCAAATTAAGCTTAGCTGCAATCACCATATAAAAGAAGGGGTACATAGAATCCTATTAATAAATAAAGGAAAATCCCTTAATAAACAGAACATGGTCTAGCTAAAGTAGTAATAATAACTAGATTAAGAGCACGAATTGAAATTTATTTTATTTATATTGTATTTTTTATATAAAATATAATTTATGTTATTGTTTTTAAAAGTTTTTTTTTGGATAAAACATTAAGCAATAAAATCATATGCTAAATATAAAAGCTTGAAAAAAATACTTATTTTGTAAGTTTTTTATTGTTAATGATTGTAGATAAGTATTCGTGCTATAACACTGGTTAAATTTTATTTCGTAATCTATCTTGGAATCCTCAATTAAACTTGTAATCAATCAATCTATCAATTTCGTAATCTATATTTGGTTAACGTTGTGATCTATCGATAAAATCTGTGGAAAATAAATTTGTAATATTGTGTTTAAAGATCTTTGGAAACAACGTGATATATGACTAAAATCTTCCAAAAATACAGTTTAGAATATCCATGATTTTATTTGTTACCATTAATATATCAATTATTAATTTGGAATATCTCTAATATTTAGGTGTAACCATTAATATTAATATATGGATTAATCTATAACCTATCTATAACCTATTTGTAACTATTTATTAAAAATATAAAGTCTACAAAAATAAACTATGTTGTGTAATTCCCTCTTATTAAAAAGAGATGTTTCTTGAAGAACCGAAAAAAAATTAGAAACCCTAGAGTTTTTCTCTTAACCCACGAACCGGCCGGTTTAACCAAAAAATCCGGTTTAAGGGTTGTTTTCTGGTTTGATAGGAGAAGATTATACGATTCGGTCGGTCTGACCTGGATTTTATGAAAATACATCCTAACAGAATTTATGAACCATGATCCTTATTCCTTAATACGATTCGGCCACAAAACTTGCTTGATATATATATATATATATATATATATATATATATATATATTTTTTTTTTTTTTTGCATGATTGGTTTCTTGATCTCTATTTAAAGCAAACATTAAATTTTACTTATATCTCTTAAAATGCTCTAAAACCCTTTCCTTCACTCAAAGTCTCAAATTATCCAAATTCCACTATTTTAACTAATAAAGGTAAATTAGATTCATTCCATATTTCTTTTTTCTCCATTAGAAGAAAATTTAGGTAGAACTGAATTATTGTATTTAAGGGTATGTTATTTTTAGAGGTTCAAGTGAAGAGAGATTAGTGATGTAGAGACCACTGAACTAGCCCCTTCTGTCTTTTTAAGTTTAAATCTTTTACTCCAATATCAATTATTAACACAATTTCAGTGTATTATTAGTATTTTAATTCAAAAGGAAAACAACAAAACAAAAGTGTTCAATTGCTTTCGCATCTTTTGTCGATTTGAAAGACAAGTATGACACTTCTTCTTCTATCTTTGTAAATTGTAATGAAACGTTTGTGCTTGGAAACTTATCTTTTTTGCTCTCACTAACAAAAGACTCTTTGTTAATGTGAAATCATGTCAACATCTTTCATTAAACTCAAGTAAGTAATCAAAATCATTGCTAATAGGATTAACCAAATGTGAAAGAGTTTGCATTAATTGAACTAATCAAAATTATGTCGGCAATGAAATATTACTGTAGGATTAACCAAATGTGAAAGATTTTGCATTAATTGAAATTTCTGGTATATTTGACTTTACAATGTGGATAAAATATAAAATAAAAGAAGAACAAAAGGACTCAAACAAAGAAAAGCAGAAACAGAGTTTTTTTTTTTTCTGCAGATCCTCTGATTGTTTCTTTACTGTTTGTTTACCTTTGCCCTTCTTTGAAGTGAAAGCTACTTAAAGAATCAATAATCTCATAAAGTATTTCACTTTTTTTCTTCTTCTTCTTAATCAATCAATAATTACATTCAACCAAAACAAGACAGTCATCACAAGATTGTCTCTAAACCCTTTGATCCTTTGATGTGTATCTTCGTGTTCTCTGTTTTGCTGATTTGGATCTTCTCTACCGATCTTTTGATCCTCCTCGTTCTTGATACAGCTCTGGTAAAAGAAGAAGTTGACTATGGTGTCAAGAACCAAGAAGAGTGCGTATAAGTACGCTATGAAAGTTCCTTCAAGAGCTAATGATGTGATATCTGTGTCTCCGTTGTAATAAGATCTCACGACACGGTACTGAAACAAAGCTTCGATTCCTGCTAAGCCAAGATTGGTAGGCAGAGCAAGAGCCAATGCTGGTGAAGTTCTTTTGAGAATCAGAAGACACGCCTTGAGAATGTTTGTGTATCCACCTGAGGAAGAAGAAGGTGACGAGACCAAGGCCAAGTTGGAGATGACAAAGGGCGTTTGCGATTATAATTGAGTAGATGATAGCTGAGGATAAGGAGAGGAAAGTGTAAAAGTTTCTAGAAGAGAATCCAAAGGCTTCAAGGGTATTGAATGCTAAGAAGAAGAGAGCAAAAGCAGAGGCGTTTGCAGAGATAAGGAAGAAGAAGCTACAAATGTAAGTTTTGAGAAGACGAAAGTAATAAACAGAGGAATCATCAGCAGAAGAGTGGTTGTTGTTTGATAGAAGTTTGATAACGTAAGCTTTGGAGAAGAGGAGGAAAGTGAGGGAGAAAGGGAGAGTGAATAAAGATGAAGAGAAGGTTTGTGAGAGTTTAAGGCTCAAGAAGATGTTGAAGAAATCAAGAGAAGATGAGAAAAACCTGCTCCACGAAAGAGCGTGTTAAGCCTGGAAGAGGAAGAGGAGAAGAAAGGCTGAGAGAGGAGGAGACCGGCTGAGAAAGGGAGAGCCACAGCGGCTGCGGTGGTGACACGGTGGTAGTTTTTGAGGAAGGTGTGGATTGATCTTCTCATGAGTCATGAGCTTGCTTGGTTGGTTCCTCCATTGTCTTCTTCATTCTAAACTTTTTGCTATTTTTCTTTACTTTGAAGAAAATTTCGAAGATGTGTGTGTTTCTTGAATGATCCACCAAATCTTGAAAGGGCTTTCTCAACGAAGGTCTCTCAGGTTCTAATGAGTTAGTTAAGCTGAGGAAGAGTTTATGCAAGGTTACTCTGTCGCTACTCCGACAGAGAAAGCTTCACCTTTCGCATGTCTTTGGCTTGGGATAATAATGGTTTAGTAGATTCAGTAACTTATAATTTAAATTTTGTCTTTGATTCTGCCGTTCTTCTACACAATTACACAATCGTTATTTATGTTTGATACTACTTTTATTAACCGAAACTAATTTGTGAATTTTGAAACAAAATCCAGCATTTTACAAATTCTCGATGCATTAGGTTTAAATAATGAGCCCATCAACTTATGGGCCTCAGATAATCATGTATTTAATGAGTTCTCCATTGAGAACAGACACGGGTCTTTTGAATTGACTAAACGCATCCTAATTCCTAAGCAGAGAGAATTTGACTATAATAAGTTAACTGACGAGAGGAAGTCAAAGCTGCCCCCGTTTATGTGTTCAACGAGTTGACTAGTTTTGTTTTACTGATTTTATTGGTAAAACAACAATATTAATCTTAAGATAATTTGATAAATTGTTGACTAATCCCCCTAAAGGTGGCCTAAGAGGCAAGAGCCTAGGGGTCACACGACCGTAAGATCTTTCGCAGTTTCGCACCATTATAATCGTGTTTTATTCCAAGTTTCCCACTTACTATACGTAGTATGTACGTACAATTTATCATGTTTTGTGAGGAACAAAATACTAATACAGTAATACTATTATGATAATATTTTTCAAGAATGTAAAATAGAACTGTTCTCCCAAGACTATTACATTACTTGACAATAAAAATCAATTCCATGGTCAGAGATGAATATTTTTAAACATTTGTTTTTTTTTTTCTACGTTGAATTAACACTTTCATCTGCTAAGAATCTTATGTAAGGTGGATATGGAAATTAAGAACACAGATTCTCTTTCAACTCTTACTTATATCCTTTTTACTTTCCTAAAAGATTGATAGGAACTTCTGTTGTTAATATGAATAAATTTAAAGGAGTTATGCATGCTTCTATCTTTATACTGAACACATGTATAATAATTTTGTAATACTGCAAATAACTCGAAGTTTGGAGTTTTTTTTAATTCGATTATTAACTTATTTGACAACTACATTTTTTTAGTTTTCTTGCATGTTAGCGATAGCGCAGACTAGCTAGAGTCTAAAATTAAAATCGATTCCGTAAATAAATTGTTAAGCTTATGTTAATATGGAAACATCATCCACCTAGCTTTCTTAGTTTGTTCTATCATCAATAAAAAAAAAGTAGGAAAATTGTAGGAAATTTAACTTAGTTTAGAAATTTTTTAAAAGATAAAGGAATCTGATGCTATACATATCTTACAACTATCAAATAAATAGTATATTTGTAGTGAAAATCGATAAAGGCTTTTGTACAATAATTTGAGCTAAGTAGCCAACTCAAATACTACTATTTAAATTTTCTTGGAGTGAGTTTTTAACCAAGTTTGTTGACAGATTTTGTAATTTTTAATTAATCTTCATGCGTCGTCGATAGAGCCGGACCAATGAAATCCAGGTCCTCATACGGATTAAGGAAAAAATAACATCAAAGGTTTTGTTATACAAACAAAATATGCATACAAAATAAATTGATAGAAACTCTTGTTTTAAATGAATAATATTCTGAGAAACTTATGAATAATAGCATTTTTTGTGTGTTTCTTAAAATGGGGCCGCTTTGTAATAATTAAAAAAAAAAAAAAAAACTCAAGTGAAATCCATTGAATTGTTTCATGCCATTTAAAATGAGGACCCATTGAAATGTTTCATGCCAATGTGTTCAAGTCCGGCTCTGGTTGTCGAAAAACGAATTTATGTTACAATCAACCTTACAACCGATTTGACTAAAAAAGGCATTACATGCATATGCTTAAACATACTACTTTGGAAGCTGAACCACTATAGCTTTAGTTCCGATCATTCGTCGTTTGTATTTGTTACTCGTACGTCACAATTTAAGGCCAAAGTATATATCTATCACATGCATTCACGAAGTAAAAAGAATCATAATTTATTAGTAAAAACTAAAATCAATGATATATGAAAGAGTTGGCGTAACAATTAACATCAATATGAAAAAGTTTACCATCACTAACCAAGATTCTATAGGGGACAGCTAAGATCACACTACAGTCCGTCTATACAAAAAGGCATTTCGTTACATATTAAATTCGGGCTTTACTGTGGGCTTCCAACTCAAAACCAATTGGCAATGAGTGGAGAGGCCCTAACCCTTTATATATTACTTAAATCCTTCACATCTTTCCGATGTGGGATATTTTACACTAACACCCCCCCTCACGCTCAGGCATAACCTTCTGAAGCGTGGGCATATGTGGGAACAACATCCACGGGGTGGTTATTGGAGTATGGGCCGGCAGTCTATGTTGGGCTTTGTTATGTCGGTTATTATAAACCCTAATATTGTTGTAAACCCTAAGACCTAATGTTATATAAACTCTTGTATCATTGATTAAGAAAGACAACACAAATAATAAAGAGTTTTCCCCTAAACCCTTCTCTAGTTTCTACATGGTATCAGAGCAGATATTGATTATGGTTTTATTTCATTAGCGCAAAACTTATTAAGTGGGGATTTTTTACGGATAGCTATGTTCAAGGTTTTATTTTATTTTTTACAATAATTACTAGGGGTTTTTTTTTATGATGATGGTTCTAGGGTTTAGGTCTATAAGGGTTTGGCTATGTTTTTTCAAAGTTTTTTATTGGTAATAGTTTTACCATTACGGGGGAGTTGTTTGGAACGCTCATGATTTTAGGTCAATTTCTTTTTAATCCGATTTGTGGATTGTCCGAGATTAGGACAATTGTTTGTGGAGATTGCAGGATTTGCACCCACGGGATGTTTCCCTTTTACCAAAGACCGAATAAGAGCTGATGGTCTACCCCTATTTTCAAGATTGAAGTTTATGTCCAGAGGAGTTTGTTGACATGGTTTGTCCGTCCTTGACAAGTATCCACGACATACGTGGTCCGCTTTTTCTATTGCAAAGTTTTGCGTGTTGCGTACCACATTTGTCGTGCGGGGGAGTATTGGAGTATGGGCCGGCAGTCTATGTTGGGCTTTGTTATGTCGGTTATTATAAACCCTAATATTGTTGTAAACCCTAAGACCTAATGTTATATAAACTCTTGTATCATTGATTAAGAAAGACAACACAAATAATAAAGAGTTTTCCCCTAAACCCTTCTCTAGTTTCTACATTACACGTGCGTGTACGTATTCTTTTTCCCTACAAATTACACACTAATAATAAGAAAACGAGTAATCACTCAAATTCAAATACAACGTGTCCTTCTAGTTTTAGACTTTTTCATCTCCGACCAATTCAATTTAAGGCAAATTTGATTTAGAGAGAAGTTTTACTATAAATGGCTAAATGTCATACATCTAAAAAGCCGTCCACAAAGATCTTTGATTTCCAATTCCTTAGTGGACTGCTGTCACGTGTCCAATACCTTCAGATTTGGTTTCACATGTTAATTTGTAATTATGAGTTACTATATAAACATAATGAATGACCTTGAAGCTTAACAACCAACCCATTACCGAAGTATTCTAATCATTTTTCTTCCTCTTAAACTAGTTTAGAATGGAGGAAAACCAAATTTTGAAATTTTAATCGCACGAGATTAGACCATGGGTCACGTTGCGGTCGACACGCATTTTAAAGCTTAAATATATATGATTTGACCAAGTATAACATAGTTTTAAAATATTAGTTAACTAACGCTTCTTGAATACGAAACGACTGTAACATCTTAATGTTCAAATGTAAGTTTACAAGAAACTATGTATAATGTATTGAAAGTACTTTATTCTAAAAATTATTCGGATATTATGTCGAGCCTAAAATTTAAAGTTCTTTTTTTATTTTTCTGAAAATGTTAAACACCCCCCAAGTCAAGGTAAACATTTCTCCCCGAATCTATATCAACGTGGGTCTAATAATAGAGTTCGTAAGACTTGAACTTGTTTATTTTGTTACTACGTTGAATCTTTAAAGTACTCTCGAGTTTTAATTTGTTCATTCTCTTTTCTCTTTAAACCTCTTGGTTAATTGATCTAATTGTTTAATTAAAATCAATGGAACACAAAAGTCTTTTTAATGTTATTAGTTAGTACCGCGATACCAAGTCTTCTGTATATTCTAACATAATTAATAAATAGTCTGGTACGTACTCGAAAACATTATTAATAACAAATAAGTACAAACATACTTTGCATTACAATCTTTAGCGTTTTCATAGGATCGTATCTAAAGTTCTTAACAATTTCAATGTACCATATGCACGGGTATAGGTTTGTGTTAACGTTTGTTGTCCTATATAATGACTAAAAGAAACCTACAAAATGCTACTCGTGCACAAAATGATTTACCATCCCTACATAGGAACTAGATTCATCAGTTATATGTTTGCGCAAAAAAAAAAGATTCATCAGTTATAGAAATTATTTGTTTGTTCATTTATTGATTATAATAGCATTGATAACACTTTTTTTTTTGTTATATAAAATAGTTCCTTTTCAAGAAAAACATGTTATTGGCATAGAGTAAAAAACAAGAACAAAGACTAAAACAAAACATTTTGGCTCTAGGTTTGACTTTATATAAGCACATTTTGTCCCCACAAAAAAATAAATACCTTTTCTAGATAACAGAAAATTTCAAATAAGTTTCCGCATAGTGGAAACAAGTTTCTTTCATATGGTCTCTATATTTCACTATAAATAATCATCAAAGACTCCCATTATATTTCGTTTATATCACAAGCAAACCGATCCATATCAACTTCACAAAACTCCCACACATTGTTCAAATTACAATGTCTCATCAGGGTGCGAGTCTCCTATCCAAATTAGCCTCCGGTGACAAGCATGGAGAAGCTTCGCCGTACTTCGACGGCTGGAAAGCTTACGACAATAATCCTTATCATCCAACTCATAATCCACAAGGTGTTATTCAAATGGGTCTCGCCGAGAATCAAGTTCGTCTTCTCATAATACCCACCTAGCTAGTAATTAATGAACGAGTTCGTTACTTTTTCCTTTCTTCTAATAAGTTTTTATTTCTGTTTTTGTTTTTTTTCAGCTTTGTTCAGATTTGATCAAAGATTGGATAAAGGAAAATCCACAGGCATCTATTTGTACGACGGAGGGAGTTGACTCCTTCTCCGACATCGCTATTTTTCAAGATTATCACGGTCTCAAACTATTTAGACAGGTATTTCTCTCATTTCTTATAAGTTCCGTTTTCGTATTATATAAGGTATATGCTTATATTGTTACAGTATCAAGTGTTTTTTATGCTTGACCTATTATATATATATATATATATATATATCAATAGGGGTATAATATAGATCATTCACGTATGTTTTCTAGTGATATTATATACTATATAGTATATACCTTACATTTATGGAAGATTATGATTCGAATTTTTTTCTAGTCTTGGGAATTTGTTCTTCTTTTTCTTTTGGAATTTGAGATGTGTAAATTACTAGAACTAATAATTTGTTTTTTTAAATGATGGTTTGTTTGGGGATGGAAAATAAAATAGGCGATTGCAGCGTTTATGGAGAGAGCGAGAGGCGGAAGAGCGAGTTTTGAGGCGGAGAGGGTGGTGATGAGCGGAGGAGCCACCGGAGCAAATGAGACGCTCATGTTTTGTCTTGCTGATCCCGGCGACGCTTTTCTCGTCCCTACTCCTTATTATGCCGCGTACGTATTTACACACACACTTTGTTAGTATATTCAAATAAATAGTATTAGTTTACCAATCAATAACTCAAAAGACATATGAATTAGTGATTCTTGGTGTTATAAAATAGAATTAGTGATTTTGATAATGGTTTCAGCATAATTAAAAATTGTGATATAACTCATTTTGATTGATTCAATATTTGGTAAGCAACATACAATTAACCACACAAGTTGCAACTGTATATAAATCGACCATTGACTCTTAACAAAAGTCAAACCACTGATTAACACTTAGTTGACTTACTCTTCACTCTCAGAACTAATTAATGATTACTTTGTTAAACATTTCAGATTCGACAGAGACTTAAGGTGGAGAACTGGAATTAGAATAATCCCTGTGGACTGTGACAGCTCAAACAATTTCCAGGTTACAAAACATGCCCTAGAAACAACATATCTTACAGCCCAAGAAACCGGTATCAAGATCAAAGGCTTGATTCTCGCGAACCCATCAAACCCTCTTGGAACAACTCTCCATCGAGAAGCTCTTGAAACAATTGTTAACTTCATCAACGACAAGCAAATTCATCTAGTCTGTGACGAAATCTACGCTGCCACTGTTTTTACTGAACCAGGATTCATCAGTGTCGCAGAGATCATCCAAGAGATGGATCATGTTAACCGAGACCTGATCCATATCGTTTACAGTCTCTCAAAGGACATGGGTCTTCCCGGTTTCCGAGTTGGAGTGGTTTACTCTTACAACGATGCTGTTGTCTCCTGCGCAAGGAGGATGTCGAGTTTTGGACTGGTCTCCTCGCATACACAAAGTTTTCTAGCTGCTATGTTGTCTGATAAGACATTTGTGGATAACTTTCTTATTGAGGTTTCGAAGAGAGTAGCAAAGAGACATTGTATGTTCACGGGAGGGCTTAAAGAGATGGGTATCTCTTGCTTGAGAAGTAACGCCGGTTTATTCGTCTTGATGGATTTAAGGCAGATGCTTAGAGATCAAACCTTTGAATCCGAAATGGCGCTTTGGCGAGTGATTATCGATAAGGTCAAGATTAATGTCTCTCCTGGCTCGTCGTTTCACTGCTCTGAGCCAGGTTGGTTCCGAGTCTGCTTTGCTAATATGGACGAAGACACACTCCAAACTGGACTTGAGCGAATCAAAGACTTTGTGCTTGGAGACAGAGCCAACAAGAATAATAATAACTGTAACTGCCTTTGCAACAACAAAAACGAGAACAAGAAACGTAAGAGTTTTCAAAAGAAACTCAAGCTGAGTTTCTCTTCGATGATGTACGATGAACATGCTAGGTCACCAAAGTTGATGTCCCCTCATTCACCATTGCTCCGAGCTTAAAATCGGTTCTATGATATTGCTCGATCAACTAGATTGTGTCTATATCTATATAACAAAGTATATACGTAGATGACTCAATAAACAGAATATGTATTATTGAAAGTATGTAACTATCTGTATACTGCTATATAAGAATTTCCCAACAAGTAATTGTTCACCTTCCAATGAGCACATAGTAATAATCGAAAGTTATGGAATGAAACATGTTCTTTTGTCTGTAGCTTGCACCTCAAGCTACAACTTTGTCCTGTTATCTTACACTTCTAGCTACAGCTTTGTTCTGCAGCTTACTTGCACCGACAGCTCCGTATCCTGATGAATTTGAATAGTAACGACTAACGAATCAAACTAACCAACCACTCAAAAATTATCAATGCGAAATTATAGAAGAACAAGTAAACCATTAAGGCTTCTCTGTTTCATCTATATAGATAAAAAGGTATACAACAGACATATATACTTCTTCTCATAGATTTGATTTCATCATATAAAGTAGTACCAAAACCATATTTTATAACACAAATCTCTGCAGAGAAATCTCGTAAAAATCTGAAATTAGGTTAAAATAAAAGATTACACAAACTAACTCATCTGATAACTACAACTCTTAAGCTCAACGTTATCAATCTCCAAAACATCAGTCGGAAAATCACATCCCCCGTCACTCGTCATCCTCTTCTTCTTCTCTGTTTCTTGTCCATCAAGCAAATCACAAGGCTTAGGATCAACACCACTAGTAACACCTTCAACATCACTACACATCCAAATCACTTTCTTATGCTTAGCCGCCATAGAGATCGTAGCATTCGATATACAAATCCCAGTAAAAGGATCTCCAGAGATTCCTTCTAACCTTCCCGCCATAGAAACATTCTCAGCCACAATATCTCTGTAATTGATTCCGGTTATCTCCGGTAGAGCGTGAGGGTCGTAATGAGAATCAGCGTGAGCTTTGTAGTTCCCGGTCATCCAAAACACCCACTTCATCGTGTGTAGACTCATCCCTTTAACGTATATGTTCTTCACGAAAGCTCCTCTCCCCACGGCGGTTTTGATCCGTACGCCGGACTCTGTTTGGTAGGCCGTGATGTCTTCAGCTCTCACGTCTTCGATCCCGCCGGACATCTCGCTTCCGAGCGCGATCGCCGCGCTGTAAGGCGAGATACATGTTAGTCTACGGATCAGGAGGTGCTTCGTCGGCATCCCGAACGAGATACCGTACTCGTCCCAACCACTTTTCACGGCGATGCAGTCGTCGCCGGAGATTATGTAACAGTCTTCGATCCTCGTGTTCGTGCATGAATCTGAACCACACGTCGAAATCTATTTAGAATCAAGAAACTAAAAACTAACGATTCGATTTCATCGGCGGAGACGAAGTTCGAACCTGGATTGATGCCGTCGGTGTTCGGAGATTTCACCGGAGCGATGATCGTAACGCCTTTGACGATGATATTGCTGCCACGTAGGATAAGTTTTTATTAATAATCTATTAATATAATCGTGCGGCTGTTGTGGTGAGGGTGTATGTTATATAGATGAGAGTGAGATAATTAAACCTGCTGTAAACCGGGTGGATGTTCCAAGATGGAGAATCAAGGAACGTTAGATTTGAAATCTGAATTGTATCTGAGAACATTATCTCAATCAGGTACGGTCGAGTGTATTTTAATTTGCCACCGTGGAATTTTTGCCACCAAAACGATCCTTGACCGTCGATCGTGCCATTGTTCCCTATAAAATTAACATCCAACGGCTCTTAATTTGTTCTCTCTGTTTTTTTTTAAAGAAGAGGATGAAGCTTTTACCGGTGATAATGACGTCGGAGAGATTAGTTCCGAAGATGAGACTAGCGAATCTTCCGCCGGCGGCGTCACGTCCTCGTCCGTACGAAGGCAAAGCCTTTAGAATTGGGTATTCGTTCAAGTCTTGAGCGGCGAGAAGGGTAGCGTCTTTGTGAAGAAACAGAGTGAAGTGGCTTGTGAGGTTGAAACTTCCGGTGAGCCATTTTCCTGCGGGGACAAAGAGCTGAGCTCCTCCGTCTGATGAGTATTGGCTGAGATGATCGACGGCGCTCTGGAACGCCTTTGTGTTTAGCGTCTTGCCGTCTCCGACGCCACCGAACTCTGTTATGGAGGCACTGTGGGATCTGCAAGTGATTGCTGTGTACTCGAATGTTTCATATGACTGTGATACCTTTCTTCCTTGAGAAGAGGTTACGAGGTTTGAGAGGGTTATGATGGTAACTATGCAAGCGAGTATGTTCTTCATGGTTTTGTATCTGAAACAAGAAGACAAAAAAAAAAAAAGAGAGTTTAAATTAGGAAACATAGGTTTTATGTTAATGACGCATAATGAACAAACTAATATTTGAAAGCAAAGCAAAATGGTGTGTATTTGTTAGTTGAAGAGAGAAAGAGAATTACCTTGTGACTTCTGAGCCTTTGTGAATGTGAATGTTGATGAGGAAGGGAGTGGAGAGAATTAAGTATTTATAAGTGGAGAAATAATGGAGGAAAGATACGAAATTTTTTGTCTGAGTGTGCTGCTCTGATCTTATAAGTTCAGCAATGATTTTATCTCTTAGTGGTATCAATTGATTGGGAGATATAGCGGCGGTAACATTGTCTGCAGAAAATGCTGAAAATAGTAGCAAACAGAAACATATCCTTTTTGTGGATTGTGGTATATACTAGCTAACAGAGGTATGTCGTTACTATGACCATACTTGTTTTAAACGTCAAAAGTTAAAAAATTCTAGTACTGACTAGAAAGAAGAGACGGATTATGTTTATAAGGCTGTGTGATCAATCTCTAAATCAAGTTCAATGGCATCATATTGCTCTATACATATATAATAGAAAAGCATAAAACGATCATTCGCCTCAATCATACTTTAAATGTGTTTACAGGTATCTTCCCAAACATATAACATTAATCATAATTTGTTTAAACTGTGAGAGAATGTGAGGTGAGCTACGTCAATTCCTTTATTTCGTTTGTTTTCAGACTCACGGGTTTTAATGTTTCAGTTTTTATGTTCTTTCTAAAACAGATAAATACAAGAGAATGGGTGATTGTCTCCTTGTGACCTGTGACTTATGAGAGTAGAGTACATACATCAGATTTGTCTTTTTCGACATGGCTACTAAATTCTACATGTATATACCATTTTATACTCCTCGGTAGTTACTACTTACGGCAATTATAAATTTGTAAATAAATTTTACTATGGTAACTGTTAAGTGAAGTAACATGGACTAAGAGCAATTCTCCGATTGAGAATGTGTCAGGCCATGTTAAGTTAAAGAGAAGCTTACAAATACAATATTAGATTAGATTATCCTTGATATATAGTATAGTCTTAAGTTTAATTATTGTTGTTTTTTTGGTTTGCGAAGTAGGCTCCTCGTGAACTTTGGGGGTGTCCCACTTTCACTCCACTCATCATCCCACTTCTGCCGACCCACTTCTCACGCCTTCCATACTTACTCACGTTCACGGGTGCTTATGCTTATCTTACTTTTACAGTTTATTTTAATACAAATTCTGTTTCTTTATCGGGTTTAAACTATATTAATCTCTCTATTTGCAATAACAACCACCAGAAAATTACATCTAGTCAGCATTCATATACTCTTGTTTTAGTTTTTTAAGTATTGATTTGAATAAACAGAAGATGTTATAGTATTGAATACATGTACTGTACACGTTGTCTTTTTATACACGCACATTCCACAAAATTGCAGAACTTTTTAATTCCCCATTTCTAGGCTGCAAACAATGGATTGCTTAGGTCAAGCTTCTGGTTCAAAACTTTAAAACATGACATGATTCAAGATTTTGTTTTCCTATTATGAGTTTATGACCAAAATAACTAAATAATATATAGTAAAAGTACATGCGTAGTGTGGGGATGTAATTCTTATTTCTTCTAAACTTATGTTTATCTACACGAAAAGTGAAAACTCAGGCAGAAAATGTTAACGTGAAAAAAGCTTCAGAAAAAAAAAACAATATTATCAAGAGATGGAACCTCTATTGTTTTCTTCTCCTGCGGTCGCTGAGAGTTTATCCTCTAAAATCTGAAGCAAGTCATGGTACTGAGCGAAACCCAGGTGAGACTGAAACAACGAACGAACAAGTTTTAAAGAGGAGACCTACAAGTGGTGAGATGGGGAGTGATTGTTATGGAAACAAGAGTTACCTGTAATGTCATGCTATACGCTTTCCACAACCGTAGATCATACCGGAAAATATCATAAAGAACCTGCGTTGTGACAATTAAAGAAACAATCTGGCTATGTCACTGTGATGCTTTAAAGTTGTGATAACGGTGGAAATCTAAAGGATTTATACCTCGGACCGTTGTAATAGAGTGGCAAGAACAACTATCCATTCTTTGAACTTGACAGAACACATCTGAGCCAATAGAAACTCTGCATCTAACCGGTTCTGTAGCTCACTCATCTGCAGCTGTGGACATTTAATTGTAGAATTTAAGGTAAGATAAAGTTACTCAACAATGCAGAGACTTTTATGATGCCATAGGGATCTATGTGTTTGGTTTGCACATGTTTCAAGCAGCAGAATTAGAGAAAAAGAGTTTTGAACATGATAGAGACCACAATGGAGTTGATTCCTTACCTTTTGCCCAATCAGCTCAACTCCTGCAGCAAAATTCTGCAGCTGCGCACAACCATATCTTTCTCGTTGAAGAAAATCCTGGAGTTTTGGCATCATTAGTAATTTATTTGGGTCCAAGCATAAAAAGGTGAAAGATATAGATTGCCAACGTACCACAATATCAAACTGGGTGCCTTTGACGAATGCAACAAGCTTCGAAAGTTCTTTACCAGACATCAAGTAACTGGCATGACTTTCAAGTATGCTCTTTACAGAAGCAACATGAGGACTTTGCTCTTTGAACGAAGAGCTGCATCAGAGTCACGTTAATCAAGTAAAAATTGATCAGAAGGCAATTGTATTACTCTAGAAATAAAAAACCAGAATCAGAGTTGTAGTTTCCACCTCTTATCGAGTGATGATTTCTTGTGGCTGGAACCGAAGATAAGAAACCCGAGAAGCTTAGGTGATAAAGAATCTGATTCTGTTGGCGCCTGCTCAATGTCTCTTCCAGATCTTAGCAAGAACCTCACCTTACAGCATAATTGTCATAGACAAACATCATTACTCAGGATTCACGTTTTGAATTGCCCATTTTAAACAAACAACAAGAACATCAAATACATACTAGCTCTCCAGCAAGATCATAAAGGGACTCATCAAGTGTCGCCTGCAAATTTACAAATAAACTTTCTTGAAGAACAGAAAGAAGGAAATTGACAAGATATAAATTTTACATGCGACAGCCAATATTACCTGCAATAGCCGCAATGCACAGTACTGACTCACAGCAACACCTTCCAGTTTGGCAATCACCTGCACAATTTCTAAACTTAATTGTACGCTTCGAAACATAGTGTAACAGAATTCTACAGAGTTCCATAATAAACAAAAGAATGCATTTTGCTGATACACCACTATTTAACTAAACATATTCGAGGGTTAAGGATTTCTGAGTCTTACAAGTATATAGCACGCTGCGGTTCGATACCATCTTCGCTGGAAGCAGTCTTCAAACAACCTAGAACGCAAAAGAGAATATCAAGTTTCATAGCATAGAAAACAGTTTAGTCAACAAAAAGAGCAGAAAAGATCGGCGACGTTGGCCATCGTAGACGCTGCTCACTATTAAGTGTCTAGTACAGTAAACAAACCTAGTTTTATAGGCGTTATAAGAAACAAACAAGAAAACAAAGGCCAAACACAGAGACAGTGAAACATACGTTGTTGATATCCCAGCAGCAGAAAATAAATCAGCCCAGTGTCGGGCATCGGTCTTTCTGGCTACATTCACTACCACATCATAGTACTCCGGGAAATTTTTTATTAAATCACAAGCTTTTCTCAAAAGAGATAACTTTTTAAGATGTCCAGGTCCTGAAATCTGGTTCCGGTTTGGATTTGGCCTGAAATTTGTAATATGCCACAAGTTCAGGAAAAAAATCAAATTATGTGAAGCAAGACTAGAAGGTTAGGTAAAAATTACAAAGAACGGAGATAATTTATAAAAGATTGATAGCATTAGGTACCTAGAAATCTCTGCATCGAAAACAGTAAAAAGAAGCCACTCCAGACAATGGGAGAAGTGAGGTTTCTCTGCCGATAATTGTGCTAAGAGTAACGCCTCTTCATTTTTGTCTCTCTGTCCACAATATAAGAAAAGCAGAATAAGATTCTGAGAAATGAATAAAGGAAGAGAGAGAAGAGATCATTCTAACTTAAGAAAAGAGAGGCCAGGACCAACAATACCTGAAGGAGGTGGCGGAGCAGGCAATGTAGTATAGTCTGAGCCTGGGGTGTAGGCTCAAAACATGGGAACTCTGCGCTTGCCGAAAAGGACATCCTCTGAGAAACTCCAACAACAACACCCACGTTTGGTAAAAGTCCCAGGGGATACACCTCGCGATCAAATTCCAACTCTGGATCCAACTAAAAGATGGAACAAAATATGCATTTGAGTTGATAGATCAGTGAAAAAGTAGAAATTATAAGGGGGATGTGTTTGAATGTATATGTTATCAAACAATGATGTTACAGACAATAAGAATCAGAACAAAAAGAAGCTACCGATGGTGGTGAAAAATGGACTCTACTAGGATACATACCTGCAGGAAATCCTCTTGCATAAAAGGGTCTTCCCCAAGAGAAGGATACCAAACCTGTAATATAGAATTTTAGCAATAAACAAATCAGGAAAGTACGAAAGACAGAGATCAAATAGAGAGTTACTGTCAGACACTTGGGGGTAAGGCAATCCAAGATAGAAGAAGACTATAAAAGTGGACATAACAAGTAGCTCTGAAGCAGAAGAACTACCTGCATTCCTCGGTGCCCATAATCTAGCCAAGATACTTCCTCGACAAGATTTGTCTTCTCCTCCGACTGACCACATGTCACCCAAAATAGTTCAACTGAGTCCGTAAGTTCCCTTTCTCGTCCATCAGCCAAATCAAGAAGTGAAAGCTCCCCATTTCCCCTCAGTATAAGACATCTAAGGACAGCACAAAGACATTTAGTATGACAGCATAAACTGAAAGGATGTTCTACTCTATTCATGATTACCTTGAGGGTTCCCTGTCTGGCAAATCAGAAGAAAGATCATTATCCAATTCGCATTCTCTCGGATGCTGGTCAGGAACAAATCGCATTGCTGCTGGATGGCTCTTTGCAGTCATGATGGACAACTCTCTTACTGTGGAAAGCTGTTTGTCATTTAATCACTTTAAGGTGCATGAAAAGCAACTCAAGCGCTCACATTTGGAAGTTAAAAAGGTATATTTTACTGGAAATGATGCATTGAAGAGATAAGCTGGAATATTTAACTACCTGTAGATCTGCTTTGCTTGAAGGTGTCAATTCACCATATATCTTCACATGGTAGACGTGGATGATAAACGGAAGATAAGATACGAGTATATAATCCTGGTAAACATCCATCACCATTGGTTTGCCAAGCAGCACTTTTCGACAAAGTAAAGAGCTCTGATCAAGGTGATATCTTGGATAGAAAAGCAGTTCATATCTGCAATAATTAGCAAACATACACATAAAATGGAACATCATTCAAAGACAAAGTGGCGAGAAACGCTTTTAATCTTTTATGTAAAAAAAAACGTCTGGAAGAGTCGCAAATACATTTCTACCAAATGACACTTTCTCTCCTATGTAACAGTAATAAATATTGCCACTGAACCATGATTAGAAAACTAATAATATAGATTGGGCCTTACGTATCAGAAGCTTCGATATAGTTGCATATTACGACAATCTTCCCCAGCCATAACAACCCCTTGCAATGAATCTGTTGCTCTTGACTGACATCTCCAAATACCCTCCACTTCTTAAACCTAACGTCATACAAAATCAGGCCATGTAAACCAGCAACCGCCAAGTATTTCCCATCCTCGCTAGCTGCCACGTGTTGAACAGGCCAATTTTGGGTAATATAAGAAACCTGGACCAAGAAAACGTATATAAGAAATTTGTTTCGAAAGTGATACGAATGAATGAGCAAAAGGGGATAACAGATATGTTGATACTCAACTGGAAGTTTTAGATGTAAAAGCTTAAGTTCGTCAGTGTCCTCCGCCTGAACCATGAGTAGTCTATCATCACCATACATTACCTGACGAACATAAGTTTTTCCTGAAACTCCTCTATTTAAGCAACACTTTCCAAAGGAAAATGCAAGAATTCTATCACATGATGCCTCCTCTGTAGCAAATAGTCTATATCCATATTCATCCCACTGGATGGCTGAAGTACCATTCATCAGTGGTTCGTATTTACAGTCTTGTTTTGGGTTAATTTTAGGGGAAGATGTAGAACTCAGTCCAATTTGGCGGACAGTTGACATCAATCTACATCCAGAAACAGACCAAACTGCAAGTCCTCTCAACTTCCACCCAACAGCAAAAGCAGAATTATCAGGCGTCCATGCAATGTTACTGACAGGCCCAGTGTAATCCGCTGAATAACTGCAAGTTCAAAACAGTGTTATCATCCATGTACCCAAAATATCAAGGGCATGACAGAAGGAGTAAAACTGAAAATCCTGAATAGACCAGCATATTTGTACTGGAATAAACCATTCAAGATTTCTGGATCCTTGCGTAAGTACAAGAACTACCTAAGGCATCTAAACTTCCAATTTTAGTATGATGCTATGGTCTTTACACAACACCAGAATAAATACTCCTAGAATAAAGACCCGAACTTTCAACACTAGAATTAAAAAATAAACCTTCAACACAACACGCAGCAGCTGTTTCTCATAGTAACAAGTTACTTACCCCCAGTCATGCAAAGAAACTGTTCGTAAGAGAGAGATCGATTGTGACAGATCATATAACTCCACCATCCCTTTTCTTGTACCTACAGCAAGAATTTGTTGCTCTGAAGCCACTGATGCACAAACAACATCACCACCCAACTTCTTCTCAGCTTTAATGCTCTCAGTGTACTTTAAACCTTTCTTATTCACAGAGCATACTACTAGCTGCCCGTCAGAATTCAACACAAACAATAATTTCGAACGAGTGCAGAGTTCCAGCTGAACAATAGCCGATTTTGTTGAGAAATCATCAACAGATGCAAGTGTTTCCGAAGCTACTCCAGAAACTAGCCCATTACCAAAAGTGTAGGACAAGAGTCTATCATTGTTGCTATCAGAAGAATGGAAGCCAATACTGAAAGCTCCACCAAACTACAAAGACAAACAAAATTTTTAGAAATCAAGAGTCCTGCACAAAGAAACCAAAAACAAACAACGCAGATGAGGCAGATCTACGTTATTATTACCTCTCCTTTCCAGGAAATACTATATAAACACCCATCAGAGAGTCCCAAAAGCATAGTTTTGCTATCCCTCACAAAATTGCTCCTACACAGAGTGAAAAAAAATTGGCCTTACATTTCCAGTCACAAAACATTACTGTGTCAACTCATAACGGTAAAAAAGTTGGGCAACGACAGAGACACGTACAGAAAAAAAAAGCACTTACACAGACAAGTCCTTCCCAGCAAAAGGGACCTGCTCACTTAGCAAAAGAGATATGGTTGCAAAACACAACTCCGACGAGGGTTGTCTCTCTCCGTGTTTTACTCGTCTATCCGTAAATTTTATTTTATATATATGAAGAAAAAATGATGATGTCTGCAAAACAAACCCAAGAACAAACAAAATAAAAGACATACAAAATAGAGACAAACAGTTCTCTTAACAAAACAGGTAAAGTGCCTATTGATTAAATTGATCCAAATGAGATATAGGCTTAAGAAATATCTAATATCATCAAGCTTTTGTATCCCCCAAATCGATGAATTCTCAGCTGAAAGAGTGAAACTAAGAACATACAAGAACAGCAATCAATTTAGAGTCTGGACTCCACACAGCATGCAAATTCTCTCCTTCTTCTCGCACAGACTTCTCATCTCTCATAAACTTTCCCAACCTCACTCGTTGCTATCCCGGAAAGAACAAATCAAACAAAGCTATCAGTTAACGAAGTCTAATTACGAATGACAGTGACGAAATGCAGAGATGAAATAAGCGCAAGCACCTGAGAAGATCCCCAAAGCTCCAAATGAGACGGAGAAACAACAAGCAATAGCCGACCTGCGAGCTTAAGGTACACGACTCGCTGCGAAGACGGACATGATCCCGCTAAAAGCGGGATCACCTGCGGCCATCCGTAAGCCATATACATCTTTTTTTGGCTTTCTCTGTGAAAACTCAAATCCTTTGCCTTCCTTTGGCTATTGTAACTCAACAATGGATCTGAAATCCGAGGAGAAGAAATTACAGATTCTGTTCACATACAGAGATCATAACAACATTTGTTGGCATAAAGGAGGAAGGAAGAAGAAGATGGTGGATCTCGCAGATCCATAAACGGAGCATCAAAATTGGAACACTGACCCAAAAATAAATCGCCCGACCGGTTTCGGGTTTTAATTTCACAAATCGAACCGGTTTAAGTCCTTCCCATGAAAACCGGATTCTGGAGAACATAAAAAGCCCAATGGGCCTTTCACGGTTTCACCAAAATTTAAAACCATAGAAACATTGGTTAACGGCTTTACTACAATTACAAACCATGTCCGATCGATCATGTTCTAGTCTGTTTTCATCAAATTTTAAGTTAATAGAGACTCTACATTCCTCGTGGAATGTATCAATTGGATTACACGATTTGGTAATTATAACATACTTTCTAGTTTTAATGGTTAATCTTTGAAACATTCTTGAGATGATAATAGTTTTTTTCTAGTAATTAAGTGCGGTTGTTAGGAGAGGAGTTCGGCTCTTTTTAGGCCCCATATGATAATGTAAAAGCAACCTTATGAGCATTATTGAGTCAGGACAAGAGCGTATGCATGTTATATGGTAAACCCTAATTTGCATTCGACCACAATTTATATAAATACATAATATTTGAAGTTCAAAAACGATATTTGTACAAACATGATCACATAAACGCATGAGTTCTCCTCCCCACGACCCTTGTTGTTGTCTCACTTGGGTGTGAAAGCCTATTAAAACACAAAAACAAAAAAACACAACAGCTAGTCAACGACAAGTCAAAACATCATCAAGAAACACACAAAAGTGATTTGGATCACACTTACAGCGAAGATTGTGGCGTGACCAGGATCAGCAAGATGTGCAAAAAGGTTATCAATAGGACCGGTACCAGTGTAGATGTGTTGGAACCAAGCACCCATCACTGCCAACATAGCCAACCTTCCGTTCTTGATCTCCTTGGTCCTCAACTCCTTAAGTTTAGCCGGGCTACCTGATCCCCAACCCAACGGGTCGAACCATAACCCACCCGGGTAACCAACGTCTGTGCCCGTCAGTTTGTTGTTTGGGAAGACTGGGTCAGTGTTGACGCTACCGGGCTTGATGATGTCTGCCCATCTACGTCCTTCAGCCCATCCGATCAAGATTAGCTCAACGACGAAGAGTGTGGTTTTGTCCGTGAAATACTCTTGCTCTCCCGCCGTGTACCACGATGGAGTGTTGAGGATTCCGATCTTCGTTAGAAACTCAGGGATGAATATCCCGGCGGCTCCTAGCATAGCCCATCGGCAGTGGACTAGCTCTGCTTGTACGTTCCACTTTAGACTGTCAGGGTCCGATGCTGCCATGTGTCCAATTTTGTCAGAAAATAATGTAGTCTTAACTTATTTGTAATATTGGTTTAAAAACGTATAAAGGGAGAACAACAGATAAATAAACTCACAAAGACCAAGAGGATCAAATCCGAAGTCACCGGGGAGGCTACCGTCGAGCCACTCTGGAGGAGTGCTTCCGGGGAACCAGATCGGTCTCTCTGGATCTGCTGCGACGGCGCGGACCGACGCATCAGGCCTGGACACAGCTGGAACTGTCAACTTCTTCTTCAGCCTCAGTTTCTTCCCACCCAAGAAACTGCACATATATCATACAATATCATAAATCTAAGGATCATCATATATATGGATCACACTATTATCATATACAATAATAGCATAACTTTTTATCATATGGATCATCACTATTATTATTAACAAACCACACGTACGCACGTTCTTGGGAATATGCTACCTATACAAATTAATTACTAGAGATCAATGGATCACTACGCTCGTCATGTAAACTAAACTAGTTTACGAGGATCTGAATCACATTCATCTATAGGCTATATAGCAGATGATGGTAACTGATAAGAAGAGAGACAACAAAGATGAGCTTACCTTGGAGAAGAAATGGCGGCGATGGCAGAAGAAGCACAAAGAGATGCCATTGTTCTCGACGTTGTTGACCTTCAAGACTCAAAGTGTGTTAGAAAGAAGAAACGAAAGAGTGTGATGTGTAATCTATTAAAAGCCCTCTGATGACAGAATCAGATTCTGCTTATCTGATTATCTATATGGATAACGCAAAGTGTTTCCCCATTGGTCAATTCATCTACACGTGGCAATTTCTTCCCACCACATCTTGGATTCTCTATTTGAACATAAGATTATTTAACTGAGTTTTAGAAAAATAAGATATTAGCTTGTATTTCAAGTGATTGGGCCGAGCAAGAATATCGAAAGCCCATATTTGCTTTGGGTTTTCTAACTTTAGAAGAAATCAATGGGCCGTCAAGAAAATAGATTTGTCTTCGACATTTGCGGGGACCTCATTTAATTTTTCTTTTTCCGCAAATCAAACTTTCAATAAATTCAAAGAATGTAATTACGAAATCTTATACAGTAACACAATTATTACATATACAAATATATGCGTCATACACTAAGAAAAATACAGCATAAGGGAGATTGACGATGCTTTCCGAAGAGTAGCCTTACTCGCTAACCATTCATAAGATCGGTTATTGTCCAATTTCATATTTGATTTTTTTTCTGTTATGATTTGCTTGCAGCATCTGCGGGGACCTCATGTAATTATGTACCTTCTCTACGAACTAAATGCAATTTGTAACATCGAAATTTGATAATATAAACACATGGAGTGGTACCAAGCAAAATAATACATGAAGTGGTACCATCATGACGTGTAGGAGAAGGACAAGACGAGATCTAAGACTGTACACTCACAAGCAAATTGATTAAAAATATCTATGAACATCGTTGTTAATCGATCAACTATTATTGTAGCGATTGAGATTGTACGTTTTTTTTCTATCTCAGAACCAACCCCTACTTTATTATACAAAACAAAACTCTGACTTCACATCTAATAAAACTTTATGATTATCGAACACTAGTTGGCCATGTTTAAAAGAGAGTTCAAAGTAGAAATAGAAAACAGAAAGATAGATATAATAAGCTAATTATAATCTTTATCATCGCAATATGTTACAATCTTATCTTTAATAATATCAACAACAAGAAAATCCTTAGCAGAGACTGAATACATGAACTCCAATAATTAAATATTTGGTCGTATTTTTTAAGTAGAAAAGCAAAAAGATTGTAATAAAAAAATTTGTGTTGTCGTGACTTTCATCATCTAAATTTTATTCAATTACAAATAAAGTAGTGATTGAAACTCAGATTCCACCAAAAATCATCTTAACATCTAAGATCAATATTGGATCAAATTGGGTTAATATATAGTAAGGTATATATATATATATATATACTTATATAGGTTATGAATCAAACAAGAAACAGTCAATCAAGTATATTCGTATCGTTTGCATCATGGGACCAGAGAAAGAGATGGCGCGAGTAATCAAAATTAAACAGTGACCTGACAAAGAGAAGTGTGGGAGAGATATATAGGAGTTGCATGAGATGAAAGGCATAGAAGCAATAGGGCCATGTGACTGTCTCGGCCTCATTATAACATTTCCAAATCAACACACCAATCTCCATACCTATTTCGCTCCTCTTATCGTTTTGGAGAGTGTTTTTCTTTCTTTCGGACCCAATGGTTATTGACAACTTTCCATGTCTTTTTTGTCGTATAATATACATACAAACATGTATGTTCGGTGACTAGTTGAGCGTCATGAATTTTCTAATTGAAGTTTGGTTTGAAATTTCGTGAAGACGTTGAATACAAAAACAGTATAATACTGTACATGTATTTATATACCTGTGTAATCATATATTATGTCTTGTCAACAAAACTTTAAATGAGTTTGATTATTACAACTACATATCTACAATTATGAGCTCAAACGTTAATATATACTTTATGAGTTTTTGGTATTTTCTGTTTTTATGGAAGCTTGTAATTGTATAGACTACAGTAGTGTTTCAGAAAAAGAAAAAGTAGACTTCAGTATATAGAAAAATTATGATCTGCGTTTTCTAACGTATACGGTTTCCCCTAGATGAGTAGATGAGTAGGACAAGTTGATTTTAAAATACGATTAAAGATAACATAACATATATATGTTCATTGGTAAAACGACATTTCTCCGATCATAGTTGAGCCATGAACCATTGCCGGTTGGTGGAAGGATCATTGCCACCGACGACTTGTCTCCTATATACATCCGGCCCACCACTCAGTTAAACAATGGACTTTTTTCTTCTTTTATATACTACTATATAGTTATTAAAAAAAAAACAAATATACATCATTTTCGAAATTGAGGGTGAGGAGGGGTATAGATAAGGTTGATTGATTCCTCTTTATTAATCATCTCTATTCCCCTCTCTTTAAAGCCTCCATGACCCACAACACACTCTTCTCTCGTTTCTCTTTGCTTTTCTTCATTTTCTTTTAACTTTTGCTTTTGTAATGTTTTACTCCAAACCTAATGCCTTTTTCTTTTTTTCATCGATCTATATTTATTCCAGTTTAATCTTATACTGATCTTTAGTAACCCAAACCGTAGTGCTATCATTTGTCAAGGAAAAAAAACTAATTAATTCAGACCGTAGTGGTAGTAGTAGTAATATAATCTAACAAAGACAAAAGCAATGAGCTATATATAAATTAGTAATAGTAATATTATAGTTGATCGATATCATTATTTGATATATGCACCTCAACTAATACCAACATTGAGTCACAAAAACAAATGTCTGCACTAGTCAAGTGAAGAAAATAACCTAATAGTAAGCTATTCAGCTTAGCTGCTATAAGCCTTAATTAGCAGATGTGTAATTACGTGTAATATAAATCTGTAATATATTCCTTTTTTTTTTTGTTTTCCTATAAACAGTAAACAGAGACTACGCATCAGACATCTTTTTGGATGTGTGATTCATGTAACGAATAAGCTTAGCCGTTTGATTGAACTTTAATATTCCCTCTGTCCACCAAGATTGATGTTATGTGATTTTTTCTTGTCTCATAAAAATTGATGTTTTACTATTTTTAATTAATTAATCTTAAACTTTTGTAAACTTCGAGATTAAGAAAATTCAATAGTCATTGGTTTATAAATATATAATACATTTTAATAAGAAAACAATATTGTATTTAAAATTAATAATCATTATTTTTTAAATTGTGTGAAGTCCCTCAAACATCAATCTTTGAGGACAGAGGAAATACTAGATTAGTTAACAATCTTTGATCAAATTACCAATATTGTTTCTATAGACTATGATAACGATAATTAGTGTTCTATTAATGTCCTAACACCGAGAACGTAGCCTATTTTTCTACTGGCCTAGTGTAAATTTCACGTGTTAAATAAATGGGAAAGTACAACGAATCCCAAAAAAAATATAGTACTATATAAAATGGGGAAAAATAGGACGAATTAAATTAATTTTGCAATCCACATCAACAATCTCCTATCAACCGCACGTACCACGTGTGCTGATCGTCGTGCAACTTGCAGATGCTTTTATTCCAAAGATATGTATCCTGTAGAGACGCACGTAGCCAATTAAAAAAAAAAAACAACAATCCCAACAATGTTTGGTGACAGAACCATATCTCACAGACCAATCTTATCACCTTTTTCTTGCTTTCCCCCATTTGTACTCTCTCTCTCTCTTAACATCACTGCACCGTTCAGATAACCAAACGTCACAGTCAGTAACTTTATCAAAAATCAATCTTACACGACACGACGTCGTTAAGACAGATCTTGTACCAATCTTTTCTTCATCTTCTTCCTCCTCCTTTGGCCTCTCTATAAATCAAACTTCTCAGTTTATTAAAAAAATCAAACTTTACCAAAAAAAAAAAAAAAAAAAACCCAGAGCTCACTCACTCTTGAAAAAAAAACCCTAGCTTTTCTCCATGGGCTTTCCCGTAGGTTACACAGAAGTTTTCTTACCGAAGCTATTCGTACAAACGCTTTCGATTCTAGGTTTCATAAGAACCGTCGTCTTCTCTATCTTCCGTTTCTTGGGTCTCTCAGATTTTCTCGAGATGGACCAAACCTGGCCCGACTACACATCGTACCCGAATACCCGAATACCCGAAACCCGTTCTTCACCTTTCTCGGCGCTCCTAATCAGAGAGATCTTACCGGTCGTAAAATTCCAAGAGATAAAAAACTCCGGCGAAGAAGAATCACCGGAAAACTGCGCCGTGTGTTTGTACGAGTTCGAAGGAGAGCAAGAGATCAGGTGGCTGAGAAACTGCAGACATATATTTCATCGGAGCTGTCTTGACCGTTGGATGGATCATGATCAGAAGACGTGTCCGCTTTGCAGAACACCGTTTGTTCCAGATGAGATGCAAGAAGAGTTTAACCAACGGCTTTGGGCTGCTTCTGGTGTTCACAGTGACTTGTGTCCTGTCACCGAATTGTTATAGAAAAGGCAACAAAGAAAAAGACAGAGAGAGAGACCACGCTTTCTCTCTTTTGCCGTCCCCTTGTTGTTGTTCTTTTTTTACCACTTCTTGTACTTTTGATTTTGCTTTACTGACAGTAATTAGATTTGCCACGCTTTTATGTGTGTATTACATATGAATGAGAGATGAGCAATTTAACAATTTCGAGTACTTTATTTACTTTGATGAGTTGAAGAAAACAGTTAAAAAAAAATGACTTAAATGCTAAAAATATCAGAATAACCAAAATCATATAGTACCATATTGGACTGAAAAGTATTAAATTCAGGTTTTATATGGGAAGATCTGGATAAAATAAAACCGATATTTGTTTCATTTTTAATCCAAACCAAAGTTATGACCTTAAATTTCCATTTAGAGTAACTTATGCTATTTTAATTAATGCTGAGAGTTGTTAATTTTAGTTTTAACCGGGAGTAGTTAAGATCTTGTATTCTTGTCAGTACTTGTCTCTGACCGCTGACCAGTGACCACATCTGTAACTGTAACAATAAAAAATTATTGTAATTATGGTAATAAAGATTTTAAAATTCAGACTATCACTTTTTTTTTTATCTCTAGTTTTAACCAAAAGGATCTAAATTCAATGGATCATGGTAATGCGTAAAGGCAGAATCTGGTAACATGCGTTGGTCTGCAGATTGATCAGTCAATTCAAACGTAACATTTTTCTTTCAATATAAAAAATATATAGGTACCAAACATCGAAGAATCTTGAAAAACGAACATTTTTTATTTACTTCATCCGTTTTCTGATTCTTATTATGGCGTTCTTGGCTTAAACTGATCCGTACTGAAAATCCAAGAATTGTTGTATGTTTTTTATGTAGCATTTTACTAAACATGAGATTGTAATTTGGTATAGAGAGATGACATGCTTTCAATGTAGAGAAAGATAATTGAAGTGGGTAGGTTAAAAAATGGGGCTAGTGGCATTTACTATTTGGGTAATGATTGAGTAGATGACCAATACAAATCACCAGCATCTATAATCATCTCCTGCTCTAGATTTTATGTACTAGAGAATCTATTTTCTTTTTAATAATAGACTATAGGGCAATCAGTAACAATAAAACAATTAGATTGTTGTAGACTAGTAGTCCACATTCACACACAAAACACCAATAGTATTAAAATATGTTAAAAGTATATGTTTTGTATACGCGTGTAATGGCGCAATGTTCTTGGAGTATCTATCTGAAAGGTATCCAAAACACCAAAAATAAAATATGTTAAAGCAATGTTCTCGGAGGTTCTTGTGCTGCTAACTATACAAAACACTTGTGCTCCAAGAACATTGTTTGCAATATACAGTTAGAAACAGAGAGCTATGTAGTGGTTGGCTCCACCCCAAAGTCACATCATGAAATGCAAAACTGTTTGGCATCTAAATCGCAACACCGCACAAGTTAACAACCATCTTTATCGAAAGATTCAATTTTTTCAGCAATCTCAATCATCAGCCCCTCTCGTTGTTTTTCAGCAAAAGCAAGACACTTATTTGCAGAGCCGTGCGAAGGTAAATAATTATAAGAAGCGAACAAAAATAAAATGCCTCAGTTTAAACTATATAAAATGAAATTGTTTGTAAAAATTAACTACATTGTTATATAATTAAAATAAATAAAGAGACAAACTGAAACAATATATTAGTTCTTAAACATTAACATAATATGATTTGATATTTCAATTATTTAAAAAAATAGAGTAAATAGAGATAGTAAATTTTAATTTGATAGAATCAATTTGGTGAAAAAAAAAAAGTTGAAAGAAAAATTTGTTACTGTGTTATTGTAGAATCAAAATATGAGAAAACTGTAACGACGAAATAAAATGCAATCAAACTAGTTGTTTAATTAGAATCAATTTGTAGTCCTAATTGTTTAACTAGGCATAGAGTATTTCATATAACTAGTTCTTTTTAATTAATTAATATAATAAGTCTATGTTTAAAATTAGATTGTAGAAATCCATATTTTGTTTCTAACGTTGTAACTTGTAAAAGAAAATTATGAGTCCATATTTCCATAGTTATATATTTTTATTAGGAATAAACTACATGACATTACTAAATTATATGCCTTTATTTTTTTTCAAAGTTGGATGTCACAAGCGGCTGCTTCATTTACAAGCGGCTGCTTCATTTTCTATAACTGCTGTACGGCTCTGCTTTACTCAAGGTTCTCCGAAGCATAAGCCAATCCACACTTCCTTTGGACTTGAGGTCTACAATTATGTTGATTCTTTCCATGTTTGCAAGGTTCTCCAAAGCATAAGCCAATCCACGCTTCTTTTGGACTTGAGGTCTACAATTATGTTGATTCTTCCCATGTTTGCAAGTCTCTCCTTCTTTTCTTTCCATTTTTGGCAGCTCCAAAGTCCAAAGGCGACCTACCCCTTGTATACATTTACATATCAAGACTCTAACATATACATGTATTACTAGTACGTACGGACTTATAAATTGTATAATAACCAACTAGTCCTTGTTTAAAAGTATTACATGCCATTATTTGATCTTGACACAAAATGTCATAACTGTTTTTAAATATATATATATATATGAAACAGTACCATATTTATATATATGAACCAGTACCATATTTACATGCCATTGTATCTTTCTATCTATATTATTCTAGTTTGATAAGAGTTTTTGTTCAAAATATGTACTTTAGACTAACTCCAATGGTTTGTTCAAAATATGTACAAACTCTATTTTTTATCTAAAATAGAGCAAAGGTTTGTTCCAATAGTTGACTATATTTCTTATTTTTTAAAAAAATTAATTCAGTAATGATTTATTAAATAATTTATTTCAACTTCTACGGTAATCCTCTAATTTTAAAATTTACAAATTCAACCCACTTAGTTTATTTTAAATAGATATCTAATAAAATTATGATATTATTAAAAATAAAATTTCATTACAGAACTTTAAGTAGAAGATACATTGATTAATACATATGTATTAAACACCATCATTAGTATACTTTTCCTACAAATAATCAAACTACTATTCAACAGAGATTACAAAATTGGAAAAAACCCACAAAACCAACATACATCAATAGTACAAGGAAAGAATTAGCACAATTAGTAAGATACTGAGATTTACAAGGATTTTTATTTACATATCAAAATATTGTTTTGAATTTCCAAATAAAGAGGAATTTTCAAATTATTTCTTATTTAACGATAAAACCGGCTGAAGACCAGCTGGTTAATTAACGAAAGTAATGAACAGAGACGATGTTAAACCCCCTCATCCACATGTCACTCAGGTACGCGATTGCATCTACCGTGACCGCTTTGGTACATTTGGATAGCTAAGAAACTTTTTTTTCAAATATTTTAGATACATAAATCAATGTACAATAATGTATTTTTTTTAGTAAAGTGTTGTACAATAAGCAACACCGGAGTCTACATCGATTTAATATTTGTTGAAACTAAGAGTATCTCCAACAATCTCTTCATTTTAAAGGGAACACACGTTCAAAATAAAGGTTTGAGCGTCACTTGCTCTAATGATACACTTCAAATTCCTTTTTTTTTTTGTAATTTTCTTATTTTACATTATAGTCCACAATATTACTAATTATTAGGTATAATGATAAAACTTTCATATATAAATATAAAACATACAATTAAAAAATTAATCAAACAATAATAATAAATACAAATCTTATATATGATAATACAAAATAATATATAATTATTAAAAATTATAAAATAAAATTACTCAATATAATTATTTTTATAATGCTCTCATATATGATTAATTAGCCTGTTTTAAAAAATTTATGATTAATTTTATTTTTGTATAAAGTTTGTGTCTAAATGGTATATCTTTCATATATCAATAATTACATAATTAAATTATTTGAATTTGTATAGATATATTTCAAACAATTGAATTTAATATAATTATTTGTAAGATTTATAAGTGATAAGAACTACTGAAATATATGAAAGATATTGAGGGTCTCAATAATGCACCCTCAAATTTAAATGTTCACTACTCAACCTTTTAAAATTTGAGGGTTTAAGGGGTTGTTGGAATTTAAAAACCTTACTATTTGAGGGTGCTCTAATGGTACTATCCGGCAATCTTACGAACTTTGAGGGGTTGTTTTAATATCACTAATTTAATATTTTGTAAACTTTTAACCATTATTGCAAAGTATAACTCACTAATTAAATATTGTGTATTCTTTCTTCTCTTGAAGTAGGAGCGCATAAACTTGCTTTTGTAATGTCTTTATTATAGCAATCTTTTAGATGGAATTGCATATTTTCTTTCGTAGTTTACTGTTTTTCTTCTCAATTAGAACGATAGGATAAATCAAACCACCTATTTTAACTTTTTAATAGACATGCGAAAAGTGAAACTTCACTCTTTTGACTCTAGCTTAAAACATGCTTCAATGTGTATGCATATATAGCGTCTCAGGCATCACCATCCTTCACTTCACTGAACTGCAAAAAACCCAAGGTAAAGAAAAGTTAGATGAATGAAGATTTCAAGTTAGATGAATGAAGATTTCATGTCTCTAATAACAATCAAGACTCAAGAGTGAGCGAAAGAGGAGGTTACTTGTATATGAAGGCAGCGATTCCCAAGAGTATGCATAAGAGGATGATATCTATGCAGAAGTTGCGGCTCGATCTCAACTATAATTGAATAGAAAACAATGAGCTTTTAATTATATTAAAATGATGAGGTTGTGATCTTACTTCTTAGAGGAATGTGTGTTATATTACCACCTTGGTTACAGTATCCTTGAGCCTCACATTGGTGCTTTTCAAGTCAGTAGCTGCTTTGTCAGTCTAAATTACATGATACCAAATCAAGAAGAGGTATAAGCATGATCTCGCTAAAGAAAAACTCTAGATGAAGGAGGACAAGTGTTACTTAATTAACCTTTGTATTTATTTCATCCATGAGTGGTTCTTGTCTATCCAGTTCCTGTAATGTTTGGAAGCAGTAAGAGAATCACTACGACATGTTCAATAAAAAGAACCATAACATCAACTACACAACAAGATATCGTTATATAGGTGAACCTCATTGATGTCCTGAGCCATATTCTTGAGTGTATCCAATCCTTCAGCTATATAATCCAATCCTTGATCCTGTTTCCACATTAGTTAGAGACTCTTGCTTACTTTCAGAAATCGGTCACTAGACCAAATGATAAAAAGAGTCAAAAACACAACACTTGCCTGTTTAATTCTTCTCATCTCATATTCTTGTTTAAACTGACCAGACTCTTCAGTTGGCTCGAAATATTCACTACCAATTCTATGATCTGATTGATACAAGTGACCAAGTCTTCATAACTCAACATTACTAATCTTATAACGCAGAGGTCACTAATAACGTAGAGAAAACAAGATATAAATACCCGAGACATTAGTATCGAATCTGATGTTCGAATATGATGTTGAACCTGGCCAACCACCTATAACAGGAGCAGAGGTATCTGGTATGGCCTCAATCTTATCTCTCAACGACAAAACCAAATCATTTCTAAAATCAAGCTCTTCCTTTGAAATCCCTTTGACCTAAAAACAAGACTCAAATCATCAGATTTTGAAATTAGGTCACTGAACAAAAAAAAGAAAAAGAGAAGACCTTTTTGAGAGAAAGCCTCTGAAGTTTTGGAACTCCTTCAAGCAGTCGAGCTTTCGTTCTTCGAATCTCCGCGTTCATCGCTACAGCTTTGGCTTTACTCGTCTCAGACGACAAATCCTCTGTTTTCTATATTACGTTTTCTCACACAATCTTAACGTTACAAAACCAAAACACACAAAAACAGAAACGCAACGGGATCGAGTGAATGATCTAAACGAACCTGAAGAACAGTTTCGAGTGCAGATTCGAAGGTGGAGTAAAGGCGAGAGAAAGCATCGTCACCGGAGACATTAGCTTCTCTTTGTTTATCGATGTCATACTTGTCATACTTCTTACAAATGGAATCAACCCTAGTGATCAAATCAACCACGCCCATCTTCGCCGGAGATTTTTTTATTATTGTTGGTTAAGGTTTCTTCTGAAAGTTGTTGTTTTGCAAACTATGTGATCAGAGCAGTTACAGCATGGATACGTGGTGGCTTCTACAAAATCAAAAATGGTATGCAAGATTGTTTTCTGGCCGTTGGATCTGTTGCCACGACGGTGTATATTATGATTCGCTTCTATAAACTTGAAGATATATTTTCTTTAATTATTTATTAACTACTTCTATTTGTCAAATACTCTCAGTCGTTGTTAGTATTTATGACAGGTTTATTTGGTGATAGTCAATGCTTATAAGTTATAAAACGTATTATTTGATTTCATTACCAACATATATAAGTACACTAGATTAAAACCCGTGCTATACGGATTAAAATTCTTTTTATTTATATTGTAATTTTTATATAAAATGTAATTTATGTGATTGATTTTAAAAGTGTTTTTGGATAAAACATTATTCAATAAAATCATATGCTAAATATGATAGCTTTAAAAAGACACATATTTTGTAAGTTTTATATTGTTAATGATTCTAGATACAAAATTTTATTTTATTAAACATTATGCAATAATTTTATTTTATACAAAATTTTGTATATTTTCTATTTTAAAATAAAATTTTAATATGTTGTATTAGTTTATGTATATGAAGTTATTTCAACAATGTATATCCTACACATGACTTGAATGTCATTATAAGACATAATTTTGTATATTTGGTTTTTAAAATGCGAATTATTATATTATGAGTAATTTAATATATTGTTATATTTTTATTTTAATATATGATATGTTCAAATTTACCCTAGAGCTACTCTCCCAAATTAAGAGGTCAATTGTAGTATTTAGGGATCGAATCCACAGAGATTCTAGTTTCACACAATAGATTTAATAATCTTTTAATTATGCTAAACATAATTATTTTAATTAAATTGCAAAATAAAACAGAAAATAAAAGAGTTGTAAAATCAATAGGAATAAACGCTAGGCCTAGGGAAATTCTCAGGAAATCATGGAAAATCAGATCAATTAATTAAGAAGCAGGATTCAACAATTAAGCACCGTTCTTGAACTCTAAACACAATTATAAAATAAATCAGTTCTCACTGCAAATATTATCTAAATTTAAAACCAAAAAATCCAAATCTCTTTGCAAAATTCTAGGTAATAAATCAGCTTTAAAACAAGTTTAGATTGTTCACAAAATTATTAAATCAAATCTCTTTGCAAGAAATAATTTTGCTCATCAAAAGGTTTAATCAGGAAAATCAATTATATTCTCATATCAATTAATAATCCTAAGATCTAAATTCAGATGACTAATCAAAGATCTAGCATTAAGAACAACCTATGATGAAGAACAAGAAAGATAATGAATCCTAAATAATAACAGATCTAACAATCCATGAAATCCCTAATGAGAAACCCTAAACCTAACTAGCAGATCTACTCAGACATAATCAATGAAACACAAAACATCTTCTGAATAAATTGCATTAAGAAAGAGATTAAAGGAAGAAATAAAGGAGTTCTGAATCTTCTCTGAAGGAGTCTTGATTCTTCTCTCCAAAAGCTCTCTAAAAATCTCTCAGGGTTTTGCTCTCAAAAGTTACAGGGAAAAATAAAGCTTAGGTCTAAACAATGACCATAAAAATCCTATTTATATTCCTAAACACGTCCAGGGACCAATGATGCAAATATGGAAGACTTTGGGGCCGATTTGTAAATCTTCAAAACTTGTGGGAAAACTTCCAATTCTGACTTTCGCCTAGCATCGATCGATGCACATACTGTGTCGATCGATGCACTCTCTAAATTTTGTCTCCCAACTGCCTCAATGCTTGATTATGCTCCAAATCCTCATATTTAGCTCCATTAAGCTCTCATCCATGTTAAATCCTATAAAGACTCAAAAGACTCTAAAAATACCAAAAATACTCTATAATTAAGACTTATATCATGGCTAAAAACACCTAAAAACCATGATATATCAACTCCCCAAGACTTAGCCTTTGCTTGCCCTCAAGCAAAACATAAACTTCATCTGTGAAAGAGGTTTGAAAACGAAGGAACTCATTTTCTTTTCAAAGTAATGTCATGATCATCCAAACCTTAATCCACATGCTTAGCAGATAAATCTAAATCAAACCACCATGTACATCTCCGTTGACTTTAATAGCATCCCAAATTCAAACCAAACTCCACTACTTCCTCCATTAAGCCTTCATTGGTGGGTCTCATCAATTTGATCAATATCAAGAACCTTCTAGACTCATTCCCGTACAATACCATAACAAGCAAGACTTATCTTTTACCACATGTGGTACTCTTTCTCTCTCCCAGACTTATTCTTTTTAATTTTCCTTAGAGCTTTGCTTTGTTTTTTTTTTCTCTCAAAGTTGTAGGCGAATAATGGGGTCATCGGTAATTTACCTACCTCTCGCTTCCAAGCTTTGTATGATCATTTGACTTAAGAGTAGAATAATGAGGTCACAGGTAATTTACCTACCTCTCTAAACTGATCAAAATCATCTCATCCTTTATTCTTTTTTTTTTTTTTTCTAAACAAAGCTCTCAGGAAAAATATTTTAAATTTAAACAAGGGAGAGGAGTACCATTTTTTTTTTCTGAAGTCTTACTTGTCAGGTATGAACAAGGAGTCAAGCTCTATGAAAATCAATCTCCTTGATGAGGTAAAAAGAAAAGTACAAAAATTACCTCAAGCTTTTATGGATTCTGTTGGAAATTTGGATGTCTCTGTTTCACTGGTCAGCCATTGGATTTTTCATTAGTCGGATTTGTGGATTCAATCTGCAGCATTAATCAACCAAGGCAGTACACTAAAAACAAAAATCATAGTTCCCAACGAAAATTTTGACTCAATAAAACAAAATTTTTTTTTTCTGACTCTCAAAAACAAAAATATAGTTAGTAACTGCCTCCCCCAGACTTAAACAACACTGTCCCCAGTGTTATCAAGTAAGAGATTGGCGAATAAAATAAAAATAAATGAAAATCAAAAGAAAAATGAAAAAGAAAAACCTACCAGTGGGTTGCCTCCCACTAAGCGCTTGTTTTCAGTCATTAGCTTGACTGTGTCGGATCTCAGGCATCCGGTGGATCGGAACATGGCAGTGAATGCTTATGAGAGGATGTCCTCTTCCTCCAAGGTGGTGTGTAGGCAGCAGATGAATGAGGTCTACAAGGGACATGAGGAACAGGACCAGGGCGGGACTTAGGTATGGGTGGCTTTTTTTATGTCCTACAAAATCATCAACAGAATAAACAAGCGCTCTACGATAATCTCGTGGCTTGGTTAGCTGCAAAACAGTCTTTGTACCTTTCAAATTTTTATTGATGAATGGAGAAAGTTTAGGAGAAGGAGATGCATACCTTGGCCTTACCTGTGGGTTCTAGACTGTGGAATGGTGAGATTTCAGCTTTATAACTGATCTAGGACTTGCAGCTAAGGATCCAATGCGAGAATCTTCGGTTTTGGACAAGTCCGAGCCGTTTCTTGAAGGGGTGTCGATCGATGCAACAGCTGCATCGATCGATGCTTGGCCTGCAACTCGTGTTTCTTCAACGATTTTGCAGCTTTCCTCTGAAATCCGTGTTTGCATTACAAAAACATCATCTACCAGCGACTTGTCATGGATCAGAACCTCATCATGGTCTCTAGTTCTGATTAGATGATCTCCACTCCAATCTTCAAGCTTAACAGCTTGCTTTCTCACTTTCTCAACAGTCTCCAACTCTTTGACATACCCAGCAGTAATGTCTTCTTGAAGCTCTATGATCAGATTGTCATCAGAAACAACCTCCACAGAAAATGTCTGACCATCAATAGTGGGAACCCTTCTCAGCTTGTCCATCTCAAAGTTCATAACCAAATCTTCTACATTCAGAGCTATGCGTCCCTTCTTCACATCTATGATAGCACCGGCTGTAGCCAAGAAAGAGCATCCTAAGATGAGAGGATCACTTGGCTCTTTGTCATACTTCAATACCACAAAGTCAGTGGGAATCATGCAATCTCCAATCTTGATTGGAATATCCTCTAAGACACCTTCAGGAATCCTCCTAGATCGATCAGCTAAGATAAGAGAGATCTTAGTTGGCTTAAAATCCATCATCCCAAGTCTTACAGCAACAGAATGTGGCATCAAGTTGATACTAGAGCCAAGATCACATAGAGAGTGAGGAAACCTTCCTGTGGAGATAGAGCAATCTAATACAAAACTTCCAGGATCTGGTAACTTCTCTGCAATCCTACTCTGAATCACTGCACTTACTTCCTTAGAGACAACCACATCCTTCTTCCTCTGTGGAGGCTGGTTCAACAAAATTGAGCTGACATCCTTTGTAAGCAGTGCTCCTTCCTCAGGACTCAAACCATTGGTGACCATCCTCTTCACATATCTCTTAATACTAGGAGAAAACTTGACAACATCAATCAAAGGCATCTCTATCATCACCTTATCCATCATAGCTTTGCATCTAGCTTCCTCAAGCTCCTGCTTAGACCTCCTAGGCTTAGGGAAAGGAACCTTAGGCTTGTAGGCTTGTTGTGAATCAGATGGTTGGACTGGAACAGAAACTGTAGCTGTCTGTGGGGGGTGTCGATCGATGGTGACATTGCGTCGATCGACGCTTGGTGATGATTGCATCGATCGATGCTGTTGTGTAGTGTCGATCGATGCTGGATCGACTGGCGTATCTTCATCTCTTGCCTTCACCAAAATCGCATTACAAGCATGGTGGGAGTTCTCAGTTCTTCTAGAAAGAAGTTCCTCTTGTCTTTTAACGGACCCAACAGTCTGAATCACTTGATTCTCTAGTTTCTTGACATGAGTGTTTAGTGCTTCAAATTTCCCAGTCAGCTCAGTGTAAACATAATCAATCTTCCCATTGAAGTCCACTGTTAACTTCTGTTGACCGTGAAGAATCTGCTCAACCATTGATTCCATCTTGCTCTCTGAATTGGGTGGGGGGGAGGGGTTGGTAAGAAGAAGATTCATAGTTCCTTGTGAAATTGTTGTTTGGATTTCCTGAGAAGGAATTCTTCTGACAAAATCTATGATTTTGATACCCAGCTCCATACACATAGTTGACATCTTCTTCTCTAGTCTCTGGCTTTGGCTCAAAAATCTCAACATCTTTAGCAAAATGGACAGACTTCTTTCCCACAAGAAGGTTATGCACTGTATCCAACTTAGCATTCACTGTAGCAAACTGATTTGAACCGTTGCCTTCATGTGCTCTTTTCCGCTCTAAGTCTGCATTCTTGGTACTGTTGCTTGATGCTAGCCTTTCTATCAACTTTTCAGCATCATGTGGGTACCTTGTTTTGAAGTTCCCATCACTAGCAGCATCCAAAGCCATCTGATACCTCCAATCAATACCACTGAAGAAGATACTGATCAACTGCACTTCTGAGAACCCATGATGTGGACAGTCCCTCTGGTATGCTTTGAATCTTACCCAAGCAGCTTTGTAAGATTCAGCAGGTCCTTGTCCAAAGGTGGAGAGCTTGATCCTCAGCTCATCAGACTTTGCATCATCATAAAAGTAGTTCAAAAATGCCACCTTGATGTCATGCCAGGTTGTCAGAGATCCTGGCTTCAGCTGCCTTAACCAATGAGAAGCTTCCCCAGCAAGAGAATATGGGAAAAGCTTGCAGTAGAGATAGCCCTCAGTAACTCCATTAGCCTTGATGCTAGTGACAATGTCCTCAAAGTGCTCTATGTGATCTAGAGGCTTCTCATTTGGCAGGTTCTAGAATGGCCTTTGTCCAACAAGAGCGAAGTAGGCAGGCTTCAGCTCAAAATCATTCCTTGGGAATGGAGGAGGGACAATTGCAGAGCGGTTCTCATAGAACAAATCTGGCCTGTTGAAGTCTGCAAGAGTCTTGACAAGCTCCCCATTGTTGTCCCGTCACCTCTGAACATTCTCCGCATCGGCTCTGGCATTGCATCGATCGACACCATCATTGTGTCGATCGATGCCTTCTTGGTTGCGTCGATCGACGCCATCTGCATTCCCATCGGCCACAACAAGTTCTTCTTGAATAACTTGACCTTCAGCATCAAGTTTTTGGCCACGTTCGTTGCGCACATTACCCTCTTGATCCTTCAAAACCCCAGCCTCATCAGGTCTCAATATGATTATATTGGCCATCTTCGCTGATTTGGCTGCTTTTGTGTTATCACGCTCTAGTTGTCCTAACTCTTGGTTTGTAAGCTTAACAACCGGACCAATAGGATTTTTCCTTGTGCTAGGCTTAGGCATGTACCTGATACACACAAGAGAAAAGAAACAAGAGCGTGTGAGTAAAACAGAAAAAGAAAAATTTAGACAAAATCAAAGATTTTAGTCTAATGGTGAATCAAAAGAGTCCCCGGCAACGGCGCCAAAATTTGATATGCTCAAATTTACCCTAGAGCTACTCTCCCAAATTAAGAGGTCAATTGTAGTATTTAGGGATCGAATCCACAGAGACTCTAGTTTCACACAATAGATTTAATAATCTTTTAATTATGCTAAACAGAATTATTTTAATTAAATTGCAAAATAAAACAGAAAATAAAAGAGTTGTAAAATCAATAGGAATAAACGCTAGGCCTAGGAAAATTCTCAGGAAATCATGGAAAATCAGATCAATTAATTAAGAAGCAGGATTCAACAATTAAGCACCGTTCTTGAACTCTAAACACAATTATAAAATAAATCAGTTCTCACTGCAAATATTATCTAAATTTAAAACCAAAAAATCCAAATCTCTTTGCAAAATTCTAGGTAATAAATCAGCTTTAAAACAAGTTTAGATTGTTCACAAAATTATTAAATCAAATCTCTTTGCAAGAAATAATTTTGCTCATCAAAAGGTTTAATCAGGAAAATCAATTATATTCTCATATCAATTAATAATCCTAAGATCTAAATCCAGATGACTAATCAAAGATCTAGCATTAAGAACAACCTATGATGAAGAACAAGAAAGATAATGAATCCTAAATAATAACAGATCTAACAATCCATGAAATCCCTAATGAGAAACCCTAAACCTACCTAGCAGATCTACTCAGACATAATCAATGAAACACAAAACATCTTCTGAATAAATTGCATTAAGAAAGAGATTAAAGGAAGAAATAAAGGAGTTCTGAATCTTCTCTGAAGGAGTCTTGATTCTTCTCTCCAAAAGCTCTCTAAAAATCTCTCAGGGTTTTGCTCTCAAAAGTTACAGGGAAAAATAAAGCTTAGGTCTAAACAATGACCATAAAAATCCTATTTATATTCCTAAACACGTCCAGGGACCAATGATGCAAATATGGAAGACTTTTGGGCCGATTTGTAAATCTTCAAAACTTGTGGGAAAACTTCTAATTCTGACTTTGGCCTAGCATCGATCGATGCACATACTGTGTCGATCGATGCACTCTCTAAATTTTGTCTCCCAACTGCCTCAATGCTTGATTATGCTCCAAATCCTCATATTTAGCTCCATTAAGCTCCCATCCATGTTAAATCCTATAAAGACTCAAAAGACTCTAAAAATACCAAAAAGACTCTATAATTAAGACTTATATCATGGCTAAAAACACCTAAAAACCATGATATATCAATATACTTGATTTCTTGAAATTCTTTCATATTATAGTGACATATTATTGGCATTGCTATAACAAATCAATTTAGAGTGTTTATAGCTTCTAATTTTTATATCAAGTTTCAATATTATAAAAATATTTCAAAATAAATTATTTAAAGTGTATTAAATTATATTAAATTCAACAAAAAAATATGAAATTGAATTTAAATATTCTAATTTTGACCCGTTACTCAGTAAACTTTTGAATTAAATAGATATTATTTTTAAAGAATAATATTACTAAAACTTGAATATTTTATAGATTTAACAATTTATATATTTTTTAAAAAATTCAACTTATGGTATATCGAGAAATAAATCTATTTTTTAATTATAATAAATAATATGATAATTTATTTGTTTCACAAATAGACTCATATATAAAAATGAGACGTGAAGTATAATGATAATTAACAAATTAATATGTTAAGTTAGATATCAAAGGATTTTATCTGATGAATAATTTAATAAAGGAAATTAATATGGTAAGTTAGATGATATCAAATGATTCTTTGGAATATTCTCTTTAGGATTTCTGGAAACAATATGTTCTAGTAATAAAATCTTCCGAAAATAAATTAAGGTTGCACCCACTATTTAACTTGTAATCAGTTAATCTATTAGGGGGTGTATTGAAATAATGATTTTGGAGGATTTTATGGGATTTAGAAAATTTGGAATTTTGATAGATTTTAGGGAAGTTGATATGATTTATGGTAAAATTCTTTCAAATCCCACCTAAATCCATGAGATTTGGATTTTTGTATTTTTAACTAAACAAATCCTCTCAAATCCTACAGAATCCCTAAAACTTATTAAAATCCAAATCCACAAACTGTTTTGAATAACAGTGGATTTTAAAGTAGATTTTTAAATCATCAGTTCAATAACAGTAGATTTCAGGAGACTTTTTAAAATTCATAATTGAATAACATAGGATTTGTAACTTTTACACAAATCACTTAAAATGTTTAGTTGAATACACCCCCCTTAATTAATGTATAACCTATTTGTAACCAACTTATTAAAATTATATAGTGTACAGAACAATGTTGTGTACTTTCGTTTTATTATAAAGGGGATTGTTTATATTATTTTCTCTTTTGTATAATAAAGAGTACTTAACTACTTATAATTATAAGGCGTTTTAATTTTTTTTTCTTTCATGGAGTTTAAAAGCTTTTCCAAAATATTGAATGCTAAATATATACAAATCATTTGAGTTATTATTGATTGTTAGAGATTCCATAAGTTATGTTCTTTAGAATTCAGTTTCTCATTTTTATATTTATAGAAAAATCGCTTAAAATTTTGGAATCCATGATATTTTAAAAATTATAAAATCATATATCTTTTTAGTTAGGTTATGTATTTAGTTTGAAAATATGTTTAAGCTTTTTATTTTAAAATTCATGATATTTAATTTGATATTAATTCTTCTTATTTCATATTTTTTATTTTTCATTTCTATTAATAGAGTATTATCTAATGTATTAGATGTTTGAAAGTAAAATTTAAAAACCACATGAAAATGGAAAACTTGTTTTAATTTTTGTTTAAACAATATTTTTAGTGAACTAACAAAATGTTAATGTAACAATAAAAAATATATGATATGATATATGAAAGTTTATTTTATATGTTATAAAAACACATATGTAAAAATATTTTACTTATTTTTTGTTAATATTTTACATATGTTTTGCTTATTTTTTTGTTAATATATATTCAACATTTCAAAGAACAAAAAAATAACTAATTTCTGTCATATATAAACAATCACACCTACAATTTATATTTATATTGAATTTAATGTAAATTATACTCAATGTATCAAATAATTAAATAATTTTTTTTATATATAGATGATTTTATCATTGTCACAAAATAATATAAATATATAAACAATTAAAAATACATTGAGTATATATATATATAGATGAGGCTCTGTGCTAGGACAAATCGAACGAGCGACTGCAAAGTCGCGTAAGCAAAGAGGGCAGGTATGAGGCAGGTTGCGAATTTCCCAGCTTCTCGAGCAACAAGAGGGTCTTGTCCAAGATGAGAAAGAATGGAACCCATGAAACTCCATAGAAGAGACAACGGAATGCACACGATGTACAAAGAAATAATCCCTGTGTACGTGTGCACACCAACTCTTTCGAATTGTTGAGCGCCATAAGCTTGACCACATAACGTCTCCAGTGCAGTAGCCAGTCCAAACTGTATGATTTCACAATTTCAAAATCTTGTTGAGCTAATTAAAGAGGAAAAGAAAAGAGAGAGGGAGAGAGAAAGACATGGAAAGTCAAGTTCTTGGCCTATCTAAAAGATCTAGACCAGCTGGAAGGACTGAGAGAAGAAGAGTGTTCAGAGAAAGGTTCTACAAGTTCTGGATCTGCAGAGGAAAGAGTTAAAGAGATCTTGAAGAATGTAAGCTCTTGGAAGAGAAGAAGAGAAAGGCTAGAGATTTCATCATAGTCAGCGTCGGAGATCATGTCTTGAGAAAGATCATGAAAGAAAGAACTGCTGCAGGTATGATGCTACTCTTAGACGATCTGTATTTGTCTAAATCTCAGCCTAGTTTCAGTCTGTCAAACCGCATTCAGTCTAGACGTTTATATCTTAAGAAGAAGTTTTTTTAGTTTAGGATGAGTATAAACAGATCTATGAAGCAGAGAACATAGAAGAGTTCTCAAGTATAGTTGCAGGTTTAGACAAAGAAGGTGAGATTGTGTCTGATGAGACAAAAGCTATCATGCTTCTCATGTCTCTTCCTAAGCAGGTTAATGAACTGAAGGAAACAGTGCAGAACAGTGAGACATCTCTGACATTGGAGAGTGTCATCTACTCTAAAAAAGAAGAGTTTGATCAGTTTTGGAAACAAGCAAAAGTAAGAAGCTTGTTTGAACAAAGAATGAGGTTGTCAAAACTGAGAGCAAACCAAGAGAAGGAATCGAAGGTAAGAGAGAAGAATATTTGTTGGACCTGCGGGAAAGAAGGTCACAGTTACAGGCAAGGTGATCACTGATCACTGCACAGCTGAGAACGAGTTTGGTGAGCAAAGTCACAAGTCAGTTTGTAAGTCTGAAAGTACAAACCGGTTGAAAGCAGAAGTGTTGATGCAAGATGAACGGCCTCATCTGGATGAAGTTCTCAGGGACAAGTTGGTGTTATGCAGTGAAGAAGAATTTATTTCTCAAAGCTTAGAGGAGCTTAAGAAAGGACATGTTGCGAATGAGACTCCTTCAACAATCAAAGGAGTCGGAAAGCTTCATTGGAAGCAGTTGTTCTTGATGGTCTTTCTTATTATTCACGAGGGACTAGGTTAGAAAAGGCTGCAGGAAGGTGAAACATACGTCTAAGGTTCAGACACATTGTTTTCAAGTAAGCAGTCATGAGTTCGAGTCGGATACACAAATTAAAATGTGTATGGTTTCAAGGTCAGTGAACAAGAATGTTTAACAACAGAGGTGGAGCCAAGTAGGAAGAAATGCAGTGAAGGTTATGGTGTTGTTACAGATGGAATCTGCCTCTGCAAGAGTGTAGAGCACACATCTTTAGATGTTTCTTGGATTTCTCGTGGAGCAATACTGCAGTCGGTATCTTCAAGTATGTGTTGTCAGAATTTTCTAAGAAATCTGAGCATATGGTGGTTCAAAGAAGGAAGTTAAACATGTGGAGCTCACTGTTGAAGAAGAATCGTGGAAGTTTAGTGAGAAGGAAAAGACTAAGAAATCAAGATCAAGAGAGTATCAAAAGGGTCAAGCAAGGTATGGTCTCATTTGATAACAAAAGAAGAGGTGTTATCGGATTTGGGAAGAAGCTTGGGATTTTGGGAAGAGTACTCAAGTACAAGTTGCAGAATCTTTAGAGATTCAGAGATTATACACAAGTATGGGGTTTGAGATGAGGTTAATTCGAAATTCTCAGTGGATTTCTTTAACAAGAGATTGAGAAGAGAAAGTGAGAGAAACAGTTGCAAGTGATGCAGGGACTGTTTAAAGTTAATCACTTCAAGAAGAATGAAGTTGTTGTGCTTAAAACACAATGAAGAAGTTGTCTCAAACGCTGTCGTATGCAACAAAAGATTGATTCTACATTGATGAAAAATGCGAATGAGAACAGACTGCATTTGGAAACTAGAAGAACTCCAGATTGTTGTGTCTGGTTGCATCGAAGAAGACCGATTTGGATTCGTTTTCTCAAAGAATCACTTGCAGGACATTTGTCAAGTGAGTTTTCATCAGGATTTGAAGTATGAGACTGATGAATAAGGAGAAGTTCAGGTTCATGGTTTAAAGAACAGGTACAGTGAGGGTCTCTGAAGCACTGTCACTAGTGAAGGTGATGGTTGACGAGAGATTCAAGACTGGTCAGTATTGGTAATTGATGCAGATGACAAGTTGGTTTCCAGCATACCGGGTTCAGGTTTTGCAGGTTACTTTTGGCATGAGAAAGTGACATCATATTTATAAGAAGTGATGTGGAAGGTTGCTGAAAAGGTTTATCACAAGCGTTGGTGATAAAGAGACAAGAATTAAAAGGTAGATAATAGTAAGTATACTACTGTTGGTCTATTGTTTACAAGAGATGTGTTTAAATTCACATCTGATCTGAGATGAATCAAGCTTGGGAGAAAATGCTTGGTCTGGGCAGCAAATTCAAGTATCAGTTGCAGGTTCAAGAAACAGTTGAAGGTTCTAAAGTTTCAGAAAAGAATAAGGGAGTGTGGCTTGAAATGTCAAAAGTACAGAAGTGAATCAGTGAATTCGTCAAGAAGAAACTGGGAAAGAGAGAGTTGCAAGCGTTGCAAGGTTGTCTCAAAGTGTTTCACTTCTAAAAGTTTTTTTTTTAAACTACTGAGTATGCATAATGGTAGTTGGGTTCATCTTCAAGCAAGTACAAGCAACTGATAGATAATCTCAGAAAGGGATCATGCATAATTTCTCAGATGCATAATTTCTCAGAATGCATTTGGGAGAAATCATCAAGTGTAATCTTGGTTGAGTCTAGTCTGCACGATGGTATGAAATGATGCAAAAGTCAAAGTTTTGATGGGTTATGCTTACATGGAGCAGTAGTGCAGAATGAGTTTACAGCTGGGTGTAACTTCGAGATCTCTAGAGGTGAATTTTAAAAGGCTGTAAAGATGGGTCTCATACTGGTCACTCGTTTGGTGGATATGGGACAGGTTTAAAGATGACTAACAGGGGTTCAAAAGCTGTTGGTAAAGATTTGCTTGAACAGAAGAAGAGGACATTGGATTGTATCGAAAGTCTCCCTAATAATGAGTGTTAGGTGGCGTGTTTTGTTATGTTTTCAACAACGGTACAAGCTGGTGTCCAGGTCTGGTTAAACGATACAGTGGTATAAGCTGCTGTTGAGTTTAGTTATATTTTTTGAATCAAAGGGCTTCGGGTCTGAAGCTATGGTGGTTCTGTTTTGTGCATGAGATTCAAGTAAGTCGTCAAAGGATTGTCTCAAAGGCGCCTGAGATATTCTAATAAGCGAGAAGGAGAATCATAATGGCAAAGTAAAAGTTGTTTCAGTCACTACAACAGGTCTGTAGTGAGAACAGAAGCTGCAGAGGATACTGTGTGACTTGAAAGTCATAAGTGGTGGAGCTTATGAGGAATTCTGTTGTGGTTTAGCAGAAACTTGTTAATGAAGTTTGCTGATTGTTCCAGGCTGGTTATTTTACAACTCGGTTTTGGCGGTGAAGTGTTGAAAGTCTTGTGATTGGATCAGGTTGTTGAGTAATTGGTCTGCATGAAGTGAGTTATGCAGAGAATTGAAGTTGCAGGCTTTAGAGCTGGTGTTCAAAGGTTCTTTAGTGCTGCTCTTGTTCAGATTCTCAAGAAGGGAATCGAGTTGGGATTGTATTCAAACCAAGGTGGAATTTTGTGGAGATTAGTTTGAATCCAAACACGCCTCTTACTTCAATGACAGGTTTCGGTTAAGAGCGAAATACGTGAAGACTCTTTAAGAAACAGAAGATTCAGTTTTGAAGACAGGAAGGAGAAGACTCTAGGAACAAGAGGGTTCAAAGCAATCTCAAGTACAACCCATGTGACATCTCTGTGATTAAACAGAGCCGTACGACAGAAGGATGTGCTGTGAGGAGAAAAAGTGTGCAAACTCAGTCGCCTAGAAGCATTGATAAAGAGAGAACAAGAGAGAGGTAAAGTTGATCACCAAGGTGGCCAATCATCATAATCGATATCACCAGAAGAACATAAGTGGACAGGTACACCCGTACAGCTACATCACCGGACCAATGGTCCCGGTGTACCTGTCCACATATGTTCTTCTGGTCATATCCATCATGATGATTGGCCACCTTGGTGAACTTTACCTCTCTAGCACGGCCATTGCCGTTGCCTTCTGCAGTGTCAACGGTTTCAGAGTCTTCACCTCCATCAGAAACCCATCTTCTCCTCCGTGGTTCGCCAATCGCCGCCGAATCCATTCTCTCTCTCTCTCTGCTTCTGCTTGATTTTCTGAAGGTAAGGGAGTTGCACAAACTGGTTAATGAAGAAGACATGCAATTATTACTTATTAGTTGTTTGACCTGAATTGTTTTATTTTTCTTTATTATTTCTTATGTTACATGCAAATGGAGACGTTTAGAAAATAGGAAACAGACTTTTTTTTTTTTGTCAAATTAGGATACATATGGACCATCGCGTGCCAATATCTTTTCCCAAACTGGCAAATAACACACACAATAAATGAGAGCATATGCAGACAATCACATGTTTACATAATCGTTCACATGTTCACATTATTTCTATATCGTTCACTAGTTTCCTATTTTTGAATATCATTGTATTTGCTTTTCAAATTTATTATTGTAGCAACCAAAGCATTTCTGTAAATTATTACTAGATACGAAGACAATAATTGTATCTAGCTCTTGTATAACTTTTCAAACCGACTAGCTACTGCTATATACGATAACTCATTGCCCGTCGATTTGAAAATTGGAAATACAAACAAATTTCCTCAAGATCATCAACTACATCCATGATTCCATAAACCCACCCCACAAATGAATTATCAGTCTCCCCATAGTAGTAATTAACATTTGGGTAGATCCAAAAAAAAATTCAAAAATTCTAATAAAGCACAAATCAAAGTTGAAAATAATGAATAAAGGAAATCTAATTAAATCAAAATCTTAAGTCAAACATAATTAAGAAAAAAAAAATCTAATAAAGGTGAATATTTTATTTGTTAACTACTATAGTCACTTTACAGCTAAGCGGGCACATACATGTGATTTACATTAGAAGGTAAGGTAGAACATTTAATTTAATTATTAAGGAAACAAATTTATAAGAAATCAATTTGCAAATTCAAAATAATGGACCGGTACATATATACAATCATCTTTATGTCCATATTAAATTGCGCTGCTCCAAACTCTTCTTAACAGACAGACACAGAGACAGAACCTATCTCTTTCCATTGTCTCTTTTGCGGACCACTTTTGTCGTCGTCTATACAGATTCTTCCGAGGTTTTTCAATTTTTTTTTTGGAAGTCTCTCTTCTTCTTCTTTTTTTTCCGACTCTTCACCTCTTCTTTTTTAACACCACAACGGTTTAAAAATTTATCAAAGAGATTGAAAAATCAGTTTTTGTTTCAACACTATCTTTATTTTTAAACGTTTGACAAAAAAAAAAAAGAAAAAATCTTTATATTATAGTAGAAACCAATGTAACGAATAAGAAAATGAAGAATTTCGTCAACTACATCCAGCTACCGTGTGACAAGTAATCGTCTATATATTATCTAATTAAGGAATTTATTAATTTGATTAAAATAAATGTCAATTGATAAAGGATGTTTTAAATAATGTTTATATATAGTTACTCAGAACCTATATAACTAATGTTTAAAATAAAATATTATCTTTTCCTTTTGAAAAGATTGAAACATTAATCAAAATATGTTATTTATATATTTCAGCTTTATATAAATACTAAGATATATATATACTAGATAGTGTGATATTGAAATCGATCCTATTAGTCCGTGTAAAAAGAATACATGGTAATGCGCTCAACCAAAATAGCTGTTGGCTTAAGAGCAAACCTATTGCACATACTCAAATTAGTGTCTCTAACATTTAATAATATTAAAAATAATATTATTCTAAGTTTAGATATTCATCCCATTGTTTTTAGTTTTTATCCTCCCATTAGTCATCCTTAAATATGGGTGTCTTGATTCCAAACTCAACACAAAACTGAACAATGTTGAGTTTTGTTGAGTTTGCAACATATTAAACTCTATCCGGACATAATATAGTCACACTTCTAGCTGGTATTAGATATTACTCGATTTTCTTTGTTTTGCAGATCACAGAGAATGAATCCAGCATCTGCAGGCCAGCTGACTGCAGTTCTAGATATTTGAGACAATTTTGGATAGAGTAACTTGGACTATCACACATGTTATTGTCAGTTTACCACCTTACATGTATTTTGTGTTGAACAGTTTCCTTTGATCTCCAAATGTGGTTACATAAGCTCCATTGAGCTGCATCAGAATCCTTGTACATGACTGAAGAATTTGAAGCCGGGAATTTAATCTCCAAGACAGAAGCTTTCATCACTTTTGTAGTATTTGCCTCATGGAGAGATACACTCACTGTTCTAAGATCCTGCGCAAGCTTGTCTCCGTGGGCCGAAAACCTCCAAATCGTAAGGAGATGCTGTGACTTGCTAGCTTGGAAAGCCTGCAATGATAACACACCAGAAGATGTTGTAGACAGCAATGACAGATGTTTATACAATGAAAATGCCACATACACATGGAAACAACAAACATCAAAGCCAAGAAGATTGTCACAAAGTTAAATACCATCGCCACGGTTATTAGTACGGCCAAGCTTGTAACTGAGATAACCAGCGTCACCAAGTCTCTTCTCATACATATTAACAAGCTCTTGTTTAATCTTCTTCTTCTCTGCTTCAACTAGCTGCTGTTGGTATTTATGTGATGGTGCTGAGTTGTGTAGATGTTGACAGATGTTGTGTTGCAACTGCAGTGACAGAAGAAACAAAGACTTTATGTTAGAATCATCATATGCGGTGACGACTTAGAGAGAGAGTATGAAGAAGTATTTAAGCTTGAAGATCATCAAAGTGCAAAGTTGTGAGCTCGAGTTCTAAAACTCAGTAACAAAGGGGAGATTGAAGGCATAGTTGTAACTGGTTGTTAGACTCGAGCTATGTTGATGCAGACGGCAACAGAGGAAGTGTGTGACACAAGAGTTGATACAGAATATAACAGATGAGTATGTGTAAGACAAACGTCTCTTGTGACACAAGAAACTAGTGTTGAAGAGTGGTTGCAGAGAGAAAAAGGCCATGTGGGCTTCGAGTTCATAAGAGAAGTGACATGGGCCTTGTTATCAAAGGAAGCCCAAGCATGAGGAGCGTAGGGTTCTTGAAGAACATAAATAGAACGCAACTGGGAAAAGAAAAGGTTGCGCGTCTAGGGTTTATCGAGAGACACATGTGTGTGACGTCGCCCCATCAGGAAGATAGAGATCTTTTGATGGTTTTGTTGAAGATCTATACTTGTCGGAAAAGACAATGAGTAGTAGTTCTTATTTCATTGTAATTCTAGAAAAGAGTGGTGGATGCCATAAGCAATTGTTATGACTTTTCTAGTGAATGGTTCTGACTAGGTCCTGGGGATGTAGTTAACCGAACCCCGTTAACAAATCCCTTGTGTCTAATTTACTTTATGCACGCACATACACTCGTGAATCATACAAAACTATGACTCTAGCACACATACGTATTGACAATTGGTATCAGAGCGGGAAACCGATCTGAGATTACTATCTCTAACAGGTTAGATCTTGGATGTGCTGCTAGATAAGACAAGCTCTATATAGTTTGAGAAGAAAATTCAGAGTATCTTATGTTTGGTGAAATTGAAGAAACAAAGAGAAACGGAGAAAGATGAGGATGATTGAATCGATGTCAAGTCATTGGACTTGTCAGTTTAGTCCACCGAAATTCTCAAGAACGTCTCCGGGAAGCGTGAATAAGAAAAAAGTAGATGATCGAGGAATTTTTGTGAACTCTGTTGTTTACTAGAGAGAGTTGCAGGCAAAGAAGATGTCATCGGATGATCAAAGTTGATGACCAGAATCTGGGTTGAGTCCTAGTTCTGCGTCTCTGAAGGTGAAGAGAGAGACAAAGTGCTGTTGTTACTTTCTGGTAAGAGAAGAAGTCGTTCATCTCACGCTCATCGATAGCGCCGCAGAGGATTCAATGTCTGCTTGATTGGTTCTGTGCAATCACAAGTGTTTCTCTTGTTGAGAAATTTTCTGCGGGTATCGTGATTCGTGAAGTTAATTTCAGGTTGCTAAGGACTGTTTTTCTTGGCTGTAGTTTGGCGCTATAGTGTGAACCTGCAATTTTGTGAAGATGATTTCAAAAGGAGCTTACAGTTGGTCTTGATGCGACCATCAATGGTTCATGCCGTAAAAAGAAGAAGAGATGTTCAACATTAAAGGTCTCATGATGTGGTTTATGGCGCTTATAGCTGTCGTTGGTATTTAAGAAGAGATCAGACGAGAGACTACAGTTTTTTTTGAGATATGGTTCTGTCTTCTGTTGGATACTTTCTTCTTCGTTTTATTTGGCTACAGACCTCAGATTTTAGCTCTGAAAGATGTTCTGAAAACTTGAAAACAATATCTTTCCAAGGATATAGAGATATTTATCTGGTTCCTTGTGGTTTGATGGGAAATTTCTCTCAAAGTTGGATGCTCGCAGGTCGTATTAGTCTGGATCTGTCTTGGGAAATTTGACGTAGCTCTCAAACCGTAACTCCGAATCGTGATCCGTTTTTTGCTGTGGCTTCGTGTGACTGTTGTTGATATTCCCACCAAATTTTGTAATTTTCTGGGTTGGTTTGCTACTCCGTTTGTCCTCTGCATCAAGACAGACGCAAATGCTTCAGTCAAGAGTTCCCTGTTTTGGAAAATTTTCAATACAAGTCTTTAACCTCTGTGGAGTGATGGACAGTGTTTATGAAGGTTCGTCAAGATGTGCTTTTGATAAGTTTAATGGTTCTCAGAGTGTTGTTCCAAAGGTTTTTGTGAGGAAAGGTTTTAAAGCTAGTTTTACAAAGGCTCAATGAGATATCAAGTTGCTTCAAGTTAAGAAAGGGAGATAAAGGCTTGAGTTAAGGTCAGTCTGTCAAAGGGATGAAAATCATGGTTATAACATTTTCGGAGAGGTTTTAAGTTTGATTTTCCGCTGCAAATTTTCAAGGTTGATTGATGATCCAGTCTCTATGGAATGGCCTTATACTTCTCTTGATATAAGAAGCTCAGTGTGTTGTGATCAAGCATTGTTATGGAAGTTCTACTGCTGTGAAGGATGGTGTTTGGTTTAGTGTCACTCTTGTATACACAAGGAGAGCTGTGGGTGACTGTGGTTACAAAAGGTTCCTGGAAAAGAAAAGGTTGCGCGTCTAGGGTTTATCGAGAGAGGCACACATGTGTGTGACGTCGCCCCATCAGGAAGATAGAGAGATCTTTTGATGGTTTTGTTGAAGATCTATACTTGTCGGAAAAGACAATGAGTAGTAGTTCTTATTTCATTGTAATTCTAGAAAAGAGTGGTGGATGCCATATAGCAATTGTAGGTTGCGGACTTTTCTAGTGAATGGTTTCTGGACTAGGTCCCGGGGATGTAGGTTAACCGAACCCCGTTAACAAATCCCTTGTGTCTAATTTACTTTATGCACGCACATACACTCGTGAATCATACAAAACTATGACTCTAGCACACATACGTATTGACAATTATTGAAGTTATTGAAACTAGAAAAGAAAGAAATATCTCTGATTATTGGAAGAAGAAAGAGAAGAGAGCACTCAGTTATTGAAGTTCAGGAGAAGGATTCATTTTCACTATTAGTATAAGATGGTCGGGATCAATCTGAGGTAGAATACTCAGAGTTGTGTAACTCCGATTCAGTTCTGCAAGGTTAGCTTAAGTGACATCTGCAAGGAGATGTTGGTCGGGATCAATCTGAGGTAGAATACTCAGAGTTGAGTAACTCCGGTTAAGGTGTAACCCAGGAAGCTGAAGTGTCTTGTAGGTGAAAGTTGGGACATCGCTTTTGAAATTCAAGAAGTTGTTGTTGCTCTAGCACTTAAACTCTGAAGGAATTTATATGAGAATCTGTGTTTGTTGAAGCTGGATGTACACATACTACAATGACAGCTGCTACAATGAATCTGTTTTTTTTTGTTTACCAGCATGCTGCTTAAGTTTCTGTGAGGATTCTGGTCGGAGTATGTTTGCAAAAAGGTGGGAACGTTTTGTGTAGTGTGAGGTTTTATCTTAGTTGTGCACTCAAGCAGGGGGAGTGAAAGCCTTGGTGATGTTATGTATTTTTTTATGTTAGAGCTAGCAGCGTGGTTTGAAGGGGAGCAAGAATTAATTCTCCACAACATCTTAGAGTCATGATCGGTCTATTGTCTTATAATTCCTGTATGGGTTGCTTGAGTATCAAACTAATATAAAAAGGGGGAGACTGAAGATGGTAAATCGTGTGAGCTACAACTCACCCATCAAGGGGGAGAGTGTTGGTATTTATGTGATGGTGCTGAGTTGTGTAGATGTTGACAGATGTTGTGTTGCAACTGCAGTGACAGAAGAAACAAAGACTTTATGTTAGAATCATCATATGCGGTGACGACTTAGAGAGAGAGTATGAAGAAGTATTTAAGCTTGAAGATCATCAAAGTGCAAAGTTACAAGGTGAGCTCGAGTTCTAAAACTCAGTAACAAAGGGGGAGATTGAAGGCATAGTTGTAACTGGTTGTTAGACTCGAGCTATGTTGATGCAGACGGCAACAGAGGAAGTGTGTGACACAAGAGTTGATACAGAATATAACAGATGAGTATGTGTAAGACAAACGTCTCTTGTGACACAAGAAACTAGTGTTGAAGAGTGGTTGCAGAGAGAAAAAGGCCATGTGGGCTTCGAGTTCATAAGAGAAGTGACATGGGCCTTGTTATCAAAGGGAAGCCCAAGCATGAGGAGCGTAGGATTCTTGAAGAACATAAATAGAACGCAACTGGGAAAAGAAAAGGTTGCGCGTCTAGGGTTTATCGAGAGAGGCACACATGTGTGTGACGTCGCCCCATCAGGAAGATAGAGAGATCTTTTGATGGTTTTGTTGAAGATCTATACTTGTCGGAAAAGACAATGAGTAGTAGTTCTTATTTCATTGTAATTCTAGAAAAGAGTGGTGGATGCCATATAGCAATTGTAGGTTGCGGAATTTCTAGTGAATGGTTTCTGGACTAGGTCCCGGGGATGTAGGTTAACCGAACCCCGTTAACAAATCCCTTGTGTCTAATTTACTTTATGCACGCACATACACTCGTGAATCATACAAAACTATGACTCTAGCACACATACGTATTGACAGCTGCAACTTCTCAATGTTAAATTCCTGTAACAACAACCACATATAACAGAACCACACAGAGTGAAAATGCTTTTACAGTTAAAAGACTTTGTAATGGCAGATTTCCGTAAATAAGTAACATATCAAAGACTGAACCGTGATGCTCTGCATTTACAAACAAAACTACCCACACTTGTTGTGTTACAATTTTTTAGTATGAGACGGAATAAAAAAATTAGTCCTTTTCCAATAATTTTTTTAAGAAGAGACAAACCAAAATCCTTGTTGATAGGTCCAATCCTTCATACTACTTCTTTGCTAAAAAAAGTATACTGAGAATTGAATTGAATCAATTTCTCAAGCAAAGGAATACAAAAATTTGGTAGCAGTTTTTATAAATGCATAAAAAGAACCATTTAAAAGTAGTTTTTATTAAGTGTTTTTTATTTATATGCGACATACTACTAATTTTGACTTCATGAGAAGTGTTATTATTTTTTATTTTTTAATCAGACTAATAGTACCAATTGGTTTATGACTAAAGAGTAATAGATTTTAACAAGGTTTATGAAAGTAATAAAGTAAAAGTTAAAGTCTTTAGTCAAAAAGTTTCAGAGATGAATAAACAAAACAAAATTGCATGTCTTAAGCTAATAAATAAAAAGTGAAACAATAAGACAAAACAAAACACCACCCATTGACTCATTGAGACTGCTGTCACAAAATATGAATAAACCAATCACATTGAGAGTTGAGATATATCCAATGCAAAGGACACTAAGAACAGTGGCAAAACCGTAGATAAACGTAAAACCGAGGTTGGTAAATAACAGTAAGTCAGTACTTTCATGTTCGACAAAATAATAAATAATATTATTTTTATCTGTGGCGTCTTCTTCTTCACCTTCTTTACTCACTCATCATCACTCCCTACTTTTTTTTTTTTTTTTCACTCCCTACTCACAAATATATTTGTTAGACTTGGGACGTTCAGTTTAATCGGGTTATTCGGTTTAGTTTATTCAGTTTTTCAAATTTTCGGTTATTTAAAAATTTTACTGAACTAAACCGAATTAAATTTCGGTTCGGATTTTTCGATAATCAATTTATTCGGGTCGGTTATATAGTTTTAACCCAATTCCAAATTAAACCGAAATTCATATTATTTTCGGTTTTTTCGGTTAACCGAAAATAAATTATAAACAGACTGAAAATTTACAAGTCAATTTACATATTTACAACTAAACAAAAGGCCCATTAAAATATATTACAACCCCAGTATTAGATTTACAAATTAAGAAGCCCAAAAATATTAAAAATTAGGCTTTTCGACCAAATTTATGGTTGCCGGCGATGACAGTGACGATACGATGACGGTGACAACACGATGACGGTGTCGACATGCTGACGGTGAAGTACATAGTTTATTAAGCTAGCTCCTGCAATCATCACGATCATTCAATAATCAGATAGCATCATCATAAACCATCAATGAAAATTTAAAATGATCAAAATTATAATGTCTCTGGTAACTCATTAGTTTCATGTTAAGACACAATAGCCAGTCTGACAGCAACTTAGTTTTTTATACGATTCACCTGAGTTAACTCAGGCATTCTTTAAAGATTGGGTCCATTAAAATTGTGTCTTAGCCCATTAAGAGTTTTACAACACTTTCTGATTTTTTCACGTTAGGCTTGGGCCAACGGATCTTTAACTATAACAGGATACAAACAAAAGGAACATCACACACGCATTGGCGAATGAACGGTGGTGGCGGATTCCAATTTCAACCCGATCGACCGGCGGCGTTAATGTAAGTCGCCGGTTCCGAGTGGCTATAATCGTCTCTCTGATCTGGATACCCATCGTTTTGATTTAGACCTCCCACGATTGCGCCTGTGAGAATGTTAGGGTTAGGGTTTTGAGTGTAGAATGACTGGAATCCGCCGTTACAGCCTAGTGATTTGGAATGAAGTGAGTGGGAAGGAAGCGAAGATGGCGAGAAACAGAGCAGCTAAATGCATCTCCATTCTCTACTCACCGGAGTTCTTAGTTCCCCGCGCCGGAAACTAATAAGAAAACAAATTCGTCTATTCTTCAGCGAGTTTTTGGAGTCAAAGCTTCCTAATTCGAATCGCACACTCTCAATTCTCAGGGACGAGGACTGAACCGGGTTTGAGAAATCTAAATTGAACCGGGTGTGGGAAACGACAGGAATTGTAAACTCGAAAACAGTAAACGGGCAAGACGTTTTTATTCTCAACACAAGTTGGTTGTTCCTCAAGAAATGAAGAAACTGGAGATAATCATGTTTAAACACGCGGATCTGAACGACAAAACAAAAACAAAAGTGAAAAGACCAAAGCTCATCGTATTAAAAACATGACAAAGCATTTGAAGACTTGTATTAATTAGTGTAATCAAATAAAACTATTGAAAGTGTTAAAAGGAGAAGACTTGATGATGCATCATCTCATCTCATAAAAAGCTTTATGATAAACACATCAACGGCAGAAACACACATACAACATAAGCACGCGATTCGCTGTAGATAGAATCCTTGACGTAGGTTTTATCGTCAAATGTTTTAATTTTGATTTTTTTTTTTATAAGAGTTTCATAAAAGTTTTCTTTGTTTTTCTAAATACTAAATTTACAAATCGATGTGAAAGCTAACCGGACTTTGGATCCAGTCATTTGGTTGATCGTTAGAGATTCCACAAATTCAATTTGTTTAGCATTAAGGTTTTAATTTTGACTTTTTTAATAAGAATTTCATAAAAGTTTTCTTTGTTTCTTTTTTCTAAATACTAAATTGACAAATCTATGTGAAATCTAACCGAACTTTGGATCCAGTAGTTTTGTTGATCATTAGATAGATTCCACAAGTTCAGTTTTTTTTTGCTGAAGCAGATTTCGCATTAAGTTTTCACAATATTAATTTTGTTCTTCAAAAATTTGGATGTTAAAATGTAAAATAATGTGAAAACTAAATTAATCATTAATCGTTTCAGATTCCATAAATTCAATTTGCATTTGCATTGTTATGTAGATTCAAAATTAAAGTTTCCAAATAACGTTTTCAATTTAGTTTTTTCTTTTTCTTTTACTGATTTAAAATATTTTCAATGAAACAGCAAAAAATCTCAAATGTGACAAAATATTTGAACCACAAAATGCTGATTTAAAGCTCATTTAATTGTGTTTACAATATCCGACATCAACACAATTATTTTTTCCAATATCCCCCCGTATATATAAAACAAACATACAACTCTTATTACACCTTTAGTGGGCTATGTCACACAATCTTCTCTGCTCCCAATTTTTATAGTACAGAAGCCTTTCTTCATCAATCGACTGAAACTGGCTTCATCTCTTCTGCTTCTTTCCTCAGCTCATCAAACAGAACAGACGACAGATATCTCTCTCCAAAGCTCGCATGAATCGTCTATTATATATATATAACACACGTTACACACAAAAACAGTTTCCGATCAAATCAAAAACAGAGAGCCAAAGAAGAAAAAACACTTTTCCACTTACCACAATGAGTTTGCCTTTGTTCTCTGGCATTTTCGCTAGTCTAAGTGCTGCCACGGTGTTAGCTCCCGACGATATCCCAACCTACAAGTTAGTTTCCTACATTCTTAGTGCCAGTAAACAACAAACGAGCCAAATTATCTCTGTTAAAATCATTAAAACACTTACCATGAGACCTTCTTTCAATGCCAATTCTCTAGCCATCTTTATAGCATCCTCACTACTCACCTGTTTTCACTCACACACATTCTCAAACATTAGCTTTTTATAAGTCGATGGAGTACAAACAAATGGAAGCTTTTAAGCCTTTTTACTTTATACCTCAAGAACACTCTCCATAACATCCATATCCAAGATATCTGGTTTAAATCCAACTCCATTGCCTGTGATAGCATGTGGACCTAACACAAAGTTCAAAACTCTAACATCAGCCAACGGAAAATAACTGAAATTTGGACCACAAGTGAAAGAGTTATTAAAAGGTTCAATATTATTTCACCTGGTTTGCCACCGTTGAGTATATTGCTTTCAGCAGGTTCCACTCCATATATCTACCAATTTGCAAAATAATTCATGATCAGTAGCAATCTCTTTTATACATATATTCACAAGATAAGATACCTTCAGAACTTAAAACAAAATCACCTTGACATTGGGGTTTTTGGATTTAAGATATTGCCCAACACCAGAGACTGTGCCTCCACTCCCAATTCCCATCACAAAGATATCAACATTTCCAAGTGTATCTTCCCAAATCTCAGGACCAGTTGTATCATAATGAATCTACATCAAATATTCCAAACATCATTCATCTCTAGATTCAGTCTAATGTCAAAACGTAACAACTTCAAGGCTAAATGGAAAAGATATGAGTAGTACCTGAGTGTTAGCAGGATTAGCAAACTGTTGACACATAAAAGCATCAGGAGTAGAGTCAAGGAGGTCATAAGCTTTCTTAACGGTTCCACCCATTCCTTTAGTTGGATCAGTAAGAACAAGCTCTGCACCAAAGGATCTCATAGTCACTCTCCTCTCCAAGCTGGTGTAAGAAGGCATCGTCATTACAATCTTGTACCCTTTCAGAGCCGCCATAAAAGCCAAACTTATTCCCATGTTTCCTGAAGTGGGCTCTATCAACGTTGTCTGAAAAAAAAATTAAGCAATCAGTTCAGCTGTGGTAAGGAAAAAACTCTTTGACTAATTTACTTAAATATATAATTAAAAAGGCTTAATTACTTTTCCAGGGATGATTAGTTTTTTCTTCTCTGCATCTGCAATCATAGCTATAGCTGGTCTAAAAAGACACAACAAAAACAAAACCGAACAAAAGATCAACACTTTTGACTTTTTATGGTTTCTAGTAATCGAAGATTTTTTATAGGTTATATTAACAAAAGAACCTGTCCTTGATGCTACAAGTTGGTTGGAAGTGTTCTTGTTTGGCTGCAATGTAAGCTTCACAACCTTCAGTGACTCTGTTGAGAAACACGAGAGGTGTTCGTCCTATGAGCTACAACAACAACAACGTTAAACACAGACGAACTTGAGCCAATCGACATCGGAAGAAAGACAAGAAACCAGATCCAATCTTCGAAGATACACAAGCAAAACACAACACGGTTATTAATTTTTTTACCAGAGAGGCATCTCGTTTGGCGTTAGTAGATGGGAAGTCTTTGGGAAGATCTCGGAGTCTCTGAGCAAAAGATGGAGATCCAACGGTGGAGAAGAGTTTCCTCATGGTGTTGCTGATACAGGGGACCGTCTCTCTCTTCAGTAACCTCTTTGAAACAGAGGCCATTGTTTTGACTGAACGGAGTTAACAAAGTTTGAAGAGAGATAAACAATAGCTCTTTGTAATGAGAGGAAGAGTGATAGGTTGAGAAGCAACGAAGGAGAAGAGGATTATATATAAATGGATGAAAAGAAGACAAATGCATTGTATCCATCTTCCCATTAGTGTAAAGTAGTATATAATATTGAAATAAATACAAGTTGATTCTTGGAAATGTATGTGTAATATAGGCAATTGTGAATTGGGGTACGTGAAGGGTTCTTGTCAGAATGATACTCGTCTTTCATTCAGTGAGTAGAATGATCAAGTCAACTTCATACACCTGTTTCTTGCATTTTCTTTGTTATTACAGTCTAAATTAACCATCGGTCGGGGGAATCTTTTTTATGCTTTGTTGAAAAGTAGTATGTGACTAACAAATGGGGACCATTTGTTTTTTCCTGGTGAATTTTTGGTGGCTATGTCTCAATTCGATTAGGAGGATTTAGCCATTCTAGATAGACAGGAGGTTGGTGACACTGACACGTTTGGAAATACCAAAACAATGCTGAACCGAATGAATTTTGAAAACCGAACCGGTTGACTAAAGAATTGAATAACCGGATGAATTATGTAGGCTTGTATACCATTTGCGTTGAACTTTTGGGAATTTTTATTTCCTTTGTTTACAAAGATTGCATTAAGAAGGGCACATTATAGTACAGATACGAACATTTCACATATGTAGATCAACAATAGAAGCAATTAAGGAGGACAAGACCAGAAACCAAAGGACTTGTTGTCTTTTGTTTTGATTTAGCTTCTGGACTTGAAGGGAATGGCTCTGATGACAACCACATGGTAAAGAGCAGCAAGTGCAGCTCCAATGAAGGGTCCAACCCAGAACACCCACTAAAGATGGCAAAACAAAAACAAAATTGTCAGATATTCTTTTGTCTCAAAATGGAGTTAGGAATGAGATTGGTATTATAGTGAGTGTGAGACTCACGTGGTCGTCCCATGAATGGTCTTTGTTGTAGATGATTGCAGCTCCAAGGCTTCTAGCTGGGTTGATGCCTGTTCCAGTGATTGGGATGGTTGCTAAGTGAACCAAGAATACCGCAAACCCGATTGGGAGTGGTGCAAGAATCTGCACAATTGTTTTACAAAAACTCAATCCAATAAGCAACAAGTCCAAAGTGAAACCATGAGAATCAGTCTTTCTTGCACACTTAAAAGACAGCTTCACTCTGTTCAATTGGTTTTAGCAGCTATGTAACATGAACAAGAGATATATACTTACGGGGACATGAGAGTCACGGGCGTTTCTCTTGGCGTCAGTTGCAGAGAAGACTGTGTATACAAGAACGAATGTGCCAATGATCTCAGCTCCAAGACCACTTCCCTTGGTATATCCATGAGCCACAGTGTTGGCTCCTCCTCCTAGAGCCTGGTATTGCTTAGGCTGGAACCCTTTAACCACACCAGCACCACATATTGCTCCCAAGCACTGCATCACTATGTAGTACAGAGCTCTAGTGAGCGACAGCTTCCTAGCTAAGAACAGACCAAACGTAACCGCTGGGTTGATGTGTCCACCTGAGAGTTAACATTAACATAAACTTCAGATTATAACACTGCAAGTCCCACATAGAGGAGTCAAGACTAATATCATAAATTTCTTTGGATAAGAAGAAGCAGAGTAGAGTGACTTACCGGAGATACCAGCAGTGCAGTAGACTAAGGCAAAGATCATACCACCGAAAGCCCAAGCGATACCTTGGATTCCAACGGAAGCACACATACTCGGCGACCTTTTAACTCCCATCACAGTCAAGACAGTGATGTAGAGAAAAAGGAAAGTAGCAATGAACTCAGCGATCCCGGCTCTCCAAAAGGACCATGAAGAGAGCTCACCAGGCTCGAAAAACGGAGCAGGTGGTGGCTCGTTGTAGTCTTTGTCGCTTTGAGCCGAAGTCCCGATTGGTTGTCTCTCAGGGAACTTGTTAGCTCCAACTCTAACATCTTCTTCCTTGCCTTCCATCTTGAGAACTGTGTGGTAGCTTTGATTTTGGTCTCTGTTGTGAATATTCCAGAAGTGGGAGTGGTTTGAGTTTTTATAGTTGGAAGGTAATGGAAACATAATGGGGAGAAATAAAATAAAGACGATGACATAATATTATTGACAGTAACGTTAATATTGTTAATGTTATCTTCATAGTAATCATACTAGTACTACTAAATAAATCTAATTATTGCGTTTTGGACAGAGTTTTGAATGCTCTATTCCAGCTATTTTTTGTGTAGTTTAATTTGTGTGTTTTAAAATAAAGGTTTGAAGAAAAATGTGGTTTATAAAAATAAAATTAGATCAATGTCGATTGTTTTTAATAATCCTAATGATTGTCACTAACTAACTGCTACGAACAAAACTTATTTTTAAAAAAAAAAAAAAACATGAATGATCGTCTGATTGAGAATGATCTGGCGTTTGCCAGGATAAGACTATCTGTATATGACCTTTACCATCAACATATTGACATTCTCCATAGTTTAAAACCATGATTTTGTGTGTAATTCTTTCTTAGGTGATACTTTCTTTCAAGAAGTCATGTCTCTCTACTAGTAGGGAGTGAATTGGACAAGACCAGGCGATTAATTGTGGGATATGCTTTCCAAAACACAATCTATTTCATCTGGAGAGAGCGGAATGAACAACGACATGGTGAGACTGCTTTCCCGACAAAGAAGCTTGTGAAGCTCATTGACAAAAATGTCCGCAATCGCTTAAGCATAATTAAGGAAGGGGGTGACTCTAGCATCCAAATTTGATTCGAAACAAAATTCTATTAATATGAATCTTTTGTGATTATGAATGTTTTGAAATCATTTAGATCCAAGCTTTGTAAAAAGTTCATTTTCTTTTGAATATAATTTAACATTAGATTTTTTAAAAAAATATCACAGTTAAAATAGCATTGGTTTCTGTAAAAGACTACAATTTTACTTAGTTTCTAACTAAAGCTCTAAAAACATATTTCCATCATTCTGCTATAAAACATAATTGTATCATTAATTCTAAAAAAAAAAACAGAGTGGAAGTGTACAATTTGCCAAATAGGAAAGACAAAGGTAAGGAAAAAAGAAAAACAAAACAAACGACAGTGGTTTGTATATTGTTTTTTGGAGTAGGCCATTGCGCCCTAGGCTCTCCTAAGGGCCATTTTGATTTTTTCAACTCCATATGTAATTATTTTTTTTTTTGTTGTTAATAACCATAACTCAAAAAGTTATTAAAGACTTATCATTGTTCCCCCTAAATTATAAGGTAAAATTTCTCAAAATTAAAATACACCTTAAAAAGATTTGAAAAGCCTTTAATCTTTATAAAGTATTTATTTTCACATAATTTGAACTGCACAGTAAAAGAGAGAGCCAATTAAAACCAAAATGTTGAAACATCAGCACTGCTGCATGAGCTAAAATCACTCACCACTAGTAAAAAAAGGATGTACGAAATGTTTTTTGGATTTTTCTGGTGGGGTAATAAAAATGCAATTAATTATAGCCGTCCAATGCATCGGCGATAAGATACGTGGAGTCACCCACCTAATGCCGCCGCCTTAACATACTCAAAAACCGACCATTTATTCATCTAATGACAATTTCTTTATTTAGTTTTTTTTTGTTTTGCTGGATTCTTCTATTCTTTTCATGATTGCAACTGCCCCGCCCCACCTAGCCACCCCAAAATTCTCTCGTTGCGTCACGGTCCCATAAAAATAACATGTGAGAAAACTAGTCATTGACCAAAACAACAACACAAAAAACGAGCAAAAGTAGTTATTGAATGTCAGGCCTGGTTAGGCACACACAACAGGTAAAGCTTGAGCCAATAAATGGGCCATACAGCCCATATATAATAGCCTTTAGTTATTGAATGTCAGGCCTGGTTTTTAAATAAACCAAAAAAAAAAGTTACGTTTTACCATCTCGACCCAAATGACAAACAAACTTCAGCCCTATGAGGATCCTTGTTTAATCAATTGAATCATAGCTGCCTTAACTAGGTACTGTAGTTATTTTCTTACGCCAGATGATAGAAAAAGACTTCTGGACAAAATATTATAGATCAGAATACCTTCTGCTGCTGAGGATGAGGAACTCGATGTCTTTCTCAAGCCTGAGGCACGGGATGTTGGCTGGGAAAGCTCGTCAAAAGGTTTAATTATTTCTATTGTCATTTGCTTGATAAGTTAATAACTGTGGTATAACCATTTGTGTTCGAATGTCATGTTTGTAGATTCAACGGGTTGATCCAACTCTTGACATGGAGGCTGGCAAGGGAGATGAGATGACTACACTACACTCATCTTAATTATGGTATAAGAGCCAACTATCATCAACTCATTCCGCATCATGGTTTGTTGAAGTGTTAATTTCAAGTTAACTAGTGCATACAGTGATACAGATTTACACAGTTAAAACAGGTCTCATATCCTATAGAAGTAGTAGTAGTAGTAGTAGTAGCAGCATTGGGCTCAATAGATAAGTAATACTGACGGTTATAAGCATCAAAACTTGTAACATATCAAAATGTTTTGTGTTTTTTTTTTTTTCTAGATTGCTCATCAATACTTCTATAAGTTGTACAACCAACAAAATAAAACTATTTCAAACAATTAATTTTGAAAATATTAATTTGGTAATAACGTATATCTTAAGAAATGATGTTTCTGACAAAATTTTCTGTCGTAATTTAAAGATAAGTTTAAAAAAAAAAATTGATATAATGAAGAATCTTTTAGAAATTAACCTATTTATTACTTTGTTGTTCAGACTAACAAAAAAAAAAAAAAATCCAAAAAACAAATGATTTACTATGTAAGAAAGATAAGACATGTATCAAATATTCCAATATGTACTGAAAAATACAAAGGACAAGACAGCGATAGAGCCACACACTTCACAGAATTAGCAATTAGGCAATAAGCCTCGTCACCGACTTCATCAACCAGACTAGACCAGACAAACCACCCAACGAACCCTAAAAGATTCTATTCCCGTGTTTTTTTTAACCATCTCGAGCCATGACCCATCACGGCTCCTACACGTGGCGATAACCCACTCCATTCTCTTTCTTTTTTTTGTTTTGCGCGAGAACTTAAAAAAAATTATTACTAAAAAAAAAAAAAAAAAAAATCCCCCAAAAATATTATTAAGCCCTTTCTTTCTCTCTCTTATCCGCTCCTCTCTCCTCTCTCTTTGGTCTGTTCCCTGCCGCCGCCGCCGCCGTTCTCCTCCGTCAGATTCATATATATTTCCCTCCGCCGTCTTCACTCATTGCTTTCTCCTCCAATCATAAAGGTACGCCACACGCTTTCTATTTATTTGCTTTCCTCTTATTGATTCTCCATTGTTTTTTGTATCTATTGCCTCTGCTGCTTTGGTTTCGATTGTATCATTTGATTAATTTGAATGCTTTCTCTCTATCTATCTCTCGCTCTTTTGTTAATTCACTCTGTTCCTATTTTAATTTCACTCTCCATTGTATCAATTTTAGTTTCGTCACCTCTGTCTATTGTTTTCATTATTTGGTGTATTGGTCGTCACCTCCTTTATCCATTTCTAGGCTTTAGGGTTTTACAAATTCAATGATTTGAGGTTCCCTTTTTCACATTTTTCAAATAGAAACTTTCTTTCCCATCAGGAAACAGAGAGAGAGTTTAATCGATTCCGAATCCTTGAAACTGAAAAAATTGGTAATTTTAGACTTGTGATTAGTAGTTATTGCATTTTTGATTCAAAGTCTTAAGCATGATTACGAAGTTTAATTTCTATTTCTAATCATATAGCTTTTTCTTGTCTATTACTTAGTTTGCTGTTCTGTTTCCGGATATTGCTTGAGATTGCTGTCTCTGTCTGTGCTCTAATGCTCATAGACTTATTTCTGTGCAGTATTGGGAAACTTGAAGATCCAAGAGAAATAATTACTGTTTATAGTGGGGACTGTCCTATTTATTGGAACTTGACTGTGTGTAATATAAGATATAGACTCAACGAGCTTTATTACCCCCAAGAAGACTGGGTCTACAAATCAATGTCAGAAGGTGAAATGGCCATCATCAAACCAGAGGTAAGACGTTAGTTATTATCAGATAGAGAGTGACGGTTAATATCGTTATATATTTTGCTCAAAGTTACCATTTGCGTCATATGTTCTTATCATATGCGTTTAGGTTACAACATATTTTTTTCTCATATGAAGTGTTTTAGTTTTGAGTGTGACATTCGTTATCAATGTATGCAGTTTTTGAATGACCTAGTTGAAATTTTACCTTGCACAAGACTAATTACTTTTTCTGTGGCGTCAACGTAGATGATGAAATCCTATATATGGCTTGAAACTGCTGATGGATCAATCCAACAAGTGGAACAAGAGGTTGCAATGTTCTGTCCCATGATATGTCAAGAAGTTATACAAAAGGGTGTTGGATCTTCTAAGAACTACGCAATATCTCTTCCACAGCGAGTCAATCCAGCCATGTTAAGCCTGATTTTTGATTACTGCAGATTTCATCAAGTACCTGGACGTTCAAATAAGGTTTATTTGGAGGTTTTTTAAATTGATAACAAATGGCGTCATGTCGATGATCATATGCTTTTTCTTATTAGAGCTCTTTCTACTTTTAGGAACGTAAAATATATGATGAAAAATTCATCCGGATGGATACAAAGAGGCTCTGTGAGTTGACCTCAGCCGCTGACAGTTTGCAGTTGAAGCCGTTGGTTGATCTTACTAGTCGTGCCCTTGCACGAATTATTGAGGGGAAAACCCCTGAGGAGATACGCGAAATATTTCATTTGCCTGATGACCTTACCGAGGTATGTTGTGCCCAAGATCATCTCTTTTTAGGAGGTGTCATTCCTACCTACTTCTCTACTTTAGCTTTTTGTTACGATTTATCAGGAGGAGAAATTAGAGCCTCTGAAGAACACAATGGATGATCCACGGATTCGATTGTTGAATAGATTGTATGCTAAGAAAAGAAAGGAATTGAAAGAAAGAGAGAAACTAAAGGTGTGATGAGCATTTCAATTATGAAGTTAGGAACTGGTTTGTAAGAATGAACTATTGTACTAGTTTTATAATGATGGCTATTTCCATGTCCTAGAATGTCGAGGTTGAAGAACATGTCGATGAGCGTTCTGTGGATGACCTTTTATCATTTATTAATGGCAGAGGTACTTTTCTTAACTTCATATCTCTCATGTATGTCATGTTCCTTCTTCTGCTCCGAGTTGTCCAATCCATGTTGATGGCACCACATATTGGTTCATGTCTGGAGTCGATTTTGATGCTACGCTCAACTTTGTAAATTTTTAGTAGGCTCTTTTCTAGTTGCTGAATGAGTGCCTGATATGAGATTCTCACTGTCTTATGTTGCAATTTCTTGGGCTATTTATTGGTCACTCTTCATATCAGTAGACTTCTTGCTTATGCGTTTTTGGCTGAGTTGATAGATCATATAATGCTCAAATCCTGGTTGGTGTCCTGTTTTCATAACCCCCCTTTACATAGATAAATTGAAATATTTGATGCGTGTGTTTATGTTAGCATTGCTTCTTGCCCTTCTCTTTTTCTACTTCCTTTTAAAGCTCTCATCGGGGAGAAGGATAATTATGTTTCACAGATCACAAGGTGGTAAAGACTTCCAAGAGCAAAAAGAAGAACAAGAAAAGGAAGGAGCAGAAGAATGGTACTTCAATCGGAACATGTGAAGCTTCAGAAAAGGTTTAAACTAGTTTCTCTCTGATTGATCCTTGGTAGTAGTAATCAAGATACTAAGGGAGTTTCTTCTTCTTAGGATTCAAAACATAATCATCCTTCCAAATCACGAAGTGCTGAGATTGTTGACAATACTGCGTCCAGCTTGGGAGATGTATCTAACTTACTTAGTATGGAAGATGATATTTTTACGCCACAGACTGAGTTTGAAGATGGTTATATAGATGATGAAATTGATCCAGCTTTGAAGGAAATGCTCGATAGGTAAGTGTCTCTTTTTCAAACTCCTGCCTGAAGTATTCGTTTTGTGCTGAAATAATTGATATCAGTCCCTCCTCCAAATATACCTTCTACATACCTCATCTTCTAGTAATCTCATGTGACTAGATATGCACATGAAGTTATATATGTAGATCTATATCGAATTGTGCAGCCATTAAGTGATTAAGTGAAACTAAATAAAGTTATTGAACCTTATGTTAATACAGAGAGGTAGAGGATTTTGCTCGGAGATTGAACTCTAGTTGGGTTCTATCAATAGGACAAGAAAGGCAGCCTGTGCACTTTTCCATAAATGGCAATGGGGCTGCAAGGCGGTTGACAGGTACATGCTATCCTTTTTCCTGGTTAATCTTTACATTCATGGTGACAGTGTAGCACAAGATGCTGTTGAACTGCACCGCATCGGTTTTAGACCTTTAACTACGCCATACTTCAGTCTTCTACATAGCTTTTGATGTGATGACTGATGGTAGATGGTTTGGTTTGCATGCGTTTTGAACTTTGAAGGTCCAGCCGCAGGACACAAGTGAAGCTGAAAACGCTAGTCCAATGGCTGGAACAGTTTTGGTGAGATCCCCACTAGAATGTAAGCAATTAGAGAGAGTGGTGTTCCGGTCACCGGCGTTTGATGTGTGTCCTCCTGTAATTTTTTCTTTCTTTCCACAATCTGCTTTCTTTCTTCCTTCTCAGTTAATCCGGAGAGGTAGGATGCAGTTTTGTTTTGTTTTCTCTTACTCCTTTTTAGTGATCAACCCTTTGTACACAACTTTTAATTAAAGAACTGGTGAAAGCATTTAGTTGGTTGGCTCATTTTTTGTTGAAAAAATTCAAGAATAATGTGAAGAGGATTCCATTATCTATAGAATTACAAGTCTCACATTGCTCACAAGATGAGAAGGAGAGGAAATCTCAAAGCAGCTTCTCCTCACACAATTGGGGTTTACAAATATGAGATACATTGTATTTACAGATGTGATCAAGATCTTTGTAGCTTTATGTTCTTGTCCTCTTCTTCTTTATGTGGCTTTTCAGGTAATGGTGGGGTCATTGACCATGCTTATGGTTTTGGATGGCAAGCCTTTGCCAGAGTTTGGTGGAGTTAATCAGGAAGGTTATCATGCCCAGTCCCATCCCGGTGCACTGGTGGATCAACACCGTAAGGCAATTCATGAGCCAGGTGAAATGTTAAGGAAAGAAAGAAAAGAAACAAAAAGAAAGTATTCTCTCTTATTCAGGATCGCAGGGCTTACCGGTAAAGAAGGTGGAGATGGATGGTTTGATTTCTCTTCCAGTACACTTACACTTGAGGAAGCCTCAGATCCTCCAAAGTATGAAATTGTACTAGCAGACCGAGAAGAGCTGGTTCGTGATGCTCTATCGTCCTCCTCCTCGCTGTTCCTCTTTGAAACTCCACTTTCGTGATCTGAATGTGGGGAGACAAGCCGTTGAAAGTCAGAGAGTAGAGATGATAGAGCTCGGACTTCATCCATTCTAGCTTCCCTACATTGATATTGCACACAGACGTCAAACTTAAAAAGATCATATGTTATATCTATACAGCTATGGAAAAGAGATGGACTCTGGGTTGAACCTTGTATGAATGAGATATCCTTTGCAGATAAACCGTATATGACAAGTCACAGACGCGTGTTGGCAGACGAAGATGGCTTTCTTCGATCTCAAATCCTCCATTTTACTGAAAACAGATCACCAAAAATGTCAAATTTGAGAGACCTGGTTAACAAAAGGCAGGAACACAAGCGTGAAGAGTGGAGACTAAAGACACAATATACGTTGAGTAATGATTGTCTGAAGCTGCTCCCATGATGAACTTCCTCACTCTGTTCTCAGAAATCGTCTGCAGGATTCCCTTTTCGATCGAGTTCATCTCAACGCACAGCTTCTCCGCTTGAACCTGCAAAACCAATCTCCTTAGAAATGGCGGAAACTTCACATCCCTTATGTAAAGAAGAGTATACACACACAGAGACATACCCCTTTGCGGAGGCATAATCTAAGGTACTCATCAAGAATCTTGTCTGTTTTGGCCTTTTGTTTTTCTCTGTATGCTCTCACTAATTCTTCATCTACGGTTGCAGCATCGAATTTGGTACCCACTGTGGAAGTAAAGAGAAAGATCATAAAAAGTCAAATTCTTTAAGAGCTCTCTGTTTCGTGTATAAACCAGACAGGAGTTGTTGCCTTGTTGGAGCGAGGAAATAGAAAAACTTACAGAGAGGAATCATTTGAGCAGGTCGGTGAACAAGAAGGATGCAGATCTTGCAACCTTGACAGTTATCTAATACCCAGGCTAGATTTGACTTGTTCTTCGCTGGTTCTCTCCCTAGTGCAACGTATATTCTCTCATCCATCACTGCTTCTTCTTCTTCTTCTTCCATGTTGTGCTTTTTGGCTCCTTCAAAGTCCATAGTGTTTTCTCGGGAAAAAGATAATAAGAAAAAATCTTGAGAATGGCTGGTTCGTTTCAGACAAGAAGGCAGAAGCTATGGTCTTGTCTTCTTCTCGGGCTAATGTTTAATAGTAATATATATAAATATGGGAATCGAGAAACAGAAGATCCGATGAAGGGGCATGTGTCATCCCTTTCTGGTGTTACTCTGTTCTTTCGAATATTCGATCTGGAAACTTGTAATTGTATTATTTCTAGTGTGATTTTACTTTTAAAGCCCTTTTAGTGATGTCAACGACCTAATCAAAACTCGAGGAGGTAATCAACTGTCGATTAGACCATGAAAATATTAAAAAAAACAAATGAGGTATGAAGTAATATTAGGTAACATTTCACCAGATTATACATTTCTTTGGGAGTACTATTATATTATAATCGTCAATTATATCGATTACAAAATAATATTTCCTCTGTCCCACAAAATTAATGTTTTTGAATATTATATATTTTAAGAGACTAATGATTATTGAGTTTAAATATATTAACAATTCAAAATTTTAAATATTTTTAATGATTACTTTTTTTATAAAACATCAATTTTTATAAAAAAAAAAATATTTCAAAACATTAATCTTTATGGACAAAAGAAGTGATAAGGAGTAAATAAACCTTAAAAAGTAGATTGTTCCGATAATTGAAGGAGTAATTCAAATGGAGCAGCAATAAAAACGCGCTCGAACGACTTCATATTTAATCACACGCGCAGTATTAGTGCGTGTCCACCTATTTTCTTTTGTCTTCCTATAAAAAAGGAAACTTTTTATTAAAAAGGCGCGTGAGAGCTCTGCCGTGTCTGTTTCCCAAAAGTCATATTATCGCGTTTTTTATAGTTTTAAATTAACGCTAATAATGTCTTCCCCATTTGTATCTTGGTTTGAAAGTATAATAATTTATCTAAATGAATTAGTATAACCAATCTGTCGTTTGTTTTCTTTATCGACTATTCTGATTTAGTAAAGATGGTGTTTTCGCCTTCTGAATAGCCAGCATTTACACTTTATTTGGAAGACATCCAGACAGACAAAGAGGATTTTATGTCCTTTTTTTTAGCCTACGTCTCACACTACCTAAATGGTAAAGCGGATAATTTGGCGCGACGTGTTCGCACAGTTCCGCATCCAGCTACTTTTGTTAATAATTTATTTTTGTATTGGCTTGATTGAGTTAATCTTGTTTTTTGTTATTAAAAAAAAAAAGAATTAGTCATTACATTTAAATCAAAGGTGATAAAAATTTATTGTCTACTAATATCCAAAGCCGTCTTCCACAAACGAGTGTGTGTGACTCGTACCAACCAACACCGACTAGTAGTAAGTAAAAGACTAAACAATACCATATCAAAAAAAAAAAAACCATAAGAGAGAACAACCATCAAGGTTGAGAGGATACGGAGAAAAGAGTCTCCTTCATTGTCACACTAAGGACTTAAAAGAAAATTCCTTTTTCGATTCATATCTCTACAAGCAGAGGATCTGTTCAATGATTTAGGAGCTTGAAGCTTGAAGCTTGAAGCCATTCTTGGATTGCGGATCGAAGAGCAAGATTTGGAACCAAGCTCGTGTGAGAAAGCCTTTTGTTTATCATCGGCGAAGTCTCGTGTCCTCTCTCGAACCACCCGTTTATGGCTTCTCTTTCATATGTAAAACCATCTGCTGCTACATGTGGATCCTCCATTATATCCTGCAAGCGTCACAACAAAATAACAGTTTCTCTCTTTTATAATTGTTAACATTTTGATCATTTAGTAGTTTTCACTCATCTTACAACGTTTCTTACCTGTGTAATGGGACAGATGAAGTACTGAGGCAATTCACGCTTACTCTTCAGCTTTGATACTTCTCTAAGCTCTATCTTCAACTCTTCTTGTTCTTTCCTAAGTCTTTTCAATGCTTTCATGGATAAGATATGCCTGCCTTGAAGCGCTCTTGTCACCATATTAGATTCGGCTATTCGGATTTCGGATTCTGATCTCATCTTTCCAAGTTCTTCTTTCGCTATACTCAGTGCCTTCTCTGTTTCTCTCCTATGCTTCAGCTCCTCAAAATATTCATTTTCCGATTGTTTAGCCTACATTTATTGGTTTTAGACAAAGAGTTAAAAATTGATAGTTTCTAAGCAATAAGAAATGTTAGAAGGAACTTGTGTACATACCCTTTTGATTGCATCAACAGCAGCTTTTTCAGCTTCTTCACGCTTGTATGCCTCATAGTGTGCTTCCCTTTCCGAATTCTTAGCTTCCTCGACAGCTACTTGGATCCGAATCTGATTCTCATCTTTAATTATACTTGAGCTTGGAACATTTTCAGTTCCTCTAGTTATCTCATATTGGCTCAAAGAACTTGAAGATGCACCTTCTAGATACAAGTTATCTCTTCTTCTAGCTTCCCTGCATTGATATAATACCAAAAGAAAAAGAAAAAAACACTTGTGTGTAGTGTGACTTGTGAGACAAAGATCTTGTCTCACAAGCAGAACCCAAAGACCATTCCTAAACCAGTTACTAATGTCAATTTGCATTTAACACAAAATAAGATTAAGAATCGAACAAGAAAGACATTTGACACCAAAAAGTTGGACAGACCTTGAACTAATTAGGTATCCGTTGCACGTAAACCATATTTGACAAGTCGCAGGCGCTTCTCTGTTAATGTGAATAGCTTTCTTGGATTGTAAGTCTCTCAGATTCCTGCAAAAATTTGAGTTTCACTTCAGTGATTCACCCGTATATTAGATAACCAAAAGTCTTTAAGTCTACACTTATCAACCACCTACATTGAATAGTGTTTATCAGCTGCTGCTCCCATGACGAGTTTCGTAACTCCGCGCTGGGATATTAATTGGAGGATACCTTCCTCTACCGAATCCATTTCAATATATATTATCTCTGCAGTGACCTAATTCACAATTTTTTGGCTGGAAATTTAGAAACAAACACTCTTGGTCTTGTACTAATAAAACAAATGGATATCTATAATTAGTAATCATACCTGCATTTGCATGCATATATGAAGGTACTTGTCCAAATTCTTATGTACTTTCTTATTCTTCTTTTTATGAAGCTTCAATTTCTGGTAGTGGGACATCGCTCCCGCTTGAAATGAATAAAACAATGAGATAGTCCAAAATCAACCAATTAATATCCTTAAAATTCAGCACAACACAAAGGGATTTATAAAGTACTTACGGACTGAGTTCTGGATCGGTTGATGAACATGGACAATACAAAACTCTTTGCATCCACTGTTCTGTATGGCCCAAACGAGTGCAGTCTTGCTCTTTAGTTCTCTCTCTCTCACTGCGACATAGATCTTCTCATCCACCAGCGTCTCTCTAAGCCCAGTTGCCATTGAATCTTTAGTGTCATATATAGTGACTCTAGTCCATAAAAAAGAAACAAAGAGAAAACGGAATATTTTTTGAAGAACAAAGTGATCGAGAATTGATTTAACAAGGTAGTTGATGAGACAACAAGCTATTCAACTCCTAGAGAATATATAGAATAGAGACTAGAGAATCTTATCACAAGGAAGCTGAATCATGATTCTAGTAATACCCGGTTCGAAAGTTTACTAGTAATATAACCTAGGCCTGGGCATATTATCCATACCCAAATTCCGAACTCAAATTCGACCCAAAGTAACCGGTTCAGTATGGGTACGGGTTAGTGATAATACCCGATCGGTTTACTATGAATGCAATCTTGGTGATAAACACTGGCGATGCCAATTTGAAGCTGTTGTTGCAGGTTTTAGATTCAAAATGATTGGGTAATTGATCAATGTTAAAGAGCTTTTATACTTAAATCTGCAATGGGTTTGATTCAGGATTGGTTTTGCAAATCTGAGATTGCAAAGGGGAAAGAAGAAGCTTGGATAGATGACCATAGCTTCTACCCAGTGGTTGTGTTCACAAATATTCATCGATTTTTTATGAACATAGGCGTTTAGGAAGGATTGCCAAATGTTTAGGGAGGATTGAATGATGTTTAGAAAGGACTGCATGATGTTTAGGAATAATCTTTTCAAATTCAGAATGACTTTCATTAAAAAAAAAAGTAATGAATGCTAATTTTGGAACTTTAGGTAACCTGTGCTATGTTTGTCTACAAAACTTAGTTTAGTGCTAATGAAGGGAATTCCTCTTAGAGGAATTCATCTATTCTTTTTTTACTAAAACGTTGCAAACTATAATCATTAGAAATAAAAAGAATTTTTTTTTTCAAATCTTTAATAATACTTGAAAATCTATAATTTATGAAATTATTTATATTCGATCAAATTACATAAACATATTTTTCGAATCTTAAGATAATCAATTTGAATTTGTTACATTATATAATTTATGGATAAAAAATCTACTAGATCTGCATCTTTGACCATTCAATTTATACAATTTCAGGTTTTTTTAAATTATTAGTTATATGTTTCTTATTGTGTTCTTATTTGCTTCCATTTGAATTGATTTTGTTGTATATATCTTTCGCATTCGTATCTTTTTATAATCGGAAATAGATATGCTAGTAATAAATTCTTTATATATATATATACGTCTCTACATGTGTACATTACCATTAACATTCCTGATTTTTTTTTCACCTAATTTTCATTTTTATTGTATAAAATCATCAAAGATGATGACTAAAGCCACAGTTCTTTCTATCTTTATGATCGTTCTCGTTTTAGGTTTGATTTACACATCTACCATTCTATAAACATTTTAAAATATTTGTAGTTATTGTTTGTCTCAATATTTTTTATTATGTAAGAATTGTTTTAAAGATTATGTTTTAAATATTTATCAGGAATGATGACGGGAGAGACGCAAGGACAAGAAATGTGTCGTGATGTTCTGAGAGGTCAAAAGTGTGTCGCTCATACCTGTGCCACATTCTGTAAGCAAAAATGGAATGGAAGTGGTTTCTGCTTCCAGAACGGACAAATTAAAAACTGCGTCTGCACGTTTCCTTGCAAATCTTGATTTATTTATTTTTTGTTTTTATCAATTGTTATCTATATAAACAATAATAATAATAAAAAGAATATTATACCCTTGCAAATCTTGATTTATTTATTTTTCGTTTTTATCAATTGTTATCTATATAAACGATAATAATAATAAAAAAAATTATAATGACATGAAAAAGGAAACAAAATGTTATAGTATTCAATCTTATATGAATTCTGATTTAACTTTTTTTTTTTATGACATGAGCTATTATAATTTTTTTTTTTGAACAAAAAGAGCTATTATAATAACTTATAACCTGGAGAAGATCTCCAACGTAAGTACTTTCAGAGGGAGTATTTATAAATGCTAATTTTAGAACTTTAGGTAACCTGTGCTATGTTTGTCTACAAAACTTAGTTTAGTGCTAATGTAGGGAATTCCTCTTAGAGGAATTCATCTATTCTTTTTTTACTAAAACGTTGCAAACTATAATCATTAGAAATAAAAAGAATTTTTTTTGTCAAATCTTTTATAATACTTGAAAATCTATAATTTATGAAATTATTTATATTCGATCAAATTACATAAACATATTTTTCGAACCTTAAGATAATCAATTTGAATTTGTTACATTATATAATTTATGGATAAAAAATCTACTAGATCTGCATCTTTGACCATTCAATTTATACAATTTTTGGTTTTTTTAAATTATTAGTTATAATTTTTCTTATTGTGTTCTTATTTGCTTCCATTTGAATTGATTTTGTTGTATATATCTTTCGCATTTGTATCTTTTTATAATCAGAAATAGATATGCTAGTAATAAATTCTTTATATATATATATATATAATCAATATATATATATACGTCTCTACATGTGTGCATTACCATTAACATTCCTGATTTTGTTTTTCACCTAATTTTCATTTTTATTGTATAAAATCATCAAAGATGATGACTAAAGCCACAGTTCTTTCTATCTTTATGATCGTTCTCGTTTTAGGTTTGATTTACACATCTACTATTCTATAAACATTTTAAAATATTTGTAGTTATTGTTTGTCTCAATATTTTTTATTATGTAAGAATTGTTTTAAAGATTATGTTTTAAATATTTATCAGGAATGATGACGGGAGAGACGCAAGGACAAGAAATGTGTCGTGATGTTCTGAGAGGTCAAAAGTGTGTCACTCATACCTGTGCCACATTCTGTAAGCAAAAATGGAATGGAAGTGGTTTCTGCTTCCAGAACGGACAAATTAAAAACTGCGTCTGCACGTTTCCTTGCAAATCTTGATTTATTTACTTTTTTTTGTTTTTATCAATTGTTATCTATATAAACAATAATAATAATAAAAAGAATATTATACCCTTGCAAATCTTGATTTATTTATTTTTCGTTTTTATCAATTGTTATCTATATAAACGATAATAATAATAAAAAGAATATTATAATGACATGAAAAAGGAAACAAAATGTTATAGTATTCAATCTTATATGAATTGTGATTTAACTTTTTTTTTTATGACATGAGCTATTATAATTTTTTTTTTGAACAAAAAGAGCTATTATAATAACATATAACATATTATCAGAAAGACAGTTATGGCTCTCGCTCTGGGCGATCAGAAAGGCGATTGTCTTTGTTTTCCCTTTGATTTCTCTTCTCCGATCGAGTTAGTGATCAGGAGTTTGTTTCCGACTGGGAAATTTCTCCAATTTCATTTGGGAGTTTTGCATGTCGGCGGTTTGTTTCTGTCGTTGAACAATGGCAGTTTATTTCTCCCAATTTTCTCGGGAGATAACCGTCGAAGCAAACCGCCATGGGTCTTCTATAAATCTTCTTCTTTCCCACGCTTTTTCTCAATCATCACCCCAATTCCGTGCAATCAATCCAGTCCATCTCCGATTATGAGTGACAATATCCGAAAATCCGTTCAAGACCTCGACTTGGGTATCGATGATGCTCCTGTCTCTCTGCCACCGGAGTTCCTCTCTCGCGCAATCTCCGTCAATCGACACACACTGGTTGTCACTCCGGTCAATCCGAGGAAACAGAATCTCAGAGCACTTATCCGACAAATGCCGCGGGTTTGGGGTTTCCCTGATGAGTGTGTGGGTCGCATCCTCGACGGTGGGAGGGCACAATTCCGATTCCAATCTGAAGACTCTCTAAATTTGGTCCTACGAAGGGGTCCCTGGTCCTTCAATGATTGGATGTTAACAACACACCGTTGGTATCCAAACATCACCGAGGAAAACATGAAGATCATACCCTTCTGGGTACAAATACAAGGTATCCCCACTCTTTGTTTAACCAATGATACGGCTAGGTGGGTAGGGAACAAAATAGGATATGTCTCTGAGGTTGATTACAATGAGAATGAAATGCAAGTAGGGGCTGTTCGTGTTAAGATAGATTGGAATGTAGATGATGCTTTGCGTTTTCAAAAAAACATTCAGTTTATTGCTGATGAGAACACAATAATTAAGTACCGTTACGAGAGACTTCGTAACTTCTGTACGAGATGTGGGTCACTAAAACATGAGGCCAAGGAGTGTAGTCTTAGTTTTGATGATTCTGAACCAGAGGAGTCGGACAATGACAGTGATAGGGAAAATCACAACAATCACGACAAGAATATGTCGGATGCGAACACTCTGGTTTCTGTCGATCCTGCAAGTCTGATCCCAGGAATACAAATGCCACCACCATCTTCAAGCCCGGTTCAGTTTTCTGGCTCTCAAAGGATGAATAAGGCTTTTCCAAGCGTATTCATTGACAAGGATTTAACTGCTGAGCGTGTTCGCTACTTAAATGCAAAATATGCAGGACGGCTAGCGGAACAATATGAACCCAAGACTCTTCTTGATGATATCTCAGACAATGCTCAACAAGAATTTCTCTTCATGAAGCGTAAAAGGGTGCAGTTTGAAACTACTTTCAACAATGCAGAGGCGGCTGAGGAGATGGTGGTCTGAACCATCTCCGAAAGAAGGCACAGCGCACAGTATCTGTGGGTTCTTGTTCGGTTCACCAAAGATTCAACGGAGGCGCGGGGGGCCCGGTACCCCCAGACTTTCCAATATGAAGATCCTCTCATGGAATTGCCAAGGCGTTGGTCCTTCTTTAACGTCTTCGCGTTTAAAAAGCTCTGTAATAGTACTAAGTGTGATATTCTTTTCCTCTCGAAACTCTCAATCAGGATGATGTTATAAGTAAACTTAAGTGTGATTTAGGATTTTTACATGCTTTTATCCAACCCCTCAAGGTAGGAGTGGAGGTTTATGTTTATTTTGGAAAGACAATGTTGTCTTATCCTTACTCTCACAAGATGAGAGACTTATTGATGTAACTGTTGAACATAATAACATTAAGTTCTATTTGTCTTGTGTGTATGGACATCCAATACCAACCGAAAGACATGAATTGTGGGAGAGGTTTGAAGATTTAAGTCAAACACGTAATGAACCTTGGATTCTAATAGGAGATTTCAATGAAATAATCAGTAACCGTGAGAAACTAGGTGGACCACCGAGAGAAGATTGGACATTTCGAGATTTTAGACATATGATAGCTATATGTGATCTCCAAGATATACGATCCAGAGGCAACACTTTCTCCTGGGTTGGAGAGCGTCATTCCCACACAATACAATGTTGTCTTGATAGGGCCATGTTCAACTCTCCGGGAGCTGCAACTTTTCCAAACGCGGAGGCATTTTTTCTTGATTTCGCTGGATCAGATCATAGGCCAATCTTACTGGACTTAAATGACTTGGTGAGACATAAAAGACGTATCTTCATGTTTGATAAACGTCTTTTAGACATACCACACTTCCAGCTAGCAGTAAGAGAGGGTTGGCTTTCAAACGATGACGATGTAGGCATCTCAATTACAGAAAGGATAAAAAACTGCAGGCGAAGTATGGCTAAGCTAAAACGTGATCATCAGCTAAATTCCGAAGAACGTATAGTCATGCTTCAATCACGACTAAACTTTGCAATGGAGAGTATCGTACCATCTATCAGAAGATCAATCCCACATTTGCAAGATGATTTGACAAGGGCTTATTGTGATGAAGAAAAGCACTGGCAACAAAAAAGTAGAAACCAATGGATGACTGCAGGAGATCAAAACACAAGCTACTTTCATGCTTGTGCAAAAACACGTTTTGCTAAAAATTGGATCTCTTCCATTCTAGACGTACACGGCAATTTATACCAGGGGGATCAGGAAATTGGTGCTCACGCCCAAGATTTCTTCTCTAATATCTACACGACAGAAAATCATCATGTGTCACCCTCTGTTTTTGCGGATTTTAAACCGAAGGTTTCGGAGGAGGCAAACAAAAAGTTAACACGGCCTTTTACGAACGAAGAGATTTACAATGCGGTTAGTTCTATTGGGGATGATCGTGCTCCTGGTCCCGATGGATTAACAGCAAGGTTTTATAAGTCATGTTGGGATATTGTTGGTCCACAAGTCATAGAAGAAGTACATAGCTTCTTCGAAACTGGGACAATGAAACAGAGTATAAACCATACAAATATTTGCATGATACCAAAGATTGAGAATCCAAAAACTCTTTCGGACTACAGGCCTATATCATTATGCAATGTTTTATATAAGATTGTTTCAAAATGCTTGGTTCAACGATTAAAACCTCATTTGAATGACATAGTCTCGGAGGCACAAGCAGCGTTTATTCCAGGAAGATTAATACAGGACAATGTAATGATAGCTCACGAAATTATGCACTCGCTAAAGGTCCGCACACGAGTCTCACAAAACTATATGGCCGTAAAAACAGACGTCACCAAAGCTTACGACAGAGTAGAATGGAACTTCCTAGAGACTACTCTAAAACTTTTTGGCTTTTGTCCCAAATGGATTAACTGGATCATGGCGGTTGTAACAACTGTTAATTACTCAGTTTTAATCAATGGAGCTCCCTATGGACATATACAACCAACACGGGGAATCCGGCAAGGTGACCCATTATCTCCATATCTTTTCATTCTCTGTTCGGACATACTAAGTCATTTAATCAGCACGAATGAACGGGAAGGGAATTTATGTGGCATTCGAATAGGCAATGGTGCACCAAGTATTACTCACCTGCAATTTGCTGATGATTGTCTATTTTTTTGCAAAGCAAATAGAAAAAACTGCCAAATTTTAAAAGATATTTTTGATGTTTATGAGTATTACTCAGGGCAACAGATAAACACATCAAAATCTATGATCACCTTTGGTAGTAGAGTTTATGGCCATACTCAGTCAAGATTAAAATCAATCCTAGACATCCCTAATCATGGAGGAGGGGGGAAATATCTTGGTCTTCCAGAACAGTTTGGGCGTAAAAAGAAAGAAATGTTTGAATATATTGTAGAGAGAGTCAAAAACGTACGAGTGGTTGGACTGCCAAGAAATTATCCCCAGCAGGAAAAGAGATCATGCTTAACTCTGTCGCCTTATCGATGCCGGTTTATGCTATGTCATGCTTCAAATTACCTATTGGAATCACAACTGAAATTGAAACTTTATTAAGGCAATACTGGTGGGAAAGAAGCTCAACCTGAGAGGTATCCCTTGGATTGCCTGGAATAAGCTAAAATGTTCGAAACGAGAAGGTGGTTTGGGTTTTAGGGATCTAGCGAAGTTCAATGATGCTCTTTTGGCAAAACAGGCTTGGAGACTAATTCAATATCCTAACTCTCTGTTTGCTAAAGTAATGAAGAACAGGTATTACCGGGACGAGTCAGTTTTAGATGCTAAGCAAAGGAAAAAACAATCATATGGATGGTCATCAATATTAATTGGTTTAGACATTATCAAGAAAGGTTCACGTTATATAGTGGGGGATGGAAAGACTGTTAGGATAGGATTGGATAATTTCATTTCAGCACACCCTCCTCGTTTAGTCCAAACCACACCGCAACATTCATCAACGACTTTAACTCATTTTATCACTAAAAGGGGAAGTCCGCACATGGGACAATCAAAAATTACTTTCTTATGTTCACCCACAAGATCAAGAAATGATACAAAATGTTCATCTATCACAAGTTGAATGTTCGGATAAACTCATTTGGAATTACACCCGATCAGGTGATTACACAGTAAAAACAGGTTACTGGTTCATCACCCATTACCCCTTTGATCCAGGAGATGTCTTACCCACGCCTCATGGTTCCATTGAGCTTAAAAACAAGATATGGAAGTTACGCATCTTTCCTAAAATCAAACATTTTCTATGGCGCATCCTATCACTAGCAATACCAGTCACAACAAAACTTCGCTCACGAGGTATGACAATTGATCCTATCTGCTCACGATGTCGGCAAACAGAGGAAACTATACACCATGCGTTTTTTTCCTGTCCCTTTGCGGTTATGGCATGGAGACAATCGAGTACACCTTCCTTAAACATGAACCAACTAAACTTACCTACGGAAGAAATCATTAATCAACTGTTATTGTATAATTCGCAAACATCAAACATATATGATTCTCTTCTACCCTTTGTGTTAATCTGGCGTATATGGAAAGCACGAAACAATCATGTCTTCAATACCTATCGTGAGAGTGTATCGACAACAGTCCTACAAGCACGGTCTGACACAAGGAATTGGGTTAATAATTTACATCATTCTCATTCAACGGTATCTGTTATACGAACGAATAGAACGACATGGATTCCGCCAAGCTCTCCATTCATTAAATGCAATTTTGACGCAAGCTATAACCAGGTTTCACACCAATCAACAGGAGGATGGATATTCCGAAATCATCAGGGAGAAGCTTTAGTGTGGGGTGCGACAAAACTAAACCGAGTAAGATCATCCTTAGAGGCAGAAACATTTGGTTTGCTCACGGCAATACAACAAGCATGGATCAAAGGATATCATTCAGTAATTTTTGAAGGAGACTGTGAAATACTTATCAAAATAGTAAATGAGGAAAGCGTGGATGTATCTTTAACAAACCTTGTCCGAGATATAAAAATGTGGTCTTCAAAGTTACATCAAGTTTCGTTTAAGTTCACAAAGAGGGAATGTAATGGAGTGGCTCATAGTTTAGCTAAATTTGGATGTACAAACTCAGATTATTACACTGACTCTATTGTAATGCCCCCATGGCTACAACACTCTATCTGTAATGATCTTTTATAATCTATATATATTTCTTTTGCGTAAAAAAAAAAAAATAACTTATAACCTGGAGAAGATCTCCAACGTAAGTACTTTCAGAGGGAGTATTTATAAATGCTAATTTTGGAACTTTAGGTAACCTGTGCTATGTTTGTCTACAAAACTTAGTTTAGTGCTAATGAAGGGAATTCCTCTTAGAGGAATTCATCTATTCTTTTTTTACTAAAACGTTGCAAACTATAATCATTAGAAATAAAAAGAATTTTTTTTTTCAAATCTTTTATAATACTTGAAAATCTATAATTTATGAAATTATTTATATTCGATCAAATTACATAAACATATTTTTCGAATCTTAAGATAATCAATTTGAATTTGTTACATTATATAATTTATGGATAAAAAATCTACTAGATCTGCATCTTTGACCATTCAATTTATACAATTTCTGGTTTTTTTAAATTATTAGTTATATGTTACTTATTGTGTTCTTATTTGCTTCCATTTGAATTGATTTTGTTGTATATATCTTTCGCATTCGTATCTTTTTGTAATCGGAAATAGATATGCTAGTAATAAATTCTTTATATATATATATATATACGTCTCTACATGTGTACATTACCATAAACATTCCTGATTTTTTTCTTCACCTAATTTTCATTTTTATTGTATAAAATCATCAAAGATGATGACTAAAGCCACAGTTCTTTCTATCTTTATGATCGTTCTCGTTTTAGGTTTGATTTACACATCTACCATTCTATAAACATTTTAAAATATTTGTAGTTATTGTTTGTCTCAATATTTTTTATTATGTAAGAATTGTTTTAAAGATTATGTTTTAAATATTTATCAGGAATGATGACGGGAGAGACGCAAGGACAAGAAATGTGTCGTGATGTTCTGAGAGGTCAAAAGTGTGTCGCTCACACCTGTGCCACATTCTGTAAGCAAAAATGGAATGGAAGTGGTTTCTGCTTCCAGAACGGACAAATTAAAAACTGCGTCTGCACGTTTCCTTGCAAATCTTGATTTATTTATTTTTTGTTTTTATCAGTTGTTATCTATATAAACAATAATAATAATAAAAAGAATATTATACCCTTGCAAATCTTGATTTATTTATTTTCGTTTTTATCAATTGTTATCTATATAAACGATAATAATAATAAAAAGAATATTATAATGACATGAAAAAGGAAACAAAATGTTACAGTATTCAATCTTATATGAATTCTGATTTAACTTTTTTTTTTTTATGACATGAGCTATTATAATTTTTTTTTTGAACAAAAAGAGCTATTATAATAACTTATAACCTGGAGAAGATCTCCAACGTTGACGACAAGAGCTCCAGGGACGGGAGGGATATCAACCCAATATTGGTCGTCATGGAGAACTTGAAGCCCTCCGATATTCCCCTGAAGAACAATGGAGAGAAAAGAAAAATCGGTGTGCTTGCTTAAGCCTAGAGTAAGGTGAGGCTGAGGGCAAGGTGGGTAATATTGGCCAAACAAGACCAACGACTTGCTGCAATCCATGTCCTTGAGGTGATTACGGTTCAACCCTAGAGCCTCTGATAGAAGCTCAAAGAGCAACTCACCTAAATTCATTATTTCCTTTGTGTACTCCATCATAATCTCCCTGCCACAACAAAACTTTTGATTCAAATTTAAGAGGTTTTTTTACTGGCTCTTGTATAATAATGACTTCAAGCCTTCAAGGCATCAAACCATTATTAACAAATACAGTATAATATATAATGAGTCACTCATGACCTTATCTCCGTCATATTAAACGTCATGATGGAAGATTAATTAATTCAGTCTCCGTTATAATATAATTCAGTCTTTTTGTAGAATACTTCTTATAGTTCATACTTCATAGTTCATTATAATATTAAAAACTAAGGTGATCATATCTATAATTAGTATTACTTGCCTAACCAACCACCCCACAAAAGAGTGAGCATACCAACAATACTATATAGTCATATAGAGTAACAACTATTAACTATGTTGTACCGCACTGTGCATAGGTATATAAGAGCAAGTTCAACGGTGGTTTTAAAGGAATTGTTAAGGGATGCTTAAGCTTAAAAATAAATCAAAATACATGATAAATGTTAAAATCGATTCTAAGTTAAGCATTTTTACATCGTTAAGGATCTCATATGTGTCGGTCTGTCATTGGTTAGTCAAATTAACAAAAGGAAAAAAAAATTCGACCCCAAGCTTTTTCTCTTCCTCTCTCTTTCATTTCTTTTGATCCCAAAATCGGTAAATTGTCTCAATCCGTTGAATTGAAAGAAGATATGAGTCGGATATGGATTTCTAATCCGGCGTTATCACCATCCAAGCGACGCCGGTGACAACTTCGGCGATATCTGATTCCTCAACCACAAACACCAAACGGAGAAGTAAAAGAAAACTCTGAGTTTGGTTCAATGACGCTCCAATCTTGTCCCCATGGTACGCATATCTTCTTAATTGAGAGTAGATATTAGAAAAATAGAGTTTTCTGATTTGGGAATTGATTAGTAAAATTAGGGTTTTTTCGATTGTATATTTATTTTAGCAAAATCAGTGTTTACAACTGTTAGTAGCTTGAGAATTTGATGATTTGAGGGTTCAAATGAATTTTAGCAAAATTAGTGTTTACAATCAAGTCTTCTTACTTCTCTCTCCTTTGTTTCCTTTGTTTGATTCATACGTCCAATGCTTAACATATGAATCTGCAACCATCTGAGGCAGAAGCTGGTTTCGACATTCGTATTCCACCCAGCGTTGATGCTGAAGCACTCAAAAGATGAGGGGTGGAGGAATGGGCTCCAGCATCACGAAACATGTCCTTTAAGGTAATCTTCTTTGTCAATGAATTAGTCTTGATGAAGGCAAAGCCCCCTAGCATAGCATAGTTAGACAAAGTCAGATGCAAGTTACCTGAGAGGACCTCTTTTGGACAACTTTAACTAATTAAGAAATGTTAACTGGGGCAGTTCAAGCAGAAGCTTACGGGGAAGAAGTTCCTCACAGCAGCAGATGATTCAAATCCGTGGTGGGGGCTCTTGGAAGATGCTGTCAAGGCTGGCGTGCCTGCGTTTGGGTTCTCTCCCATATTAAACACTACCAGTTTGCTTCATGACCACAATGAGGTACCGCCTGGTTGCATATAATAATAATTCATTCTGGTCAATTGGGGTGCTTTACCAATTCTTTCCGACTTAATTACTCGAAACTGTGAGAAATACATAAAGACGACTGCTTGATGGGTGATTTCAAACATCACTGCAGGCACTGAAGAACAAATTCAGGTGACTAGCTTTTGTTGCTACTTTTGCTATACATCCTTTGTCTTTTGCTATCACTACATCAACCTGAGGTTCCTCTTCTAACTTTGCAGGGTGAGGATTTCTATGCTCTCTTAAGTTCTGACTAAACCATTCGAGTGCCAATGCTTCAGCTCTCCAGTCAGAGTAGTTTGTACACAAGTTTACACGCCTTCCACTCTAGAATCTTCTCTATATACATGAGAATTGTGGTTCTCACCATCGGTAGTCGACTCTTCTGATACCTCAGACGCAATAATAGACATGGTTTGTGGATCCTCCTGTCCAGAATGTGCTGATATCTCAACCAGATCAGGATTGGCCAATGCTTCTTCACGACAAGATGAGGCTGAGAGGTTATTGCATCCTGTGTGAAGATCTCTTCGAGTATCTGACATCAGAGTTCCATTTTCTTAATGGATTTGAGAAGTTCAAATAAACTGTTTAGGAACTCAAAATTAAGATCTATCATTGGAGCATGTCATTTTACAGTTTTTAAAAAAAGTTTTTAAGTTAATTATTTCCAGTATTATAATGACAAACAGGCTTAAATATCTTTTTTACCAACCCACCGTTGAACATGCTCTAATAATAAAATCAGAGAATTTTGACTTGACAAAATTTAAAAATGTTACTCCCTCTGTTTCAAAATGTAAGTTGTTTTGAAGATTTCTTTTTGTTTCAAAATATAAGTTGTTTTCCAACAATCAAGACAAAAAGCAAACTAAAAGTAAAGTTTATCTTTTTTTAAACCATTTATCTTTCTTTTCTTTAATTAAATGGTGAGATAAAATCATGAGTTTTTTTAGAGACTACAAAAAGCAAAAATTATCTTAATATGTGTGCATTCAACCAAAACAATTTACATTTTGAAACAGAGGGAGTATGATTTATGAAATTTTTTTCACTCTGATTAAGCCATTAAGACGAATAATTAATCACACTTATATCTTTACAAGAAGAGGGTCTGTTCAGTGATTCTGGAACTTGTAGCCATTCTTGGATTGCGGATCGAAGAGCAAGATTAGGAACCAAGCTCGTGTTAGGAAGCCTTTTGTTTATCATCGGAGAAGTCTCGTGTCCTCTCTCGAACCAACCGCTTATTGCTTCTCCTTCATATGTAAAACCATCGGCTGCTACATGTGGATCCTCCATTATATCCTGCCACATGCAAATAACAGTTTCTTTCTTATAGTTACAACATTTTGATAATGTAATTAGTAGTTTTCATTGATCTTTTGTAACGTTTCTTTACCTGTGTAATGGGACAGATAAAGTACTGAGGCGGTTCACGGTGGTTAGAGGGAGACACCTTCTCTTCCTCGCGTAGCTTTGATACTTCTCTGAGCTCTATCTTCAAATCTTCTTGTTCTTTTCTGAGTATTCTCAACGCTTCCAGTGATAAGCTATACTTGTCTTGAAGCTTTCTTATCACCATATTAGATTCGGCCATTTGGATCTCGGATTCTGATCTCACCTTTTCTATTTCTTCTTTTGCTTTCCTCAGCGCCTTCTCTGTTTCTTTCCTACGCTTCAACTCCTCGAAATACGCAGTTTCCCATTGTTTAGCCTACAATTTTCGTTAGAGACAGAGTTATAAAGTTTGATACGTCTAAGCAAAACAAAAACTCGTTAAGTAGATATTTCATACTACCTTTTTGAGTGCGTCAATTGCAGATTTTTCAGCTTCATGACGCTTAGACGCCTCAAAGTGTGCTTTCCTTTTGGAAGTCTCAGCTTCTGTGACAGCTACTTTGATCAGATCTTCATGATCTCTAACTATACCCGACCATGGAACACTTTCATTTCCTCTAGTAATCTCGGATTGTCTCAAAGAATTTGTCGACGATGCACATTCTAGATACAAGTTCGCTGTTCTTCTAGCTTCCCTGCATTGTAGTATGACTTGTGAGACAAGTAAACGTCAAAGACCAATCCTGAACAGTGACTATCTATAGTATGTTCAGCTAACACAACAAAAGATGAAGAAATGACTAATTAATTAGCCAAACCTTGAACTAATTAGGTATCCGTTGCAGGTAAACCATATTTGACAAGTAGCAGGCGCTTCTCTGTTAATGTAAATAGCTTTCTTGGACTGCAAGTCTCTCATTTTCCTGCATAATCAACGTTTTAATTCATTCACTGATCTGTGTTTTAGTCTTTTTAGATAACAAAAAAACAAGCCTTAGTCTACTACACTTATCAACCACCTACATTGAATAGTGTCTATCACCTGCTGCTCCCATGACGAGTTTCGTAACTCCGCGTTGAGATATCAATTGAAGGATACCTTCCTCTACAGAATCCATTTCGATATAAACTATCTCTGCACTGACCTAATCACGATTTAACTTGAAATTTAGAACCCAAATCTCTCTTCTACCATGACAAAAAAGAACTTGGATATATAAGAAGTAACCATACCTGCATTTGCCTGCATATATGAAAGTACGTGTCCAACTTCTTGTAAGCTTTCTTCTTGTCTTTTCTATAAACCCTCAAATTTTGGTCATCGAACATTGCCCTCGCTTTTAAAATAAATAAAACAAGATAGTCCAAAGTTAACCAAAATATCCTTAATTAAACTCTGCGTTAAAAAAAAAAAAAAGATTGCTAAGGAGATTTAAGTTTACTTACAAACTGAGTTCTGTATAGGTTTATGAACATGGACGATGCAAAACTCTTTGCCTCCACTGTTCTCTATAGCCCAAACGAGACTAGACTTGCCCTCTAGTTTTTGCATGACACTGCTACATAGATCTTCTCATCCATTGATTCAACGATCTCTCTGCCGTGATATCTTAAATCTCCAACCATTTTTCACTCTTTCTTGGATCGGAATCTTTAATGTTATGGTCACTCCGGTCCATATAAAAAAAAAAAGAACCGAGTATATTTTTTGCAGAAACAAGCGATAAAGATTTGATCTAACAGAGTATTTGATGAGCCAGGCTATAGTCTATATATAGAGGGAGAAGAGGAAAGGCTTATCAGAGATACATATCTAATCACGAAACCGTGTTTAATGAAAGCCGCCTTATCGCAGAAGCTTAATCAGATAACTTATGAACAATGGATAAAGCCTATGACTTTCAATGAGAGCCGACCAAAGAATCTCAAAGTAATTGATTGTCTCTGTCTTTGTCAATAGAAATGTCAACATTACGAAACTGAGATCGAAACTTTCAGATTATAACTTAGATTTGATGCCGTCAACGGCTGCGTATTATTACGGCTATGCCCTTAACTGTCACACCTGGCTTCATAAAGACCTCGTCTTCTCTCCCGCGTAAAAATTAATTTATATTTTTGTTAATGCTAATTAATGTTAAGCGTTGAAGAGTTTAGTACAAACAAGTTCATAGAGCAGACAAAACTATATAACGTCCACAATTTTAGTTGATCAACATAAATAGTTATTTTCGTTTAAAGTGAAAATGATAGTTTCAGTTTTTGTCAAACCAATTATTTACATATAAACTAGGATATATCCCGTGCTTAAAGCACGGATCAACATCTTTTAAAAAATTTATAATATAATAATAATAAATATTGTTTTATTTTTTAAAAATTATTTTGTTTGATATAATATTTATTTTTAATTGTTATGTAAATCTATTAGTCTATTTGAATACTAATTATTTTAGAATATTATAGTATTTTATTTTTGACGTATTATTACAGTTTTATATTGTTTATTTGTTGTATTTGCATCATATTTTGTGAAATATAAAATAGTAATTTTAATATTATAATTGTGAGTAAATAAAAATTATTAATTTATCATTTATATAATTTTAGTTTTACCAACCTGCCAATGTAGAAATTAAAACACACATTTTCATACATTGAATAATATATCTTTGTTTTAAAAAATTCAAATCACAACATATGCAGAAAAATATGCATTTTATTAATTATAAGTATTATATGAAAGTTCTAAACAATTTGTAAATATTAAAAAAAAAGATGATAGGACAATCATAATTTGAAATCTTAACAAAATCTTCGAATTTAGTTATTAAAAATAATTGTATTGTATACTTGGATATAAATTCTTAGTTTTTATAATTCTGATTGGTTTATATATATAACTTTAAAAATAATTAGTAATTTCGTCCATAATTTATTAGAGAGAGAAAATATTTTTTAGATTTTTTAATATTTGATATGTGAGTATTTTTTATTTTTAATTTAATTATATTTATTTAAATTAGTTAATTAAGCTTAATTAATCTTTTCTAATGGCAATTGAATGTAATTTTTTACACATTTTAAGGTTAGTTTCATATTTGTACTTCTCAATTAATATAGTAGGATTATTAAAGCAAATACATCATCACTTAGATCATAGTTTCAAAGTTAACTAAATTACACAACCAAGGTACATGACACGAATCAAGAGAAATTTTTATATACAAATTTACTCTTACAAGTTAAAGAAGTCGTTTTAATAATATCACACTTGATTTTTTTAAAAGAATTTGAAAAATCGAAAGATACATAAAGCTAAAATTTGTGATTTTAGCTTTAGTTCCTGAACTTTGCAATTTTAATTTTTAAGTCCCTTATATATTTGGGATTTAAAGTTAGTCGTCCCTCACTTTTTTAATTTTACGTTTAGTCTCTCAACTTTTTTACGAATGTGTTCGATGGGCCAGTGTAGTTGTTTATTATTTGGGCCTGTAGTTGTAAATGGGCCGTATGAGATAATAGGTCAGTTGTAGTACCCCATTCACGAGGACAATTTTGCATAAACTTGTTGCTTGTCACCCAATAAATAGATTTAGGTTAAACTTTAAAGTTTAAGTGGGATAATTAGTTGGTGAGACTATGATGACTCTCTTCGTCCAGTTCTTAGTTTTTGTCTTGTTTATGGGTTTAAAATATCATATATTCTTAATCATTATGGACACATAAATTCAGATATTTACTTGTTTATTGGGTACTAAATTATTAATCGATCTGAAATTTTCTTTAATCATAATTAATTAATAATGGTTTTGAACTTGTAGATATGATAATATATACAACAACGCAATAGCCAGTAGACATTTAATGAGTACTTTATACCTCTTTTAGTAAGGAAACATACATCGCACGAACCTAACTCAATCAATATACAGTTTTTGCATATTTTTAAGGGAAAATTACTAGTTTGACCCAAATTGAGCAGTTAAGATTAACTCCTAAAAGTTGAGAGTCAGTTGGGTTAGTTTCATACCGAAAATACCCTTTTTTGCTTTGTTAGGAAAAAAAAAGAGTCAATATTACCCTTGGTAAAAAATTCCTGCAATTTGTTTTTTTTTTTTTTTTTCCTTTAAAAGTCTGCCATACATGTAATGGCAGATTAATTTGTAAGTGGCAGATTTATTGTTGATGGCAGTTTTTTTTTGGCAGACTTATTTTAGATGGCAGATTAATTTGCATAATTTGACGGCAGATTTGTTTTCTATGGCAGATTTATTTGAAGTGTGTAACGACAGATTTTTTGTGAACATCAGATTTTTTTAACGCGACAGACTTATTTATAAAGTTATGACAGATTTTCATTGTTTTAGTCAAATTTCTAGGAATTTTGTGGCAGATTTTTTATGATTGTTGTAACAGTTTTATTTTTCACTTAAAAAATCTGTCACATTGCGACAGATTTATAAACGTAAAAATAATTGCTAGTTTGACATCTAGTGGTGACAGATTTTTTTTTAGTTATGACTGATTTTTGGATTGAAGGAAAAATATGTTGTTTGATAACAGATTTTCGAAAGTCTTTTTAAAATTGCTATATTGACCCACATGCACAATATACATTATGGCAGATTTTCTTATGTTATGACAGTTTTTTTTTCCTTACTAAAAAATCTGCCGCTTAATAATAGATTTATTATATATGAATACAATGATAACATATTTGTTTTTTGTTGATACAGTGACAGCAGATTTGTTATCTGTAATGACAAATCTAAACAACAATCAGGTAGGCCAAAGAATTCAAACATTAAATCTGCATTAGAGATTGCAATGGAAAAGAAGAAGCCAAGAAAACTATACACATGCGGTAATTGCAACCAAGTAGGACACAATCGTAAAACATGTACTCTATAAATTCTTAGTTTTTGTTATCTTCCCCAGTTCTTTTTAAATTTTTGTTGAAAATAAACTTTTATATTCTCCAGTTCTTTTGTTAGTAACATTACGAAGCTGCGCATGTAAGTGTATGGTTCGAAGTGTAGTATGTTCATATAATAGTTACAAGTGTACCACAAGTAATGCTAAAAATATTATATATAATTCTACTCGTGGTATAATTCTAGTTATATTATCATCATGCACGTTCAAATTTAAAATTATATAATGAGTATATGCTTTACTCGTGGAAAAATAAGAACGTAGTAATTCACATGCAAAAGAAGAATGACAATGAAACAAAATAGTCTACAAGGACACAAACCGGAAATTTAGATTTATCAAAGCTGAGTTTTTTTAAATTTGGTGATATCAAATTTACATTTGAAGAAGATGCATGACGTGTACTAAAAGACTTTTATAGGGGTTTATTCTCCAAATCTGGTTGCTTAAAAGCCTTAAAAGTAACACATACATACAAAAACAAGATACTAACTACAATGCGATAATTGATGTTTGATGATAATGCGACTGTAACATCACAATGAGCTTTCTTGATTTTTCCAATTCTTAACCAGACTTGAATAGCAGGACAGCTTTCTGGTCGAGGTAGAAGTAAACGAAATGGTTTGTCTTGTGCGTTACATAAGAACCTGCAGGAAATAGAGATCGTCGAATTAAGTACTAAATGAGAATAGCAATTAGATTCTACAGACAAATAATAGAAAGCCAGTAAGATAATCACTTGTTTGTAAGTTTGTTGATGTATCATGCACATGGATACTTTTGCTAAGATATATCACTATACCCCTTAACTGAGCCTTTTGTGTTCAAACAATGCCACCTTAAGGAGAACGTAAGTGAAGAAAGAAAGGAACTAACCAAAGTTGCGACCAACAATGCAATGCCAAGTAGCACCATGTTTCTTGTCAAACTCCTTCTTTCTAATCTAAATTTCTCATTTAGGTAACACAAAATTGTTTGATACTTATAATCCAAAAACAAAAAAAAAAAACAAATCTATCATTAATAGGAGTCAAAGGAGAATCCGATAAGCAGTAAATCAAAAATCAACAAATCGACACAAACATATATAAATTCGACACCAAATTCTTTAGTGTAAATAGACCCAAAATAAAAACAGGGATAATTGGAGACAAAATCATATCATAAAGACTAACCGGATTTAAGAAGCTATTGAGGATCAAGACCCAAAACAAGAAGCCTAATCCTTTCCACCTATGCTTTTGAGGATCCACCAAGCTATTGAAGAGCAAGAACCAAAACAAAAACAGGGTTAATCGACAATTGCAATTAACAATTCTGTTCATACCTAATAACCCATAAAAAACTCACCACCGGAGAAAATCAACCACCGCCGAAGCCAGAACTGAATTTGTTTCGGCGCCGTAATCAACGACCCAACTACGCCGGCGTCGGTAACTGGCTGGAGAAGTGAGAATCGGTGTTTACAGTTCTTAATCGGGTTTTTTCGGGATTGTAAAAATATCTTTGTCGCCGGCGGAAGAAACAAGGTTTGAGTTCGTTTTACAAAAGGAAAAAACGAATGTCTGGGTTTGAGATTTTATTTTTCCTTTAATTACTCACTTCATTTTTATTTCACTTATTTTTATTTCCTATTTTATTTTTCATTGGGCTTTTGGTAATTTGAACACAAATTTGTGTCATTCTAGTTTTTCTCTAAGGAAGGGTGTCAATCGAGCAATATTTTTCCAAATTGGTGTCAATCTGGTCTATTTTCACTATTTTTAAAACCTTTTTTTTATGTACAAGAGTGAATATAATATAGAGGTATATCATGCATACAATTCGAAAATAATTATGTACAACTAATTAAATTATATACAAAATTGGGTTGAGTTAGTTGTTAAGTACCTATTGATCAATCACATTATCTGATATATATAACGAGATGGCGTTAATTTATTGGTATGTTTTCTTCGCTAACAGCCAATTTTCGTGGACCGAATAAAGCATCAAAATACAAAAAAAAAAGTCGATAATTAATTAGTGCTGATAATATGAGACCGTCCACTAGTGATGTTTTAGTTTCAACAGATTAATATTCACGCATTTTCAACTTTTTTCGTAATTTTACGTTGCCACTTCGGTTGAATCATCGCATGTTGATGGCAGCATTTCATTTTCGTAATGATATCGAAAGTGCTTTTGTGATTATCGAAAGTTTTAGTCAAAATATGTCAACTTTATAAATTTTAATATATTCTCACGATCGATTTCTTCAATACAATTTACGTAAGGTTTAAAACGTTAATTAATGTTCGAAAGCTATTTATCAAAAGTAAATATAAACCATTAATATATTTAAAATATCAAAGCTTTAAAAGATTTTATTCGAATAAGACCACTAGGATATAACGACCCAATAAAATAAAATAGGCCAGCTTCAGCCTAAATATAAGGCACGAAAGTTACAAAAACAAAAAATAACTCAATTCAAAAGATTCATTTTACCCCTTTTTGTGACATGTTTTGCTCTATATTTTTTTTTTTCCACAAAGTAAATATATTGATTAAGGCAAATCGTTACATAGAGTGTGTCTTAGCCATGGTGGCTTGGTTACAGAGTCAGAATAATAAATAGAAGATGTACAACCATATTTTGCTAGACTATCTGCAACTCTATTACACTCTCTTTTAGTAAAGACAAAGGAAACTTTCTTCGTTTATTTGACCAGAATTTTATATCCAACAAGAATTTGTTAATGAGGCATTCGTGTCGACCGGTAGCCAACTTGATTAACACCTCACAATCTCCTTCAAAACCAAATTTTGATATCCTCTTATCCAAGCTTGTTGAATTGCAACTAAAAGACCTTTAGTCTCGCTTCTAACGGTGTCCCTGCAGTATTCATTCTTGTAGCTCCCATTCTTTGGCTTCTCCTGATGGTCCCTAAATATCCATCCACCCGTCGCTGTTGTGTATTGTTATCATAGCTTGCCAAAATTGCATTTTATTACCGGATATGATGGTGGTAGCCAGGATGTATTTACTGTTTGTGGTAATGAACTCCTTTGTATGAATGAACTCCTTTGTATGGATAGACTATTGTTACTGATCCATTCTCTTGTATCTGATTTTGCCTGCAATACCGTTTTGGTCGCACTTTCACGAAAGTTATTAAAGACCTGGTTGTTTCGTGCTTTCCAGATGCGCCACAATAGAATAAAGGGCAGAGTAGCATCAAAATTATTATTACTTCCTGTAGAGAATGTAATTAGTTGTGTGATTGTATCTTCCACTGTTGTAGGGATGTTATTAATGTTTAAAGAAGAAGTTGCAGAAAATCTCCACGCTGATTGTGCAAACGGGCACGAAAACAATGCATGGTGAATTGATTCCTCTGTTTGATGGCATCTTGGACATAGAATATCGATGTTCATGCCTCGTGTTCTAAGTCTTGCTCTAGTTGGTAAAGCTCGTGAAATTATACGCCAAAGGAAGTGTTTGATCTTTGGTATAAGTGGTAGTTTCCAAATTTTGTTTTTCAACTCAACCGATCCGTATGGTATGTTTGGTATTGCTCCAGGGTCAAAGGGAAAATGTGTTATAAACCAGTATCCTGATTTCACCGAGTAACTTCCTGAACGTGTATAGTTCCAGATGAGTTTATCTGCCTTTTCATCGCATGAAAGATGAATATTCTGAATGATAGAAATATCTTCTGGTTGAACTAGGGAGGTTAATTTTTGCTCATCCCAGGTGCGAGTCATGCCGGTGGTTTTTATGACCGTATTTAATTGAATAGTAGAGTGAGGGATTGTTGTATTTACAGGTCGTAGAGGATGTGTATCAATGAAGTTATCGACCCTAAACGGACTGTTTCCCATTACCTACAATGAAGCGAGAACCTTTCTTTAGCAGATCTATACCAATTAAGATTGAAGACCAGCCATATGACTGGTTTTTCCTGGACGAGCATCTAGAACAGAGTCTCTATAATATCTGTTTTTCATAATACGTGCAAACAGTGAGTTCGGATATTGAATCAAACGCCAAGCTTGTTTAGCTAAGAGGGCATCGTTGAATTTTGCTAGGTCTCGGAAACCTAGACCTCCTTCCTTTTTTGGTTTTTGCAGCTTGTTCCAAGCAATCCATGGGATGCTTCGATGTGATGAGTTCTTTTCCCACCAAAATTGTCTTAGAATAGACTCAATTTCCGATGTGATTCCCAAAGGCAATTTGAAACAAGACATAGCATAGACCGGCATGGATAAAGCCACTGAATTCAACATGATATCTTTACCAGCTGGTGATAATTTTTTGCAGTCCATCCCGATGTTCGTTGCTTCACTCGATCGATTATATACTCAAACATCTCCTTCTTTGCGTCCAAATTGTTCCGGAAGTCCAAGATATTTTCCCTCCTCCATGGTTTGGGATGCCTAAAACTGTTTTTACCCGAGTTTGAGTATTTTGAAATACTCTGCTTCCAAAGGTGATCATCGATTTTGTCGGATTGATTTGTTGACCAGAGTAGTACTCATAAACGTCGAAGACGTCTTTTAAAGCTTGAGAATTCTTTATATTTGCTCGACAAAAGAACAAACAATCATCGGCAAACTGGAGGTGAGTAATACTTGGGGATCCATTGCCTATGCGAATGCCAGTGAGAGAGCCTTCTCTTACAGCGGATGAGATTAAATGACTTAGGATGTCAGAACAGAGGATGAAAAGATATGGTGAAAGTGGATCCCCTTGTCTAATGCCTCTTGTTGGTTTGAAATGTCCATAGGGAGCTCCATTTATTAGAACGAGTAATTCACCGATGTCACCACAGCCATGATCCATTTTATCCATTTGTCACGAAACCAAAAAGTTGTAATGTTGTTTCAAGGAAGTTCCATTCTACGCGGTCATAGGCTTTGCTAACATCAGTCTTTACGGCCATATAGTTTTGTGATACTCTTTTTCTCACTTTTAGAGAATGCATAACTTCATGTGCAATCATCACATTATCCCGTATAATTCTCCCCTGGAATAAAAGCTGCTTGTGCATCGAGACAATGTCATTTAAGTGTGATTTCAGCCGTTGAACTAGACATTTCGAAACTATTTTGTATAGTACGTTGCATAATGCAATGGGTCGATAATCCGACAATGTTTGAGGATTCTCAATCTTTGGTATTATGCAAATGTTTGTGTGATTTATACTTGGTTTCATAACCGAGGTATCGAAAAGTGTAGAACTTCTTGAATGACTTGTGGACCAACTGTGTCCCAACATGATTTATAAAACCTTGCTGTGAGACCGTCAGGGCCTGGTGCACGGTCATCACCAATCGAGCATACAGCATCATATATCTCTGCTGCCGTGAAAGGTTTGGTAAGATTCTCATTAGCCTTTACCGTTACTTTTGCTTCAAAATCAGAGAAAACTGAAGGTGATACGTGGTGATTGGAGGTCGAGAATATATTTGTAAAGAAGTCTTGAGCATGTTGTCCAATCTTCGTTTTGCTCTATATAAAAAGAAAAATGAAACCTAACTTTAATATATTGATATAATGCACCTTTAAGACAAATTTAAAAGGTGTGTAAAAAAGACAAATTGAAAAGCTTATGGGTTTTGGGGAGAATCCTATGAAAAAAAGAAAAAAAATGATTGGTATCATCCACTTACATAGCTTTGTCACAGTGTTTCATTGTTTTCTAATATGTTAGGAATGGGATACAGATGTAAAGACCAAACGTCGTCGTTCATTATTCAAGTATCTCAACGAACATTTCCCAATCCTCAATAATACAAAATTGGTGATGATCATTTTATTATACAAGTTTCAGGGTGTGTGTTTCTTTTATAAAACTGTCGGCATGTATTAACTTCAATTGATTATTACATTACGTAAATGGACATTATAACTACTAGTGCATATAAGTACAAACTTAAACTATATACATATATATCTTGCATACATTAAAATAAACAAATAAAAAACAAAATTTAATGAGTAGGTGATTAGCTAGTTGTCTCAAACAAAGATGAACATCGTTGTATATTTCATCATGCTAATTATAGTATATGTCAGAGTCATATCATAAATAAAGTTTGGCAAATGCTGTTCTATAGAGTCCAATCTAAATTTGTGTTATTTAGTTATAATAACAATTTAGAGGGTAGGCATGCAATCTCGCGGCAATAAATCAAGATTAAGGATTAAAAATCATATCCATATCATAACGCGATTAGCCATTAGTCAAACATAGTTATGGTCTATATGGACGGGTTAACATCGTAACGGACGCTTATTCACATCCCTATTTATTTAGTTGCATTCTATAAACAAAACATATAAAATTGTCCTTGGCTTATAATTGCATTTTTCTTTAGTTCGTTTTTGAAACTGAATTCTGTTTAATTTTCTTCATGGTCTCGTATTATACCTAAATTTATCATTTACTTTTTGAATATATCTTGAAGTTTAACTAGCTAGTAAATGTTTTTTTTGGAACAATATATTGTTTACTAAATTTTAATTTAAGGATGACAGCAATTGTTACAAAACAACTAAATTAATTGAAGTTTAATGAATTATAAACCATAACTTTATGTTACGTACGTATGAGAATTAATATCTAGAGAAACTATCAACTTCAACCTACAATTAATTTCATATTAGACACATAACATTTTATATAATGCTCAGAATCTGAATGTCGTGTATACAATATCCCCTAAATTTGTTAAATGTGTCCATAATTAAAAGAAAAAAAAAGTTGTCCATAGATTAAGAGACTCCAATGCATGTCACTTTTGACCTTTTCTTCAGTTTTTTAGAACGCTTTATTCTAACTTCTCACTTATTTCTTTTAATTAATTTTCTTGATATATGTTGACTTTGCAATTTTCATAAAGGGAAATTACCATCATACCCTTCCCGACACATTCGTTCTGTACGGTACTACCGTAGCGACGACTCCTTCTAGAGGACCATTAACCTAGCTACCTGCATCACCAAACCTTCTCTCACCATATACATATAAATGATACTACTATATGTACGTATACTACACATTCATTACAGTCTCGTGAAGACACTAATACACTTGTATATATATATATCTACAACGACAACGATGTGTACAAAGAGTTACGGGCGAGGATTCCAATGGCTGCTGCACCTTAAAGTGAACAAAGTCAATATTAACCAAACAAAAAGAAAAAAAAAGATCTTTACTCTTTTGTTCAGCTAGAGCTAGAGAGAAAATATATATCTTGGCTCATATGTAAATAATGAAGGATGAAACTTAATCTAATCTCCACACACCACACTTTCTAATAATCTAGGTTTGTCCTTCTTTTGTTTTTCCTAGTAATTTATTCAACTCGTGTGACTTTATGCCTAGTTCTCCATTTTTTATATAATTATTTTATCTTTTTTTCTTTTCAATATTTCATATTCTGGTGAGAGAAAGATGGGTCTTCATAATCTAAATTGAGACACTAGTTTGTTGTTCAACACCCTCGTGTTTCGAGCTTCGTTACTTCCTTCTTTCATTTTTATGTACAAAAAGTTTCGAGAAAAAAGCCGCAAATTCAGCCAAGTTTTTTTCCGGGAAAGTCTGGTAAAACACTTAAGGGGCATTCTTTTGTTTGTTTCGTGGAAAACAGCTAAAAAGTTGTAAAGATGGCTTCTCTTATTAATTGATCCTCCAGCTGCATTTTCAGATTTTTCCCAAGTATCGGATCAGATTCTTTAAAAGGTATTTACTATTTTCTTTACTCTTTTATGTTTTTTTATTTCTTCCTTTCTTCTTCTTCTTCTTATTCACGATGATTGTCACCAAAAAAAAAAACCAAAAAAGAAGTTCACTTGCTACAAAAGGAAAGGTATCGAATCATAAACAGTAATTATTACAGTGCGTTTGTGTGACTGATTGGAAAAAATCATGTAAACAGAGTTTTAACAGATCACTTGCATGATGAAAAGTTAAATATTTTTGGCTTGTTTCTTTTCTTTTTTTAATAAAATATAAATTCAGACATGAGTTTATTCTTTGCTTGTATTAACAGTTTCCTTACCACTTCTCTATTAAAGTGTGTGAACTGTTAAATGGAGAGAAACTGTCGGAGAAATCTTAAAAGAGAAGGCATAAATGGAATAGGGTGTATGTGGGTGTTCATCAGTCTCTTTGGATCTAATCAGAAACGTCTCTTGATGGATTTGAAACGTGGAAGCAAAAGGGTTTCAGGTTTTTGTTTCTTTTAACATTATACTATTATGTGTCTTGAATGAATCTTTCTGTTATAAAGATAATATTAATCAGTCTTCTTTGTCATATATTACTTTCATTTATGCAGGGAATGAGATGAAGCAGCTTACTTGTTCTTCTGAGAGCTCCTCTCATGAGAGTAGTGTTGACAAACTCATTGATGGTGATGAACATGTGGAGACGACTGAGGTTTGTAAGAGTTTAGGTGATGATTCTGAAGAGAAATTTAAAGAGATAATCAAACGGTTGATAGCTCAGAAAGAAGGAGAGATCCAAACTTGTAAGGACTTGTTGGAGGCTTTTCATGTTTTGGGTTCTGAAGAAGAATCATTCATGAAGAAAATTTCATCACATGAAGATGCTCAAACCTTGGGAGGAGATTCTAAGAGAGTAGAGCCTGAAGTAGTCTCCAAGGAAGAGGCGGTGGTAAAACCGAAGAGGAAACCTAGTTTTTCAGCAGGAAATGGAAATCAGAAGAAAGGAGAAACAGATCTCAAGTTGCAAAAACAATTGTGGTTTTGAAACCTGGTCCAAGTAGTTTGAATCTTGATTCATCATCTGATCCTCATCCTAATGGGAACAAGTCTAAAACCGGGAGAACTTTTTCTCGCTTTCTTATCGGTTTAGTCAAAAGAAGACTACAATCTGCTGTTGGAAAGAAGTCATGTGATGATCATGTTGATAAGATGAGCCAAAACTGTTGTATGCAAGAAGAGATACAGAGTAAACCAGACAAGCATATACCGGACGAAGAAAAACAGTTATGTGAGGAAAGAAAGAGTGAGGCGGCTGATAAAGAGGATACTGTCCACACAAGCGAAAAAGACTCAGAGAAGATTATGTCTGGCTTGTATATTGCAGCCAAGAAACACTTGGCTGAAATGCTTGCAAATGGAGATATTGATGTGAATTTACCAGATAAGGAAGTGCCAAGAATCTTGGGGAAGATTCTTTCTCTCCCTGAGTTCTGTTCACCAGCAGACAGTCCTAAACTAATCCCGGAACATGATTTGGTTAGCAATCTTAGCCCTCTAAGTCAGACAGCTGAGAAACCAGATACTCTGCAATGCAGTTCAGATACAAATGATCGGACTGATGAGGATTTAGATAAAGAGGACGATACATTGTTTACCATTGATGTCTCAGTTCCTAATGGTGATTATTTTTCTTCTTCTTCTTCTTCTTCTTCTTCTTCTTCTTCTTCTCATGTTATTCCATTCCCAATTTATATTATTCTGACAAAATGTCACTAAAATGCTTTCAGACTCTGAGAAGGAAACTGAGAATATTGACAAGGAAGAGAAGACTGAGGTAGATCCATTATCTGAAACTTGTAGCTCTTCCATTTCACAGCAAGTCGAAAACGTTGATGAAGATGCGCTCGAGTTTCGTGAAGAAGATGTCAAAAAGGTTAGACAGGTTTTGGATGTGATAAGTGAATAACATTCTCTGTTTTTTCTTGAATGAGGATTCATATTTCATGGCTTATCTTGTTTCAGGAAATGTTCAACCAAGCGCATTCACCGTCTTCTCCTCCAGGATCTCCACCAAGTTCTTCAGTAAGGTTGACTGAATGCAAAGAAACCGCCACTGATGTGCAAGGAAAGTTAAGTCCAGTGTCTGTGCTTGAGCATCTGTACACAGATGATGACAGTAGCCCAACAACAAGCACAAGTTTCAGTTCAGGTATGTAATAACTTTAAAGATCAGATCAAGATTGTAACATCAGAACTTGGTTTCTTACTTTTTCTTGGTTCACATTTAGCTGGAATACGGATGCAACCACTCTGTATAAGATTCGAAGAAGCTGATTCTCCAAAACCAGAGAAAGAGAACAATGTCAAAATCAGCATGGATGACAAGGAGTTGACACTTGCATACATTGAAGCCGTTGTGAAATCCGCAGGCTTGAGCTGGGATGAGCTTTTAACGAGACCCTTTTACTCGGAACAGATTCTTGAGCCAGAATTAACAGATGACGTAGTTTTCTGTCCTACACAACTCTGTGACGATAAGAATCTCCTTTACGACTGTATTGATGAAGTTCTTATGGACTTCTGTTGGAATGAATTCAATCCCGGGCCTTGGATTTCATTCTTGAAACCTGAGGTCCAGCTAATCTCAGACATGGAAATCGCAGCTAAAGTGGCACGAGAAGGAGTTTACTGGCATCTCCTACCTCTGCCTTCCCCTCACACTTTAGATCAGATAGTGGAAAAAGACATGGCTAGACCTGGAAGCTGGATGGATCTCCGGTTTGAGATCGGTTGTCTTGGTTCTTATACAAGTGAAATAATCCTTGATGAGTTAGTAGAAGAGATCATCATGAGCTGCAGAGATATGGTTCAAGTTGAACCAATGCAGGAACCCAACAGCGACAACCTGTGATGAGGCTCTTTCGTTTTAACCTTTTGTCTACCCTGTACAGTTTCATTGCCACCGCCATGGTCAAATCTCTCTAGTTGACCTTCTTGTGCAGCGGCACAACCACAGCTTTTTTTTAACATAAACACAGACTTTTGTTTCTTTCACTTCCATACTCTGTTCTTGTTTCCAGTGGCTTCTGTAGTTTACTCAGCCAAAGAGATTTTTGTATTGAGTATGAACTATAGAGTGTAATAACACGAGGCTTGAACTTACACAAAACAAAGATGATGTTTTTACCAAGTGCCAATAGAACTACAATTATGTGGTCTTAGCTATTCGCCAACAATCAAAACAAATACAAGGCCATGAACTTAACTATAGTACAAACACAAACTCTAATGAGACGTACTTGTGTTTTTCTTTTTCTTTCCGAATGCTTGGCTCTTGCTTTCTGATTCATCATCATCATCATCCTCACTGTCATCACCAGTGTTCTTACTAGAACCAGCGGATTCTGCAACCGATCTTGCATATTTTCTTTTCCCTGCATCAAACTTGGCTTGTAGTTTCTGATCGAGAGGGTCATCTGAGGGTCTACGCTTTGTTTGTTTTGACACTTTAGCACCAAGTCCAAGCCTACACAGAGTTTACAATGGATACTTCATATTCAATTTCAAATTCGCAAAAATGAAGTGCAAATTTACATGAACAAAGAAAATTTCCTCCACCTGTGTGGTCGAACTTCTGGTTCAGTCTCAACAGGATCATCCTCTGTAGGCCTCGTCATACTGGCAACCCACTTCTCAGCCTGCAAAACGCACAAACTCAAAGCAATGAGATGAAACCAAATTATATGAACGCAAGTAAGCAACTAACAAATATAATTCATGGATCAGAAGAAAGATCTAAAATTTTAGTTTTGGGCTTCAAGGAGGAAAAATCTTACAAGTTTCTGTGCAGTATTTGTTTTAAGAATCTGTGGAGTTCCCTTCTTCTTTGCCGTTTCCGTTGTCATTGTTACTAGAGTACCACCACCACCTAACTTCCTACTCACCGCATTAGACAAAATAGTTCACAGTCAGAACTGAGTTTTTTACACGCTAAATCTTAGCCCCATTGGCCAATCACTGTAACAAGTTAACCTAAGAAGCTATAGTTTCGAAGACAAGCTATAGTTTCGAAGACAAGCAATGTTCACCAAAACCAACCCTTCGAATTGGTCCCTAAACCTATCGCCAGTGAGATAATATCAACAAGTAAAGATTTTTATGGTTTAAAAATACACTAAACCTCTCCCCACAGAAACCATGTGGCACAACTTCATCACAAAACGAATTCGTAGACTCTCTCAGACATTTCCTCAAACACCTTCCGTGCATATCCTAAATAAACCAAACTTTAAAGCTAATTAAACCGTGGATTAACGAGAACTCACTGACCTTTATGCGGATTAATGAGAAATCACCAGTTCAAAAAAAGAAAAAAAAAAAAAAAAAAACTTCCGTCGCCGCCGAAGAACTTCTCCCCAGGTACCGACGAATAAGCTCGCAATTTATCTGCTAAAGGTTTCTAATAACCAAAATAAACCGATATTCAAATTCAGTTTGGTTCGGTTCGGTTCGGTTAACTTAGATGTACACACTCCTTTAAAAGAAGGTTTCAATTTGTTTCGGTCTGAATCTTTTATTTTCTGGTTTGGGAAAAATGCTAAAGAAGAGCTCCTCCGATTCATATCGTCGTCTTCTTGCTCCGGCACTATCATCATCACTATCGTCTACATCATCGATAAACAAAACAGAGATCGAACGTATCACAAGAATCATCAATGATCATCCATTCCCAACCCATCCGATTCAACCCATTCTCTCCAAGCACATCCCTTTATCATTTCTATCACCGGAGTTTATATCAGAAGTCCTCGGTCGTCTCTTCGCCGCTCATTCCAATGGCCTCAAAGCTCTCGAGTTTTTCAAGTATTCACTTAAAACCTCAAAATCATCTCCACCCACCTGTGATTCATTCGAGAAAACACTTCACATCCTCGCAAGGATGCGTTACTTCGATCAAGCTTGGGCTTTAATGGCGGAAGTGCGAAAAGACTACCCTGATTTGTTGAGTTTCAAGTCAATGAGCATACTTCTCTGCAAAATCGCTAAGTTTGGTTCTTACGAAGAGACTTTAGAAGCTTTCGTGAAGATGGAGAGAGAGGTTTTTAGAAAGAGGTTTGGTGTTGATGAGTTCAATGTTCTTCTGAGAGCGTTTTGCACGGAGCGTGAGATGAAGGAAGCGAGATCAGTGTTCGAGAAATTGCATTCTAGGTTTAACCCAGATGTGAAGACGATGAACATTTTGCTTTTAGGGTTTAAGGAAGCTGGTGATGTTACGGCCACTGAGCTGTTTTATCATGAGATGGTGAAACGAGGATTCGAACCCAATTCAGTTACTTACGGTATTAGAATCGATGGGTTCTGTAAAAAACGCAACTTTGGGGAAGCCTTGAGACTCTTTGAAGATATGGATCGTTTAGGTTTTGATATCACAGTACAGATACTCACTACGTTGATTCATGGGTCTGGTGTAGCTAGGAATAAGATCAAAGCACGCCAACTGTTCGATGAAATTCCCAAGAGAGGGTTAACACCTGATTGTGGAGCTTATAACGCTTTGATGAGTACGCTTATGAAATGCGGAGATGTGAGTGGTGCTGTTAAGGTGATGATGGAGATGGAAGAGAAAGACATTGAGCCTGATAGTGTAACGTTCCACTCCATGTTTATTGGAATGATGAAATCGAAGGAGTTTGGGTTGAATGGTGTATGTGAGTATTATCAGAAAATGAAGGAGAGATCTCTGGTTCCGAAAACACCAACCGTGGTGATGCTGATGAAGCTGTTCTGTCATAACGGTGAAGTTAACTTAGGATTAGACCTGTGGAAGTATATGTTGGAGAAAGGGTATTGCCCTCATGGCCACGCGTTGGATCTTCTTACCACTGCACTGTGCGCTCGAAGAAGAGCCGATGATGCATTTGAGTGCTCGATGCAAACAGTGGAGAGAGGAAGGTGTGTGAGTGAACCAGTCTATCGGATGTTAGAGACCTCATTATCGAGCAAAGACGAGTTGGGGAAACTACAAGAACTCAAGATGAAGATAGAGAAACTGCATAGCTTTTTGCCACCGCCTGGAAAACAGCTAATTTAGAATGTAGCTTTACTGTAATCGGTTCTTGTTTGCAGACCAATTGAAAGATTATACCAGTTAGTTAGTTATTAAGCATTAACATGTGGTTGTTTAAAATCTTTTGCAGCTTCTTGTTAGGATCCCTCAAAACGACTCTCCATTGATAAGATCATGCAACATCCGTGGATCGTTAAGAACGCAGATTCTAAAGGTGTGTGTCTCAGTTGATGCTGTTCTCCCAATCTCAGGACAAAGTAGCTTTATATGTAATCGAATTTTATGAGAAGAATGTCTTAAGAAGTTCAGAGAAAGTACATTCCACCATGTTATATATCATCTCATTTCAGCATAATATAATCTAAGTAAGTAAAACTCGTGTCTCTGTGATTTGACTTCTTCTAACATCTAACACTGAAAGATCCATAGATAGACAAACTAAAAACATTAGAATCTTAACAATAGTTCTATGCTTCTAGAAACCTGAAGAAAATAATGACAATATCCTCCTCATTGTCTTCTTCACCCCTTAAATCTATGTCAGTAATAGTGGTCTCGGTACTGCAACTATTAGTGCTCTTCTCATCAGAAACTCGGTTTGTAGACTAAAACAGAGAGCTTCTGGTCATCAACCATCTTTGTAAGTCACAGATTTAGCAGCTGATTTCACAGTTAACGGGCTATAGCCGGCATTCTCATGTGCGATAGTAGTATCCACTGGATGCTTCTTCTTGATACCTCTATGCATGTGTTTGTATCGCAGTATTTTTAAAGGCGTTGTGTGATGAGTTGAAGCTATGATCTTACTCTGGCTTGTAGTACTTAAAAGTCTTTCGGGCAAAAGAGTTGTTGAGCAAAGAGCATTGTAACACGCAAGCCTAAGCGTCTCTTCAGCCGATAAACTTCCTAATAAGTAAAACCAATTCTGGTAACTATATTATACAGTTTTAAGATCATATTGAATAGGTGCTTGTGGTAATTGTCATTGACAAAGAGCTTAAATGTTCGGGACTTTATAGGGCTTGACTGGTTTAAACGCTGCGGTTGCGGTTGCGGTTGCAGGAGATTGCGCAAGCGGGCGATTGCGGTTTCAAGAGTTATTAAGCGTTTTGAGCGACTGGTTTAGCGGTTTAAAATTGGTGCGTTTGCGGGAGATTTACGACTGGTTGATCAGCGGGTGCAATAGCGGTTGGAACATAAATAAATGTGATATATAATTATATAAATGTTTGAAAATATCAAAAACTTTATTAAACTTGATTTATAATTAAAATTCATTAAAAATACTAAAATAATTTTTTAAAAACAAATAAATTTCATAGTGAAATACTTATTACTTTATGCATTTGACTTTTTACCAAAACTTTAATCAATTTGATAAATGACTAAACATGTTTTAGATAGTAGATCTTCTTTCTCAAATCTCACACACTCAATAAGTTCTGGGGCAGTATTTGCATCGGTAGTAATGATCAAGCAGAGTTGAGAAGAGTCACTCGTGATTTTTTTATATTTTTCACAAATAATCTTATTTACTTAAATTTCGATGAAATGTTATATTTATTTAAATTTTTGAACTTATGTGCGAGGTGTCATTAAATTTACATTAAGTTTTCCGGGTTATTGTTAATTGAAATCTTATTTTCTTCCAATTGTTTATTTTTTAATATTCTCAATCGTATCCGTAGTTCATTTTCTCCCATCCTTAATGAATAAAATAGTTAGGTAAAAGATATATAGAAAAATATTTCATTATCATTAATTTGTTTCAAGTTTTTTTTTTTTTTTTAAAAAGAAAAATTCCAAACGCAAACGCCTGCAACCGCAAACGCTTGCGGGAAGCAGCTTTTGGAATTCAGTGGTTGGGAGCGATTGGGAGCGATTGGAAGCGGTTTGTGTGATTGGCACCAATCGCTAGCGGGAGAACCAGTCGACACCATAGTCTTGAAGTCTATCTGGTGTGAGAACTCCAACCCGCATGATTAATTGTGATTGCGTTTCAGTAGTTTATTTTAGGCCTGGGCATAAAAACCGTACCCGAATACCCAACCTGGAACCCGATCCGAAAAACCGGGTTTGGGTTGGGTACGGGTTGCCTATAAAACTCTATTGGGTTCTATTTTCTAATACCCGTGGGTTCGGGTTAGGGTCGGGTAATACCCGGTTATCCATAAAGTGTTGCTGGGTTAATTAAAATCTCCCAATGGTTTGGGACCTTGGGGTGCACCGTATTGGGGCTCCTTGATTCCCTTGTAGCCCCGCTAAGCTAGGTATTCCTTGATCTCCTCTGCTCCCTTTCTGTTTACTGAGAGATTTTTGTGACATTGCTGCTCTAAACTTGGGCTTCTCTAAACTTGGGCTTCTAACCATATAAGTTTTATTAAATCATTTAGCCTTTTTCGTAATGGGTTTAATTACTTTCTCTCTCAGGGCTTTCAAGTAGTTAGGACAATTGTAAAACTTTTGCCAACATGGCTCTTTTTTTTTTTTTTTTAATGTAACGAAATTATCCACACACACAAAAAAAAGGAAAGAATCGAGCATAGCAAAAACAAGTGGAATCATATAGAAAATAGAGAAAGAAATAGGAAATAGAAGAAGGAAAATAAATTTGTAACGGTCTCTTTTAGAAAAATTAACCAATAAAAAAAAAGGAAATAATATTAACCCTTAACCTTTGAAACTTGTATGATCAGATCTCCACCGTCAATAACACCTAGATTCCTTCTCTATATAATAACGCTCTCACTCTTCTAGTCTTGTTTACTTAATCACAATTCGCAACACATTATTATTTTTTCCTTTCTTTGTTGCTCTCTCTCTTACTTACTTGTTGAATTCTTCTAGGGTTTGGTCTTTGGGAGAGCGAGTCTATGATCCGGGAATCTGAGTTTTCACTTCCCCCCCCCCTCCTACGGTTTGATTTACTTACACTTGTCCTTGTGTTGTTGTAGATTCTGGTTGATGATGCTATGGTCGATGTAGCTGATTTGCTTTTCTTCGTTTTTTATATTATGTCTCTTAGGGTCTGCTGATGTGATGCACTGATGCACAAGGCTGGTCTTGTGATGCATTGTGTTATTAACATCTCAGTCTCTCTTTTGATGCAGATCGTCAAGGCACCTGGATTACTGACTGTGTGGGGAGGTTTTAAAGAGAAAACATTGTGGGGGGAGTTTAACTTTCATGTTTAACATTATGATTTCTGCTGAGTTTAAGTTTGAGGTTACCTTAAATATTGGCTATTGTTGATCCTCTGCTTCTTGTATTGGCTATTGATGATCCTCTGTTTCTTGTGTGTTCCCAGATGTTCTTGCTGTGTACATACACATTCAGATGATGAGAGATGCTCCTCAAATTCTTCCCTAGCTAAAGAGTTTTTTTCTCAGACTTTGTCCTTTTTAACTTGTTTTTGTATTCAATGTCTTATCTATCCCTACTTGTCTCTGTTATTTCAGGTTTTGGGTGATTCTATTATCGATCAGTGATGGCTTTGAAATGGACACGCTTCTTGTCTGTGCTAAAGTTTGTTTTCAGGGGTTTCGTTCTTCTTCTTATCACGTCTCTTCCTTATCCAGTTTGATGATTTGGTGATTGTCATCCTTGGTATGATTCCTTTCCTGCTAATCTAGTATTTTATCAAATCCAATCTTCACTCTGTTATATGGCATACACACTCTGTTTTTCCTTGCCTAATCATTTACTTGGACCAGACAGACGTGCAACAGTTTCTGAGTCAAGTAATAAGCTTCCTTATGTTACAGGGTTACTCGGTGTGTGAAGAACCTGCAGTGATGCTGCCAGGGCCGGTCCTAGGAAAATAGTGGCCTAAAGCAATTTTAATATGTAGTGTTTTCTAAATTTATGAACTATAAATAATATAATATTAAAAATTAAAAACAAAAGATAAATAAGAATAATGTCTACTTGGGGTTCGATCCCACTAACTTGGATGCATTTTGAAACTACATAACCATCTGGCTAAGAGAAATTCTTTGAAAGCTTATCCAAAAAATTAGAATATAAGATGTGGCCTAAAGCAGATGCTTTGGCTGCCTTATGGACGGGCCGGCACTGGATGCTGCTGCTAATCAGAGAATTCGGTGCAGATATTATTCTTACCTTTCCAAGCAAATAAGGTACTTAATTATGAAACAAACCTCTTTCTTTAAATAAATAAATCTCTCAAATCAATTTTGAAGTTTGAAAGTCAATAATAATAGATGTGTAAATATGTAAAACAGGGGAGACCACTAAGAAACTGATCATATGATGCAAAATGGATGATTGGAACTGATCAGAGTTTGGCATCAGGTTAGTAACTAGGTACGTCTTTCCTTTTGTATTGATTTTCATGCTACTACTACATCTCTATTCCTACGGTTTGATACTATTCTTATATGCTTGTCACCGTGGCTTTTTTTTGTTACTTGTCGTTCTGTTTTTTTTTTTTTTTTCAGGTTTTCTTTTATTGATATCAGTGATGGCTTTGATGGACAAGCAAGCTTCTTCTCTGTGTTACGTCTTCCTCTTAACAATAGTCTCCTTCAAATCTAGTAGAAAAAATATAACGTCCTTGTGTGATATAATGGTTTGATGGCAGTGATCAGAAGATTGGAACCCAAGAGATTTTGGCTTCAAAAAAAAAAGAGGACTGATAGTGAGCTACTAAGCTACTCATGTGGTGGTAGTTGCGAAATATAGAGAGAGTTTGGAGGGTACAATCGTCATTTCAAAAAGAGGTGAACAGAAAAGAAAAAGAAAAAGAAAAAAACGAAACGCTGCGTATAATAGAAGAAGAGACTATTATTGACTCTTCTTCTCTCTCTTGCCGTCGTTTAACAGTAAGTAGTACGGACGGTGACAGACAGAATGTGACGTTGACGATAGTGAGAGAACTAAGAAGAAGGAATGACTAAGAAGATGGGCACTGGGATTCTTGTTAAACCGACGGCGACGCTGTCTATTGATTTTGGTTTCAAACCCGATCGATGATCATCTACCGATTTGTGAATTCTTCGTCTCTAGGGTTTGGTCTTAAGAAAGGTACCTTCTTCTTCTTCTTCTTCTTTCTCCTTCTAATTCCATGATTCTTTGTTTGTTCTGTAAGGTATGGAGAATTAGTATGTCTCTTTTTATGATTCCAATTACTCGGTTAGGGTTTGATGATTCCTCGTTTTTTTTTTCCAGTTACAATGTTTAGGGTTTAATTATATAATATATATTTGATTGCATTGTGCTTACACTAGGGTTAAGGTTGGTTCTTTGTCGTTGTGGGAGAACACTCTGCTTCGGGAAAAGACCAGTCACAATTATCTCCATGAAGCTTAGCTGCTGGTTGAAAGGTACAGATAAGGTTCGTGAGTTCTCCTCCTTTTATCTTAGGTTTTCTTTTTTCCCTTTCCTAGGGTTTATTCATCTGAGTACAGTATTATTGCTAACATATAAGATTGTCCAATCAATTTGGTAATGTGTTTATTTGACTGCATTTGTTCACTCACTCTGGTTTTGTTCCCACTTAATTAATTACTGCATATTTGATTTGCTTCTCTTCTCACAGGATGCCTTTGAAGACTATCCGATGTTGTTGTGTACTTCCCTCCTCGGGGGTGTTTCTGTCTCAGCTCTTGACAAAGATTGTCCTTGGTTGGGACTAGTTCCCTCCCAGCCCAATCAATTTTGGTAATGTGTTTTGCTTGACTGAATTGTATGTCTGTCTTTTCAAGTGTTCATATGGTCTTTCATGCTCAACTGATTTCAACTTTATTTTTTTGCAGTTAGAGGGCCACACAATATCTGGCGGTGACTTGCAAGTGTATTGGTTTACTAGGAAGCAGCTGGATTCACAGCTAATGATATCCTGTTCGCACTCGGTTGGTCACTTCTCCTCTTTATCTTGGCTTTCTTTTCTCTTTTCTAGGGTTTATTCATCGGTAGCTAACATATAATTTGCTCTATTATTACAGCCACTTTCTCTTGAGCTTGGACCAGAATTTGTCAATGGAAAAGCAATGCTTGCCAAAGTTGTCACTTCTGAGGCACAGGCAACGTCTTTAATGTCGCAGTATGTTCTTTGACGTCAAAATGGGTGTGTGCTTTTTCTATCACTGTACTCTTAAGGCTTCTTGAATTTTTTTTTTTCAATTTAAAACATACTAACTGATTTTTCTTTAATGATTCAGGTGGGTGAGGCTGAAAAGCTAGTTAAAACGCTGTTTCAAGCTGCAATATCCAGGCAAACTTCTGTGATATTTATGGTGTGACTTCTAGTCATTGGTATGATTCCTGCTGATCTAGTCTTTTATCCAACCGAATCTTCACTCTGTGTACATCTATGAATATCAGTAGATTTACACCCGCTTCTGAATTTTATTATTGGCTAATCATCTTCTTCTCTTCTCCATTCATTGACTAACAATAACCTGATGATTTTGTTCGTTCTTGCTCTCTCTCAGGTTCCAAGCCAGCCAACACTGCAGCCAAGCAAGCAATATATGTCCAAGGAGATTGCCTTGTTAGCCTTCTTCAATCGGGGGGCTCTTATATTAGAGAGTAAGGAGGAAGAGAGAGGAGAGGCCGGTAAGGCCGAGCCTTGGAGGAAGAGGAGAAACGGCCAGTTAGGCCGTGTGCACCAAGGAGAGTGGCCGTGAGGCCATGAATGGTGTGTGAGCGGCCAGTTAGGCCGTGAACACAATGAGAGAAGCCATGTGGGCTGTGTGAGCAAGGAAAGAGGTTAATAAGGCCATGAATGCAATGAGAAGAGCAAAGGCCTTATAAGAAGAAGAAGCCCAATAAGAAGTCTCACAAAGGAAGGAAGGAAGGAAGAAGGATCTAATGGCCACAATAAAAGGAAGGAAGAAGGATCCAACGGCCAAGGAAGGAGGGAGAAGATTCACGTGAGTGTTTGGTGAAGGAAGGAAGTCGCTTTCACCAAGTTGAATTGAGAACGTCCCTATCACCTTCTTCTTCTCTCTAACGGTCACAAGACCTTGTTCTCCTATATTAATGTGTAATCTCTCATATGTAAACAATCACAACCTTATCAATACAAAGAGAATCCGTTTCCCATCTTTCTCCTCTCTACTTAGGTTTATGTTTATGTTATCATCATCAATGTAGAGAGACTAGGGGTAAACGGTTAGGGGCTGCCCTTAAGGCAGCCTAATCTCTTCCTAAATCCACCTAAACTCTTCTTTATCTTCTTATTATTCCCTAGCTTACTGATTCTAAGTTCTTTCTATCTAAGTACACAAACTCTTAAGTGTTGTGTTACTTTAATAAGAACTAGTCTCAAACTAGGTTGTTTATTCTCTCTTAGATCCTCTTACTATCTAGGATTTGGGGTCTACTTTAGCTTATTTATGGGGAGTTCATCACAAGTTGATGTTCTCTCCTCCTCCTTGAGAATGGGTTAGTGTGTTGTGGGTAAAGAGGGATTTATTCACCAAGTGTTTATCTTCCCTCTCTTGTGAGCTTTGTCTCATAAATCCCAACATGGTATCAGAGCAGGCTCTGTTCTTGGTGATTCAAACTCGTTCTCAAGTTGTTTTTCTTAGGAGTTAGCTTAATTAAAGTTTTAATCCTAGCTTAGGTGTTAATTCGCTTAGCTTAGTTCTTTAAAGCTTTAATTTTGCTTTTGTTGATTAAATCGATTCTCTAGCAGCTCATTGTTGAGTAAGCTTGGTCTCTTGTCTTGTTAGAATTTGTAGACCAAGTGTGTGAAGAGAAATTGATTTTAGAAGCCCCATCCTTAAGCTTTACCGATTTGGTAGTAGCCTTGGTTAAATGGGGGAAGTGATGAACCATTGAGCAAGTGGGTTGTTCAAGGTGAGGATTCACGGTTCTTGTGAGCTCATGTGAGCCACGAAATTCTCTTAGGATTTTATTAGGATCCTCTTAGGATTTTGTTAATTTTCCTTTAAGGGTTTAATTTTGCTTTTGTTAAATTTCCTTTAAGGGTTAATTACTAAATCGCTTCTTCTTCTTCTCAATGTTGAGAAAGCTTTGTTTCTGGCCATATGGTGTGTCCAGATTCAAGCTTGAAGAAGAGAGAGATCTTGTGTTAAGCACATATGGTCCGCTTGGTCAAATAGATCAAAGTTGGTCCAAGGTGCATTCTTTTAACCGTTGGACAATAGGTTGTTCCAAAGGCTTTTGTTGTTTCTTCTTTGCTTGGGACCACGAAAAACATCTTCTATATGTTATCTTCGTGGATCATCAAGCCTTAATCTCTTGGAGAACACTTGTTTAAGTGATTCTACAATGAGTTTTGTTGTTAAACCTTTGGAGAAATTAATTTTCCATAAGGTCCATGAATTTCAGCCATTAAAGCACCAAAAGAGATTGTCTTCTTGGTTGTTCTTGGCTGTCAAAGCTTCTGCAAACTCAAGAAAACAGAGTCTAACTCTGTCCATAGGAACTCTTGAGCTCTACTCTACTCTCCATTCACCTTATACTACCGCCTATACTCTCCCTTATACTCTCACTTTCTATACTCTTGGTTACTAATTCTCTATTCTCTATTTATACTCTTATTAATTCTCTAAACTCTCTATTTATTTTCAGTTTATACTCTATACTCTAATCTCTCACAATCTCTTGTTTAGAAACTGTTCCATTGAGTTTTTGGTTTCAGTTTCAACCTTGAAGATGTGTGGAGCTCGCTGGCTATCTCTAGAAGAAGTGGCGAGGTTGAAGGCTACAAGAAAGCCATAAGGAGGTGCAGCACAATGCCTGGAGTTAGAACCAAGGGCCACCAAGTCTTTGTTAAGCTGGTGGAAGGTGATGAATCAGCCCAAGAGCATGTGTGTTAGCACCAAGTTGTTGATCGGATGTGCACAAGAGTTCAAGGAAGTGATGCACAAGGTTTCAAGTGAAATGATGAGATGTCAGCTCATCATCAAGTCAAGGGTACGGGGGAGATCGACTTTCAAGTGGTTTCACCGCACCTCACAGATTCTGCTCGGCCAAGAGCAAAAGAGTTTCACTTAAAGCTCAGCCGATGCGTCTCAAAGATCGACTCGGACGAAACCCTTCCACTGCGATTCAGCTTCCGCGTTCTACACAAAAGTTCTAGACCATAGAGTCATCTTGCCAGTGGAAGTGAAATCATGCCAATCCGAGCAGTCGTTCAAAAGTTATGTCCGATTCTGTGGGCATATGTCAGTCTGACGATAAAGCTAGCCGGGTTAAAAACCATGGCTAGAGGAGCGGTCTCAAGGAGGAATTCCAAACCGCATCAGTGATCAATCCTCTCCTTCCTATCCATCAAAACACCAATAAGGCTGTGCTCTAATCCCTACTCTATTTAAATTCCTAAAAATTTCATTATTTTAGTTCATTACTTGTCTTTACTCTTTCATATGATTTTTCTTAAATTGTCACACTTTTAGAAATTTTTCCTTGATATTCCTCATAGCAAACACTTATTCTTCTCTTCTTTATCACTTGTTTAAGGGGTAAAGGAGACTATGAGAGCCTCAAAGAAATTCTAAAGGTGCAAGGATGGAGATCATAAGGAATGTGCTAAAGGCAAGGTGGGCTAAGGAGTAGTGGTTCAAATCATGAAGAGAAGGGAGCTAGTTCTTTGCAAACCAAGGTCAAGGGACATCATGGCTAGTGAAATCTACACTCTTTTTCCCTTAACAAAGTTTTATCCCAAGAGGTTTTCTTTGTTGAGGTTTTTAATGAGGTAGATGACACTAGTCCACCCTTGATCTTTGGTCCCCATGGTGACCTCCGATCAAGCGTGCGGGGGAGTATTAGAGAGTGAGGAGGAAGAGAGAGGAGAGGCCGGTAAGGCCGAGCCTTGGAGGAAGAGGAGAAACGGCCAGTTAGGCCGTGTGCACCAAGGAGAGTGGCCGTGAGGCCATGAATGGTGTGTGAGCGGCCAGTTAGGCCGTGAACACAATGAGAGAGACCATGTGGGCTGTGTGAGCAAGGAAAGAGGTTAGTAAGGCCATAAGTGCAATGAGGAGAGCAAAGGCCTTATAACAAGAAGAAGCCCAAGAGAAAGTCTCACAAAGGAAGGAAGGAAGGAAGAAGGATCTAATGGCCACAATAAAAGGAAGGAAGAAGGATCCAACGGCCAAGGAAGGAGGGAGAAGATTCACGTGAGTGTTTGGTGAAGGAAGGAAGTCGCTTTCACCAAGTTGAATTGAGAACGTCCCTATCACCTTCTTCTTCTCTCTAACGGTCACAAGACCTTGTTCTCCTATATTAATGTGTAATCTCTCATATGTAAACAATCACAACCTTATCAATACAAAGAGAATCCGATTTCCCTATACCTTAGTGTTCTTGTTCTTATTTTCCAATGTAGAGTCATTAGGGATTTCGGTTAGAGGCTGCCCTTAAGGCAGCCTATTCTCTCCCTAAATTCACCTAAACTCTTCTTTATTTACTTATGATTCCCTAGCTTACTGATTCTAAGTTCTTTCTACCTAAGTACACAAACTCTTAAGTGTTGTGATACTTTAACAAGAACTAGTCTCAAACTAGGTTGTTTATTCTTTCTTAGATCCACTTACTATCTAGGATTTGGGGTCTACTTTAGCTTATTTATGGGGAGTTCATCACAAGTTGATGTTCTCTTCTTCCCCTTGAGATTGAGTTTGTTATTGTGGGTTTAAGGAGACTTAACCATTGGGGTTTTGTTCTTCCTTGTCAAGAGCTTTCTCTCTTGCAAAACCAACATCTTACTTAAAGCTCCTCTCTAATCCAAACTAGAGGTTTGCTTCTTCTTTTTTACATCTTCGTATATAATTTGGTCTCATTCCTCCTCACTTGACCATCGTTGTTGCTTGTTGGATTGGTCTAACTTACTTAAATCTGGTGTTTTAAGTTCTCCGGTTCTTGGTTTTATAGGATCTTCGCCAACTTCTCGTCCAAAGCCCATGGGGTTCCTCCTTAGGTAAGGGTTTTTGTTCTCATACCTCTCTCTCTTTTTATATTCTCCATTCATTGACTAACTGATGATTTTGTTCTCTCTCTCTCTCTCTCTCAAGTTCCGAGCCAGACAGGCAGCCAACACTGCAGCCGCCAAGCAATTGGAGATGGCCTTGTTAGTTAGCCTTACTTAAGCTTTCTAAAACCAGAGGTTTTTGTTTGCTTTTTATACATCTTCTCATATAATTTGTTCGCGTCACCATCGTTGTTGCCTTGTTAGCTATATATTGAAAATTCTTATATAATTGGTCTAACTACCTTTTCTCTGGTGTTTTAGGATCTCCGGAGTCTTTAATGTGGGGTGTATGGCATCTTTGTTTGCCATCTTCTCGTCCAAAGCGTGCGTGGAGATCACAGGTGCTTATGCAGACTTTTGACTCTCTCTTTTTTTAAAGTCTTTGCCTCTTTGGTTACAATTACAATTTTTAGGGGTTAAATTATTTTTATTTGATTGCTTTGTGCTACTGTGGCTTCTCACGATTCTTTTGTTTCATATCTCACAGGAGGCTAGGCCTTAGAAGAACTATTGCCACAATATCCGGTCCGGTGATATGTACATCCCTCGGGGGTGTTTCTGTCCCAGCTCTTGAAAAATATTGACCTTGGGGACTAGCTCCCAGCCCAATCAATTCTGGTAATGAGTTTTCTTTGACTGCATATGTCTCTCTATTTGAAGTGTTCATCTTGATGCTCAACTGAGGTCAACTTGTTTTGCAGTCGAGGGAGATACTATCACTGGTCTAATATGCTGTAAGTTTCTTTATTGATCTCCTCCTTAATCTGCTTATTTTACATAGTTACTTACTGTTCGTGTTTCCCTTGTTTACACTGGGAACAGTTTTTCCTGATCGTCAAATATATAACTCTTGAATGCAGACCTTCTTTGAGAACACTTTGATGAATCACCATGGGGAAGATTACTTGCATTGCTCCAGCTGGTTATCACGCAAGTGAGGATGGGAGGACCTTGTTGTTTCCATTGGCGTGTAACTCTCTTTTGACTCTCTCTCATCTTATTATATAATTTAATCCCATGTGTTGATTGATTGTCTTATTGACTGCCAGGGGAAACGAGTGTCACAAACACAGCTGCTACCTAGCTTTACCAATCTCCTTCACGAGTATCAAGGCAAAATCTAGATGACTGTTTCTTACAATTTAGTGTTTTATTACAATGACATTTTTTGTTTTTCAATTGTCTTTTCTCATATACAACTTCCAATGTCAGAACTGTTTGAACAAAACTTAAAAATCAGAACATGGAAAGGTTCAAGTGGGGGAACATCACACTGTCTGTTGATAAGGTATGTATTCTAATGATATTTATCCCCTCTGTTTGATTATGAAGGCTTTTCTCTTATTGAATATTCTACTCCCTTTTTCTATGTGTTGTATTTCTGAAGGTGAATTGGTGGAATGAGAGGGATGACTCGATTACTCAATGGCTTGATGCAGGTGAGGTATGCATATACTTTTTTGTTCGTAAAGATAACTGTATGGTCTATATGTTAACCAATGCTCTTTAGTTAAAGTGTTATTATATGCATTTTATCTTCAATTGGTTGAGGATGGACGTTTTGGTTGTTGTTGTTGCTCTCACGGAGTTGGATTTCTTTCAACCCACTTGGTAGCATACTTGAAACCACCAAACTAAATGTATTCTCCTAATACTCTCTCTCTCTCTCTCTCTCTCTCTCTCTCTAATCCAAATTTGTCCTGCAAACAAAAGATCTGATTTTTGTCTCAGAATCATCAAACTTGTGTTGTTCATATATAGGAGACTCAATTTGATATAACCAGAAAACAAAACTAGTTCACAAAATCAAATCTCTCGTTAAGACCTTATTCGTTTTTTACTACAGGTCTCCAAGTGAAAAATGTGAAATTTATCAAAGACCCTAAAGATCTTTCTAATACAGCAACATTCCCAGATTAAATTTTCTTTTCACAAATTTTAGCAATTGACAAAAAAGTACATCTGAATCGAGAGAGAAGAGATCGGAAACAAAAGAAAGAAGTTTCGCGAGACAAGAGTCAACTAAGATTTTGATCAGCTTTCACGCCAAATAACTAGAGAACTAGAACGAAACATCAAGCTCACGGTCGCCGGAGATTTAGCCGGAGGTGAAGAAAATACACACAGAGAAAGGTATATACTTTTTTTCCTAGGAAGTGAACGAATAGCTCTCATTCATTATTTCTGATTTCTTCTACTTGCTTTTAAAACCTCTGAACCAGCCAGAAGGGTTCCTAGTTGCAGCACAGACTCGAAACCATGCAAGAATTTTCTCAAATTCAAATTTTGATGATAAGTTGGGCACTGAAACGAGCTGTGACGACACTGCTGCTGTTGTAAGTCCCGTTTAATCTCTCTCTATTTGGTCTTTTCATTCTCTTAAGGTAAATGGTGAAATTGTTAGTCAAATCATTTATTCTCAGGTAAAGATCAGCCCTTTCCTTTTTATTATTATCAGCTAGCTAGTTAGTACTACTAATTTACTATTGACTCAACTAAATGACTTTTGAAAATAGGAAAGAAAAAAAAAAGAAATAGAAAAAGAAAAAAAGAGAAATAATAATATAGCTAACATTAATTTATAACGGTCAATTTTACCAAGAAAGAGGAAAAGGGAAACAACTGAAAGTCTGAAAGTATTAAAAAGTCAATCTTTGACTACCGACTTTGTAGGTTCAATCTTGGCCGTTAAGACTTGTATAATCAGATCTCAGCCGTCCATGGCTTGCATTCCTCATCTATAAAAATTAACGCTCTCACTCTTTTTATTTATTTATTTTTTATTAACCCTAATCACAATTCCTTATTTTTTTCTTTGTTCCTCTCTGCAACTGCGACTGCGAGTGTTCGTTGGTGGTGACATTCTTCTCATTCGTCTCTTCTTATTAATCGATCATTGGATTTTCGATCTGGGTTTGGGTTTCTAATTTGCATATCGGTTGCTTTTTATTTTACATGTTCATGCTATTTACTTGCTTTTATGGATCAGCGATGGATTTGATCTTCTTCTCTATTCTAACGTTTTCTAGGGTTTCGTTCTTCCTCTTAACACCTTTTTTTTTTGTTTTACTTTTTCGTTTTGTATCTTACGTTTTCTTTTTTTTTGCGTGTCTTGCAGGTGTGTGTTTCGGAAGCAAACCATGATCTGACCGTTCGCATATTGATTCTTGACACGTCTTAAGGCTTTCTCACGGGTTCCATGCTCTCACCGCATCTCAATTTGCTTCTGAATTTTTGCTTTGGTTCGATGTTTTTCGTTCTTCTGATTACGTCGTTTTTTGTTTTGTTGGCATAGATAGATATATGGAGGAGGATTCTACGATATCAATCGAGGATGGGTTTTAATTACATTGATCGTTGTCACTCTCATTCATTCTAGGGTTTGGTTTTATAATTGAATCCTTCAACGCTTTTTTTTTATTATGTTCATGCGATCTTTTCTAGGGTTTAGTTTCTAACTTGTTGGTTCTGTTTTTCTTTCTTTCAGGTTTGGATGATGATGGTTTTATCAATCAATGATGATGGCTTTGATGGACTCGTTTCGTCTCTGTGCTACGTCTTCAAGGGTTTCGTTTCTCTCTCTATAACAGTATCTTCCTTCACTCGTTGTTTTGTTGGTGGTGACATTCTTCTATACTAGATTCTGATTTTTTTTTTTTGTAATCGATCATTGGATTTTCATGACTTGCTTGCTTTTTTCTAGGGAATTGCATTGGTGGCTCTCTTTTTCTTAATATGTTCGTGTAATTTACCTTTTCGCTCTGTTGTTTCAGGTTTTCAATGATGGTTTTATCAATCAATGATGGCTGTGAGCCTGTGATGACATTACGTTGGTGGTGGCAGGTCTTCTAAACTAGTCTCTCGTGTTTTTTAGAATCGATCATTTGATTTCCACTTGCTTGTTACTTTTCCAAGGGTTTGGTTTCTAACTTGTTGTTCTGTTTTTTTTTTCCTTCCAGGTTTTGGATGATGTTTTTATCGAATCAATGATGGAAACGCTTCTTCTCTCTGCAACGTCTTCACTCTTCAGGGGTTGTGTTCTGTACCTCTTAACACATCTTTTTACTTCTTTTATATGTTTTGTACCTTAGGTTTCTTTCTTCCTCTTGCAGGTCTTTTGGGAAGCGAAATATTGATCTGATCATCATTACCTTCTACTTGCTGCTACGTCTTTAGGCATTCTCACGGGTTCCTCCTTGCTCTAAACGCATCTCTATTAGCTTCTGAATTCTCAGTTTGGTTTGATGGTTTTGTTTCTAATTATATGTTACTTGTCGTTTTTGTTGTGTTGGTATAGATTTGTGGAGGAGGATCCTACGATTGATCGGTGATGGCTTTGACGGATCCTTGTCACTCTCTTTGATGGATATTTTTTTCTTCTCTGCGTTACATCTTCAGGTAGTTTTCTTCCTCTCAGCTGATTCTTTTTCTCCATATAAGTGAATTAATATCTCAGTCTCTCTTTGATGCAGATCGTCGACTGATATGATAAATCTTTCTTCTGGTATGTCATCTGATTAGGTTTCTTCTGCGCAACATCTATTTATTATCATTTTCTCTATTACAACCACAAGTTCCTGTGTTTTGTTATGTCTCAGTTTCCCTTTGTTTTATTCTTAGTATTTTTGTGACCAGCTAACGTTTTTCTTTGCATAAATTTTTGTGTTAGATCGCGGAGGTTCAAGGCCGTGTTGGTTTGAGGTATGTATGACTTCTCCTTTGTGTCTGTTTCCCAATTTTTCTTCACCAGCTTCTCTAATGGTCAATATTCTTCTAAACGAGTTTGTTTTCATATATTTTCCTCACTAGCTTCTATTAAGTCTATCTCTAAACTGATAAGTGAATTAACATCTCAGTCTCTCTTTGAGGCACCTGGATTGCTGTGTGGGAGGCTCAGTCTCTCTTATTTAATATTGTCTATGGTTGATCCTCTGTTTTTTGTTGTGTTTCCCAGATGTTCTTGCTGTGCACACATTCAGATGAGAGATGCACCTCAAATTCTTTCCTAGACGAGTTTGTTCTTGTTAACTTCGTCCTTTTTAACTTGTTTTTCTTGGTACGCTTAAAGCTGAATATATCTCTCTCTCTTTGATGCAGATCGTGGAGGCACCGCGACAAGTATAGTGATATGCCAAATCTTTCTTCTGGTCTGTCATCTTTACAGGTTTCTTCTGTGCTACATCTTTCTATTATCATCTTCTCTATTAAAACCACAAGTTCCTTTGTTCTGTGAATGTCTCAGTTATCTTGAAGGACACCTTTGATATGTCGTCGCTTCCTGTTAGTCTGCTACCTCTTTGACGGTCTCTTCTATCCCTTTGTTTTATTTTTAGTGTTCTTTATGATGAGCTAATGTTTTTCTTTGGATACATTTTTATGTTTGATTTTTTTATGTATATAAGCTAAAGATATCTTCTCTATTTGATGCAGATCGTCGTCGGGTCGAGGCACTGGGATTACTATGTTGAATCTTATCTTCTCATCTATCATTTGTTTAGGTAAGGTTACATCTTCTTTTTCCCCCTAATGACTTTCAGAGATTTGCTATTGTTAGTAATGTATGATTTGTTTTCATGTGTCTTATTTTGTTTTTTGTTGCAGTATGTGGAAACACACTTATGCTGAATTATTGTAGCTGGACTTGATGGAGATGTGATCAGGTTTCCTTCTCCTTATCTCTGTTTTTGCCTTTCTCTGATTTTGCCTATGTTTAAATTGCTATCACGGCCTGCTTTTTTGTTTTGCTTGTTTCGGGCATCAGTTGTGATCGTATTTGTAGTTGTTGGAATGAGTTTAATGTGATGAGTTTGATTGTTTTGTTGATTTATATGGTCAGTGAAAAGGAGAAGTTGAGATGGTAAAATCAAGTATCTGAAAGACTGCAAGCTTTTGGTAAATGTGCAGGTGATAAATTTTTATCTTTGATCTTTTAACATATAAATATGAAGAAGCACAAGTGAATCCACATTGACGGTTGTTTATTTTGCTTGCTTCTGGCATCAATGGTGTTCAAATTTTAGGTGTTGAATTCATGATCATTCATGATAAACATGTTGTCACTTGGAGGTCTGAATATGTTTTACTCTGGTTCTCAGATAGATATTATAATGTCTACACAAGGTCCATCAGTCATTTACTTGGATGCAATGTTTTGCAGGTTCTACTCATATGACACAGGAGTTAGGAGATTGGTAAGAACATTATTGATTTATTGTTACCATGATTTTCATTTTTATCATATAATTTTTAGTCACTCCGTTTATTATGTTCATGCGATTTTAACCTCTTCTCTCTGTTATTTCAGGTATGTTTATGCTTTTATCGACAAGTGATGGCTTTGACTGATCGTCCTCAGGCGTTTGTATGGGTTCCTTGCTCTAAACGCATCTCTATTATTTGTTTTTGGATATTTGTTATGTTTTTTTTTTCTTCTAATTACATGTCGTTTAATTGTCGTTTTTGTTGTTTCAGGTTCTGGATGAAGCTTTAACCTATCAATACTGATGGCTTTGACTGATCGTCCTCAGGCGTCTAAACGTATCTCTATTAGTTGTTTTTGAATATTCACTTTGTTTCTGTGGTTTTTTTTTGCTCTAGCTACATGTTATTTACTTTTCGTTTTTGTTGTTTCAGGTTTTGGATGATGATTTTATCAATCGGCGATGGCTTTGACTGATCTTCTTCAGGCGGTCTCATGGGTTCCTTGGAATGGAGTATACTACTCACAGCTACAAGTTTGCGGACCAGGTAACAAGTTAGAAAATGATGTGTGGTATCTTCAAATTATATGACTTATCTTTGTGCTAATACTGTATTTACTTTGATCCCTTGTCTTTGTGCAGTTTTTAATGCAAGCAAAGGCGAGATGCTCATCGGATCCACTTGTTGCAATTTCTCAGCTGGCCATCTCATGTTGGTTCTCATGGATGATTGTCATAAGGGGGTTGATGCAAAGGTTGAGCTCTGCTAGAAATTGGTCAGGTAATAAAACTAACTGCCTTATTCTAGTTCTTGCTGTAATTTAATAAGTGCACCGAGTTCTCTGTTGGCATATATATTCTGATTTACTTTGGATGTAATGTTTTGCAGTAACAAGCCACATGAGTTGGATGATGCAGTGCTTAGGAGATTGGTAAGAAGGTTATATCCGCCAATAAGCTTCAAGTATTACACTTTCAAGTCAAAGTAACTAATAATAAGCTTCCTTATGTTGCAGGATATTCAGGAAGCGATCTTCAAGCACTATATATGTGAAGAAGCTGCAATGATGCCAATCAGAGAATCTCGGTGCAGATATTCTTACCATCCAAGCAAATAAAGTAATGAACCTCTTTCTTTTAAATAAGTCTCTCGAATCAATTTTTTGAAGTGTCTTTTGAGTTTGAACGGTTTGATCAATATATGTGTAAATGTAACAGGTGAGACCGCTACATCTGATGATTTGGTGATTGGCATTGGTATGATTCCAGTAGTTATCAAATATAATCTTCACTCTGTTGGTAGGTTCTGTTTAAGCTTTGCCCTAATCATTTGCTTGGATGTAATGTTTTGCAGGTAAGCCACAGGAGTTGGATGATGATGTGCTTTAGGAGATTGGTAAGGACATTATCACTTGCTTTTATCGTTTGTGTTTGTGTTTTTGTTGGAAGCGAATCATGGAGGCTTCTACTCCATCCTCATACGGTTTGCTTTAATTACTTACATTGTTTAATTCTTTCTTCGGTTTGATTTCACATCATCTGTTTGCGTCTCTTCGTTCTTCTTCGTCGATTGTTTTCAGGTTGGCTGTGAAATAGCAACGTGGTGGCGGCGGACCTCTACAGGTTCGACGGTGGAAGAGAAGCCGATTTGTTACTTGTTCCCGACGCACCGGTACGTGTTTCGTATTCTCGTTTTGTTTGATAACCAACAACCTGGTTTTATCCGGTTATCTTATTTTTATTTTTATTTTTGTTCTTCGTGTTAACAGATTCAACGAGACATATATGGGCTTCGGACAACATCGAATGGGCTTTACCAACAAGAGTCCATCAGCATAAGAGCAACGAAGAGACCACCACCAAGCACCAACGAATGGTACGTGTCTCTCTCTTTTTTTTTTTTAAAATTAGATAACCAACCCGGTTTTCTCCGGTCATCTTATACCATTTAATTTTAATTCTTTTTCTTTTTTTGTTTGAACACAACCGGTTGTTAGGTCTTGGCCGCGCCGGAGGAGAAGCAAATCGGAATTCAATTTGTTTTAAATTCTCACTTTCTCTTAGAGAAACAGATTGGACTTTTTCTAAGAAGCTTCGACGAACGAAGGAGATTGTGTCTGCTGCTTTGTTTGACATCATCAGGTTCCAATTTCAAACTCTCTTCTCTTATACTAATATATATATGTTTCTGTAAATGTGGGTTTTTACTTTCAGATTTGGTGTTTAGGCATGGAGAGTTTTTGGTTGCCTATGTTGTTGTTGTTGTTACTTGGTAGATTCATAACGAAACAAAGACTAGTCCTTTGGATTTTGACATTATAACACAGGTTCCAGTTTCATACTCTTAACTCTTGTCTTACCTCCAGTTTATGTTTCTCTATGTTCTTCTGTAATTAATTGTAGATTTTACTTTGGATTTTATGATTTTTTTTTTTTTTTTTTTTTTTTTTTTTTTTTTTGTCTTTGCAGCTATAATGGTGGACTGGACGACATGATTGACATATCAGCAGGTGAGTTATAATAAGTCTGTATCTATCTCTTTCAACATCCGTTTCCCTGCATGTGATCATGTAGTTCTCAGCTTTTATTTATTTATGTCTCAACTCTCAAGCTATATATCCAAATGCTTACTTAACTTGATATTTGAATTTGATGTATGCAACAGTAAAAGTGTCTGCTTGAAAGAATGGTTTGTTTGTACCTTCTTAATAATATTTGTTTATTTCGTTTAAATGCTGGCAATACAGGTCCTGAAGTTGCAGCTGCAAGAGTTAATTCCGGAACAGCAGGCAGGTTAGCGTAGACTATATAGACCCCTTCATATTAAAGTTTAAAAAAAATGAAATTGTCAATTACTTGTTGTGATGGTTGATATTGTTCTTAAATGCTACTTACAATGACTATTTTGTTGCTTTTCTTGTTCCCTCTTTCCTCATAAGATAATTCCCAATTTCAGGTTTTTCATAAGATTTTTTTTTCTTACTTCACTAGGCAATAGCTAAGCTCTGACATCATAGTGCAGCTGTGCAAGTGCCCATTGATCTAGAAGAAGCTTTCCAGGGTCTTATAGACCTTATTCATGTGAAAGCTAATTTCTCTCACGGATCATGCAGGTTTGTGTTAAATATATTTCTTAGAATTGTTTCTGTGTATATGTTATATATGTTGTGACATTTTGATTATCTATAAATTGCAGTGAGAATCTTGTGGCTGCCGGCTGGTGATATAGAAGGTTTGGTTGCGGAGAAGAGGGAAGAATTGTTGAGACAGTCTCTGAAGTCGATGATCTAAACGATGAGCCTCTGTCTAAAGGTATGATTTTCTAAGGTAATTTTGTAATTTGTAATTTTGTTTTATAGGAGAAATATGCCGGTTCTAAATTAAAGGAATGATTTTCAGGTAACCTTGGCTGGATCTCCATGAATTTCAGGTAAATGCTGAATCTCCCTCATGAATTTCTGAATGCTAACTCATGTTTTTTGTTTGTTGATCAAGAAGAGTTTATGAAGGTGTGACTAAGAAGGGTGATTTTATCATAAATATCAATATTAAAAATATTTTTTGCCCTTCGTGCCTATATTTATACCAAACTACACTGAAGAAATTTAGTTTTCTGGGCCCTGACATGAATACAATTTCTTATTTTATTTTTAAATAGTTTGAATTGATTAAATTCTAATTACTTCTGCAACCCTTAGTATTGTGCAGGTAATTATGTCGTTCATGGCTGCTTCCCTATCTTCTATTGTAGATGTACATAACTACATATTCGTATATCTCGATTGAGATAAACGAAATGGTGTTTGGTTTTAGAACTGCTGCAGACTTGTATTAACATTGTTTATGTTTTTCTTTTCTTCTGCAGGTCTTCTCGGGTTTGGACAAAAGGCTTGCCCAGAGAAAACATTGTTCCTCTGTTAATTGGTTGATTTCCTACTCAAAAGTATTCAACGGTATGCTTACATGTTCTCAGTATAAACCTGTCTTGGTTTACTATCTAGAATTCTTTATCTTGTGTATAAAGAGTTGCTCTTTTCTTCTTCTTCAGGCATTGGAATCTTTCTATGAGAAGTTCGATCCAGATTTCATCAACATCAGGACAAAGGCCAGAGAGGTATTATTTTTAGAGGGAAGACGATCTTAATGAAATTGTCCAGGTACGTGTCACTTATCCTTGTATAAGTATCAATGGCGTGACTGATGACCTCTTGTCTCTGCTTTTTTATTTTATTTGATTTGTTCCCCTAAGTAAGTTTCTTCGTTTTGCAGGGTGTTTTTGGAAGCTTATTAATTATGATCCGATCATCCCCGCTTCTGAATTTTCACTACGCCTCCTACGGTTTGATTTTTATAAATTTGATCTTTTACTTGTGAGCTTCTGTTTTTTGTATAATTGTATTCTTACTTGTCCTTCTATTGTTTGTAGATTCTGGTGGATGGTGCTATGATCGCTGGTAAATCCTCTTTTTGATCCTTGTTTATGTAGATAACCATAGCATCTTCATCTTCAGCTTCAGTTTCCTCTACAGCGTCAAGGTATAGAAGAAGTCCATGACAAATTTAAAAGACAAAGAACACTAAAGATGCTGCTGCATGCCTGGGAAATTTCCACGATGATAAGTTAGTAGAGATGATAAACACAGCAATAATGGATAGAACGTTGGTGAGTGTTATTGTTTTTTTTTTTGAATTTAATGTTAAATTATATTCAAAAGAAAAATAGCTTTGTTACATCAAGTGCATCATAAGTTTGAGAGTGTTTTGAAACGGATCATAAAATGAAAAGATTAAGAAATTAAGACCGGGTGCCAAACCATGCTTGTAACCCGTCTTCGTATCTCCGATCTCCCGTAAGGCTGATAGCTAGTAGCTGGTCTCGCATGTGTCTATCAATCAGGTGGATGAGATAAGAAACAGGGTGATGAGGCTCACCATGTGCCCGACCATTGCGCTCTTGCCAGATACAGTAGACTGACGTTTGCAAAACAGAGCGAGCTATAAATCCTTGAACCCTTGTATCCCAGTTATCACAGGCTGAAGAGAGGATCGAGTGCCAATCTGTCGAAAACTTGGCCTTGTAAATGTTCTTAGCAGACGCCTTCCATATCTCTGAGCTAAAACCGCAAGTAAAGAACAAATGGTCTCTCGTTTCAGTGGTACCATTACAGAGCAGACAAGTTCCCTGCAGACCCCTTCTCCATTGGACCATTTTTTCACCAGTAGATAGCCTGTTGCGGATGGCCATCCAGGTGCAGAAAGCAAACCGTGGCGTTGAGTGAGTGAACCAAACGCTTGGGTGCCAAGCTACCTCTGCAGTTGACATTCGAATCTGATTCCATGTGTCCTTGGTTGAGAATTGGGATTTAAACGTACCGTTTGCGCATTTCCAAAGCATGACATCCTCCTTGGGATTTCTCGTATCCTGTTTCAGCTGCAACTCAGCTTCCATTTGATTGTGGTGAGCCTGACGGTGCCGTCGATGATGCCGTCGTCCCCAAGCCTCCGCAACGGTCATGTGCTTAGTAATGCCCATTGAGATGAAACCTTGATCTCCCTCCAGTTCCACTAATCGTCCCAAGTTAGACCAATCATCGAACCAAAAGGAGGTACCCTGACCATTATTCACTTCCGTTTTGCAGAACTGTTTTGCAAGGTCGCGATATTTGAGGAGCTTCCTCCACATCCACGAGCCCAAAGCAGTTGGTTTAACAGACCAAATGGTCCCCCTCTTCAATAACGTATGACGAACCCATTTAACCCACAAAGACTCAGTTGAAGATATAATCCGCCATAGCAGCTTCAGGCAACTTACGTCATTGTTATTGTTATTGTTATGCTTGTCTTCTTCGTTTCCCTTTTTGATGCAGTATGTGGAAACACAATTATATCTGAATTATTGCAGCTGGACATGATGAGCTACACAAGCTTTACTGGACACGGTTATATTAGCAGCGAAATGAAGAGATTTGTTCATTTGTGTCCGGAGAACAGCGAGAGGTAAAAAAAATTTTGCAAGTTTGGTTTCTTCACTTCGCTTCTCTGATTTCTAACGAGTTTGTTCTTATATCTTTTCCTCTCATGCAACAGGCTCAGCACCTTAAGGCAATACTTGGTTTCGTAGCTACAGTGCTTCAATGCTTAATTCATACCAATCCTCTTCTTCAGAGACTTCTCTCTTACAAGTGTCAAAACCCTTGCAACTGCAAGGCTCGAGTACTTTTCAATATTCTTTTGGTTTTTTTTAATCTGATTTAGTCACTACCCTGTTGTCTTAGTTAATCTAATACATTCCTTTTGGGTTTTCAGGTGGTAGCGAGACATTATGTGTTATGCAGGCAGGCTCTCCAAGATCTCAAGATGGGTGTGTGCTTCTGTCACTGTACTCTTAAGGCTTCTTGAAATTGTTCTGTACAATTCAAACAGACTAACTGATTTTGCTGTACTGGTTCAGGTGGGTGAGACTGAGAAGCTAGTTAAAACACTGTTAGAGTTGCAATATACAGGCAACCTCTTCTGTGATATTTATGGAAGAAGTTCGTATTTTTCACCTTTTCCAGCCTGTCTTATTAGTTAATTAGGCAGAGAGCCTACTCTTACCTGAGTTGCAGACAATAATATCAGATAAGTTGTGTTTGACCGAAGTGCTCCCTGAGTCATGATCGTTCATGATAAACCTGTTGTAACTTGGAGGTCTGAATATGTTCTAAGATAGATATGTTTCTGTGGAAGTGGTAAAATTAGCACTCTTCTTGTGGACAAATCAGTTAAATTTTTCTTGATCTGTGTTTCTCTGTTTTCCTGGATTTCAGTACATTGCAAGTCTCAGTCAGGCACTAGCCTATTGTCATGGAAAATGTGTGATTCACAGAGACATCAAACCTGAAAACTTGTTGCTCGATCATGAGGTATCTTATGTGTGTATATTGGTTATAGTCTCTTTTTTTTGCATTGGGAATTCAGGATTTTTTCATCATTAGTAATGTGTCATAATACATACGCAGGGGAGATTGAAAATTGCTGACTTTGGGTGGTCAGTTCAGTCAAGTAACAAGAGGAAAACAATGTGTGGAACCTTAAACTACTTGGCACCTGAGATGGTCGAGAATAGAGATCACGATTATGCTGTTGATAACTGGACCTTAGGTGTATTGTGTTACGAATTTCTCTATGGCCATCCTCCATTTGAAGCCGATAGTCAAAAGGATACATTCAAGAGGTAAGGAGACGACTAGACACTTATCTTTGTTGGGAAGAAACTTAAACCTCAGCTCCTGATGAGCTGGTCTAATTTAATGGTATGCAGAATTCTCAAGATCGATCTGACTTTTCCTACTGCGCCAAATGTTTCAGCAGAAGCCAAAAATCTTATCAGTCAGGCTAAATCATTATATACCAACAACGACTATCTTGCTTGACTAGTTAGTTAGTTATTAACCATTAACATGTAGTCGTTTAAAATCTTTTTTGCAGCTTCTTGTTAAGGATCCCTCGAAACGACTCTCCATTGATAAGATCATGCAACATCCGTGGATCGTCAAGAACGCAGATCCTAAAGGTGTGTGCCTCAGTTGATTCTATTCTCCCAATCCCAGGACAAAGTAGCTTATATGTAATCGAATGTTATGAGAAGAATGTCTTAAGAAGTTCAGAGAAAGTACATTCCACCATGTTATATATCATCTCATTTCAGCATAATATAATCTAAGTAAAAACTCGTGTCTCTGTGATTCGACTTCTTCTAACATGTAACACAGAAAGATCAGTAGATAGACAAACTGAAAACATTAGAATCTTAACAATAGTTCTATTCTTCTAGACACCTGAAGAAAATAATGAAATTGTCCAGGTACGTGTCACTTATCCTTGTATAAGTATCACTTATACTTGTAGAAGTAAGTTTCTTCGTTTTGCAGGGTGTTTTTAGAAGCTTATTATTTATGATCCGATCATCCCCGCTTCTGAATTTTCACTACTCCTCCTACGGTTTGGTTTTTATAAATTTGATCTTTTACTTGTGAGCTTCTGTTTTTTGTATAATTGTATTCTTACTTGTCCTTCTATTGTTTGTAGATTCTGGTGGATGGTGCTATGATCGCTGATTTATTTCTTTTTTGGAATGTCTCTTAGGATCTGCAAAACCCTAGCAACTGCAAGGCTCGAGTACTTTTCAATATTTTTTTGTTTTTTTTTTTGGTGTATTTTATCTCTTAGTTAATCTAATACATTCCTTTTGGGTTTTCAGGTGGTAGCGAGACATTCTGTGTTATGCAGGCTCTCCAAGATCTCATGATGGGTGTGTGCTTCTGTCACTGTACTATTAAGGCTTCTTGAAATTGTTCTGTACAATTGAAACAGACTAATTGATTTTGCTGTACTGGTTCAGGTGGGTGAGACTGAGAACTAGTCGAAACACTATTAGAGTTGCAAAGTAGTTCGTACTTTTCCCCTTTCCAGCTGTCTTATTAGTTAATTAGGCAGAGAGCCTACTCTTACATGAGTTGTAGACAATAATATCATATAAGTTGTGTTTGAACGAAGTGCTCCCTGAGTCATGATCGTTCATGATAAACCTGTTGTCACTTGGAGGTCTGAATATGTTCTCAGATAGATAGTATAATGTCAACAAGGTCGATCAGTGAGAATGAAGCAAGCATAAGGTTGGAATCAGAATTCCTTATCCAGTTTGATGGTGTGACTTCCTCTAATCCTGATGATTTAGCCGTGATTGTCATTGGTATGATTCCTGCTCTTTATCAAATCCAGTCTTCACTCTGTTGGCATAGATATATTCTGTTTTTGCCTTACCCTAATCAGTTACTTGGATGTTGTACTGTTTTGCAGGAGCTACTAACAAGCCACATGAGTTGGATGATGCAGTTCTTAGGAGATTGGTAAGAACATTATCTGCCACCAAGATTTTCATATCGACCAATTGTTAAGGAAAGTATCTAATTATAGCCATTTTTATCACTTTGTTAGGTGAAGAGAATATATGTACCATTGCCGGATTCAAACGTCAGAACCCTAGTTTTGGAACTAAACTGAAGAGTCAGCCTCACTCTTGATCTGGTAGGCACATTGATTAAATCTCTGATAAATCCAAGGCAAGCAAGTGCTATATATTTTGTGGTGAGACCGCTAAGAAATGATGTTTATCGGAAATGGATGGCAGTGATCAGGCCCAGCTTGAGTAGAAAAGCAAATGGGAAGAGCTTGAACGTTGGAACTTAGAACTTGGCTTCTATTAAATTTCATCTTGGGTTGTTTGTTTTCTTCTGTTGTAAATTTGAGGTAGTTTATACATATGGTGTAAAGCTAAGAAACAGAACAAGAAAAAAAAAAAAAAAACTATCAAAAATGTTTTTGTTCTTCAAAGAAGAGAACTGATACTACCATATATTGCAAAGTAAGTTCATAGTGGCGCTGAAAGTGATACTAAAAGGAGCAGATTGAGAAGTATAAAATTTATAATCAGCTTCGGAGGGAAATGGAGATCCAAACGAGTCTAAGCCACCCGAACATTCTTGGTCTTTATGGTTGGTTCCATGACGATGAGCGCATTTTCTTGATTCTCGAGTATGTTCATGGCGGTGAGCTCTATGGCCTCCTCAAAAAGAACGGTCATCTCTCTGAAAAGCAAGCCGTCACTGTGAGTCTCTCCTCCTCAAAAAGAACAGTCTTGCTTGCTCTCTCTCTTTATCTCTATCTTGTTACAATGTTGGTTGGTTGTGCTTGCTTCTCAAACCGCATTTGGCTTGAGAACTCAGGATGTTGTTGATCATTAGTAATTTCATAATATATACGCAGGGGAGATTGAAAATTGCTGACTTTGGGTGGTCAGTTCAGTCAAGTAACAAGAGGAAAACAATGTGTGGAACCTTAGACTACTTGGCACCTGAGATGGTCGAGAATAGAGATCACGATTATGCTGTTGATAATTGGACTTTAGGCATATTGTGTTACGAATTTCTCTATGGTCATCCTCCATTTGAAGCCGAGAGTCAAAAGGATACATTCAAGAGGTAAGAGACGACTAGACTTTTTATTTTTGTTGGAAATGAAATGACAGAGGAAACTTAAACCTCAGCTCCTGATGAGCTTGTCTAATTTCATGGTATGCAGAATTCTCAAGATCGATCTGACTTTTCCAACTGCGCCAAATGTTTCAGTAGAAGCCAAAAATCTTATCAGTCAGGTACACACCAAGCTAAATCATTATATACCAACAACGACTCTCTTGCTTGACTATGTTCATTTGTATACAATATTCTACGGGATAGTGGTTACCTTTTTGTCACCCAATTGAACAATCAAGAACCAAAAGCTTTTGAGATTAGGATTTGGGGATTCGTTTATATGAACCATGAAGACAGTATTGTGATTCAGACAAGTTTACATGAAACAGAAACAGCATATGTTGTTTGTGCAAGGTCCAAGCTTTTTGGGCCAAGAGCAAAGTAGTTGATAGTTAAACATTATATGGCTACAGATTTACAGCTAATAACATCTATATCATCATCCCAAGTCTTTGGTATAGAAGAACACACCATCACTCCATTCATTGACGTCTTCCTCACATTCTCAACATCTATTACCACAGTAGAGCAATCCTTACCAATCACAAAGATACTATTCCCAATAGAAACAAGCCGACAAGGCTGTTTCATCACCAACTGAGATAGCTTTCCGATACTAATCCACATTCTCTTATCCTTGCACCACATTGTTAGCTTAGTTCCAAAAGTTTGATCCAAAACATAGAGCTCATCTGCCACAACAACTGCTGGACCTTTCCATCCTGATGCCATAACATCTTCCATAGTTTCCCAAACCCCGCTAGATGCATTATAGACTACAGTGGAAGATCCACCACCCCGAACATATATCTTTCCGTCCATTACAAATGAATCTTCTATTTCAGGGACAATATTTGCATCAGAACAAGATTTGCAGGTTCTGGTCAAAGGATCATATATATCCCAAGTTCGTTTAGCGTTTGGATTCAATCCTAGCCCACCAATTGCCATAATCTTTCCATCCACCGTTTCACAAGCAAAGTAGCATCTACATATGCAATGAGAATACTAATGACTGTAAAGAACAATATCGAGCTATGGCAAAGGTTAAGAGAAACAGAAGTACCTTTTAGTTGAAAGAGGAGGTACCAGGTCGCAGCAAGTGTTCGTAGCAACACCAAAGCAATAAACCTCATCAGTAGCATCTTCTAACCAACCACATCCACCCAACACAAACAGTCTCTTACCCAACGCTGCAAAACCCATACCTTCTCTCTTTGGAATATACTGATACTCATGGACTCTTTTCCATGATCTTCTTCTAGACGAAAACGGATTCAGCATGTGTAAAAAGACACCACCAGATAAGTCACGGCACAAGGCGTAAATCCAAGGTTCAGCCAAGTTACACTTCTTTCGATAATCGCAAAACTCATCACTGCACACAAACTCTCTCCATCTCCTTGAAACACATTTCATTGCCATGTGATATTCTCTTGGAACTCTAGCTAAGCAAGATTCTGAGATATCATCAGGAACTCCGCTTATAAGCGTAATCTGTGTCTCATTTGATTGATCTGCTCGTTCTGTCTCCTCTACTACTGTACACGCCATTGTGAATGATCCACCAAATGTATGATTCTACAAAACCTAAAAACAAACAACGCGATTATATATGTGGCTAATCCCTAATACTAAGTTAATGTAGCAATTTACACAAGTGATCAAGAGCGGTATACACAAACAAGGCAAACCAATGATTCAGCTCTCACATTCCACAGATCAAACGCGTCAACAATTGCATCAAACCAACTACGAAACAATCAGATCTAAAGCTCTGCAATCAAAATTTTCAGGATGAAACAGATCATAAAGCAGCCCCAGATCTCATATAGTCTCAGAGGACAAAGTGAATTTGAAAATAACATAACATAGAGAAAAAAAATTGCGAGGAATCTATAAGAACTTGCCTTCAGGGAACGTCTCAAGGAACAGCAGAGTTCTCCGTTTGTGAGCTTCCCGGCGAAGGAAGAAGAAGAGAAGAAGAGATCAGTTTCTTTCTTCTAGGCAACTGAAACGACATCGTTCGAATCGTCTTTAATTCTTTTCTCATTTAGACCCTCATAATATTAAATATTTATACATTAGATCTTAATATTCTCTTTTTAATCAGAAAACCCCGGAATCTTGAGAGACACGTTTTAATTAAGCGTTTTGGTTGCTAGCTAGGTTTTTTAATTAGACAGGGGGAAACAAAAAAGTCATTAGGGTTTTAACTTTTCAGAGAAGGGCATCCACCATGATGACGCGGCACAAGACACGATCTTGTTCGAAACCAAGGAAGGAAGAAGTAGTGATGAAGCCCGAACCGATCCCGTTCGATCTCGTAATCGAGGTACTCTTGAAGTTGCCTGTGAGGTCTGTAGCGAGATGTCGTAGCGTATCGAAGCTATGGAACTCCACATTAGAAGATCCACATTTCACCGAGTCGTTCTTTACCTTGTCTTCCTCTCGTCCGAAGATCTTGTTCACATGCCTAAAAGGGGATGAAACGGTCTTCTTCTCATCATCACGAAATCCTCAAGATCTGTCTATAGACGCCAATATTCGTATGAGTTTCCCAATAAACTCTTCCTCTCATATTTGTCGTCCTGTTCGTGGCTGGTTATGTGGTTTACATCGAACTACAAAGGGGGCGACAGTTACTGTGCCATTGATATGTAACCCTAGCACAGGGGAATCCGTGGCCTTACCCACCGTGAAAACAAGGAGGAAGGTAGTGATATGCTTTTTTGGGTATGATCCGATCGAAAAAACTTTCAAAGCATTGTGTATGACACGGTCATCGCTAGGAGGAGAAGACACTCCTTCTGGAGAGCATCAAGTTCTGACGTTAGGAACCGGGAAGACAAGTTCGTCAAGAGAAATGATAGATTGTGACATACTACATCACCCTGCTGTTGTGGAGGAAACCAATGGCTTTTGTCAATATGATGCGATATGCATCAATGGTGTTTTGTATTACTTAGCAGTGGTACACGATGTCTTCGACGGGAATCCTGATATAGTATGCTTTGAGTTTCAATCTCAAAAATTCAGTTATATAAAGAAAGCTGATCATAGCATGGGGATGTACTCGGGAGGATATGGACTTGAATCAACTCTAGTAAACTACAAGGGTAAATTAGCTAAGCTTCAGCCGAATTATTCTAACGTCGACAGAATATACGACGGTATTCAACTCTTGGTTCTTGAAGACGCCGCGAAACACCAATGGTCGAGTTATATCTACGTTTTGCCTCCTCCGTGGAGGAATATATATAAAGATGACACGTTATGTTTTGTTGGAACCACTAGTAAAGGTGAAATTGTGTTGTCGCCAAACACCATATCCGGCTTTTTCTACCTTGTCTACTACAGTCCCGAGAGGAACACTATCCAGATAGTAAAAATCAATGGATTGGAAACCTTTAAGGGTCATAAAGCTTACACCTTTCTAGACCATGTCGAGGATGTGAAGCTTGTGCCAAAAAAGGCCGTAACATAGTCCTTTCACTATCTTGTTCAATTAATTACTATATCTTTTTCATGTTCTCGTGATGGTGTTCATCTTTTATCAGTGGTTTATATATACACAGTACTTGTAGGCTATGGTTGTTTTAAACTCTTATTTTCACGAGCAATCGACTTAATTTGCAAATAGTTTCTTTGATGGGTTTTACTTGTATGTTAGTCATCTTGAGACTGTAGATATATGGATCATAAATCATGAAAAAATGTATAAACCTATGAAATCTGCATATAAATCTGCGACCTCAGGATATATAAATATGTACTTAAAATTTTTTAACTCCTATTCGGCTATTCCTATCGTCAAAAATCTTTGGACCCTCTATATATATATATACTAGAATTTGCACCCGCGCACGCGCGGGATTTTAATTTAAAATATTTCTTATCAATAGAAATTGATGAGCTCAAATATAATAATTGCAACTTTTGAGTATAAATATATAACTTACTTTATTCAATGATATACAACATATATATTTTTTAAGATAACATTTCTTTGTTATATCTATTTGCGATTTTACGTGGGATTTTAGTTAAAATTTTTATCAATAAGAATCATTGAATATGAATATAATTTAAAGATTAAAAGATAAATCTATAGAAATTCCGTACTTATTTTACTAATCTATATATAACATATATTGTCTGGTGTCGCAATAATATTGTCGACAATCTTTTGACATTTTATCTTTAAAAGAGTTCATTCCATATTCATATCCCATGAAAACATAATTTTAAAAGTTCTAACGTCAATGTCGATCGTTGACCTAATTATAGAGACCATTTAAACATATTGATATCCAACATTAAATGCGAATATACAAAGTTTCATGAACAGTTTTACTGCTATGTCGCTAAAATGAGGTTGTTCAAATGCATCATCTGTCATAATATAATTTTAGACTAAGTCAAAAATGCTTAAATGATGAAACATTTAAACCCCACAATGAATATCTATTCATTATTCCAAGCTACATATATTTCTAAAATCTCATATGCTATTTGCAGATGTTAATATTGTGATGTAACACCATCTTCATCTTCTAAAAAAAAATATAGTGTACTTTAAATATGTTGTTTTTGCCGATGTTTTGGGTTTTTTTCTTTTTTTTTGAACAAATTCCAATGTTTTGGGTTAAAAGCATTTGATTATATATAGATATATATATATATGTTATATTTGTTATATATATTTTATATCATGTTATAAAATTGTAGCTCCATCTTATGAGATATATATGCTACATAGATCACATGCCACTTTTTGTAACGGCTTGCATATTATTTTTTCTATATTTCCTGACCATTGATTTTGTTTTTAGATAGATTATTTTGTTTAAATTCTTTTTCATAGTTTTCCCAAAAAAAAGTGTGCCCCTTTGTTTTAGATCAAAACTTTTAAGTTAAGTTAAGTTAAGTAATTAATATTTTCTTTCTTATAAGTAAAATTTAATAATAAATCTTTATGGTATATGTTTCTTAGAAACTAATGTTTCATTTCAATTTTATTTTCATGTTTAGATTTTTATAAATACAATTACATAACTTGTGTTTTTTATTCCACCATGCATTAAAATCTTACTTACATTCTAAAACCCATTAACCCATTCTAAATTTTGAAATATAATCATTTTTTGGTTATAATTTTAATCATAATATTATTACTAAAACAAATTTATAGTATTATTTTTACTATTTTAAAATTTTCATTGAATTTACTTAATTCATTTTGTAGATAGTTATTAATTTTATTATTTACTAAAAAATTATATTATTGTTTATCCTATTCTAAAATTTAATTAAATTTAGTTAATTCGTTATTTATTTATTTTTTACTGTTATTAATTATAGTTAATAAATATGCAATTAAATGAATATTAAAAATAATATTTTTTATGCAAATAAAAAATATAAAAAAAATTTGATTAGGTGGATGCTGATGTGGAGGAAGGAGAAGTGAGCAAAGTTAAATTTATATATATAGATACTTAGAATCTTTGGACCCTCTCTCTACATATATATATATATATATATACTTAGAATCTTTGGACCATCTCTATATATATATATATATACTTAGAATCTTTGGACCCTCTCTATATATATGTACTTAGAATCTTTGGACCCTCATATCTTATATAAACGTAGACCACATAAGGACGTGAAGCTTATGCCAAGTGTTGAGGATCAAAGCAGGCTCTTAATAGTTAATACATATTGTATATAATTACAACTGAATAATGTACAGTAATATTTATTTTGTTTTATGTGACTGTGTTCATATCTCTACGGAGAGGTCCATACACTTGTATAAGCATAAGTTTTAGCTTTCCATGAGAAAGCTGAGTTATATGATACTTAATGGATCAGTTTACGAGATTATTATGAATCAGGCAAAAATGGTGGTAATGTATAACGTCTGAGGGTCTTTAACGTCGTTTTTAAATAGCTAGCTTTATTTTATATTTTCCCATTCAGATCCTCGTACTGTGAAGAATTATATAAATAGACCCTTTTATAAAAAACTAGATAAGGACCCGCCCAATGTGCGGGTTTAAAATTTTGTAAAAATAAATAAATTTAACCAAAAATATATTATATTTTGTTGTATTTAATATATATATTTTTTTTGCTATAATACACTGATTTATATCTATTTACAAATTTTTTATGTATTTACTATTAAAAGTATATTTTTTACACCTAAATATATTGTAGGTTACAAATATATTCGTTACCACCACCTAAAAAATGTTTATATGAACACATTAAGCCAACTATTATATATCTCTTTACTTTCAATTTTGCTTTTTTTGTTTTAATTACAAAAATTGTTGGCTCAAAAAATATTTCAAATAAAAAATATATTACATAGTATACTAATCAATTATTGTTAAAAAAAAATATATTAATCAATGATGTATCATCACAATAGTGTATTACCAACCATGAAGAGAACTTCGGATCCGCCCTCCTCCCTCTTTTATGGAGAGAATCTTGTGTCCAACCTCATCTACCATGGAGAAAACCTTGGTTCCGCTGCGTCCAACCTTCTTTACCTTCTTTCCTTGGGGAGATAACCTTGCGACCAACCTCCTCATCATAGAGAGGACCTCGGCTCTCCACTCCTTCTATGTGGAGAGAACATGTTCAAATTTTTTAGCTATCTCAAAATGGTTTACTCCGACAACCAAAGAATCTAAACACCATTTTCTAACGTCATAAAATCTTTTGATAGTAACTAATGTTGAATTTCTTGATGTATTCATGGAAGCTTCTTTGACATACCATGATGTAGCCTCTGTCTTTGTAACGCCCTGACAGCCACCTTCCTTAGTGGGTCCCACGTTCACTTCTGATCCGTGGGCCCATCCATACTCGACGGCCGGTTTGTTATATCTGGGAGGCTTTAAATACTTTACCAACCCTACAAATCACCACATGATATTTATCTGTGTTTTTTCCTCACTCGCGCAGTTCCTACAATCACTTCCCAGAAGCTCAACCATTACGAAACTACTCCAACTCAAGCACGCTTAACTCTGGAGTTCTCTCAGGATACTTGACCGAAAAAATAAGTGCACTTTGGTGACATAGGTGGCCAAATCAATTCTTTTAAACCTTTCTGGGATGTCACAGACTCCAAGCTCCTATGGATCTTTCAACAATGATTTATATATATCCAATCTATCTATCTATTTTTGTTGTAAGCTTGTATTCATTAGCCTATTTTATCCAGCCATTAGGTTGATGAGCTTCTACTCGTTATCTTCTTTTGGGATTTGAATGAATGTTAATAATTATGTATGCACAAAAAAAAAGTGTCTATGACCAACCACTCAAGGTTGAGAAATTAGAAAAAAAATTGATTTGACATAATTAAAGAAATAATAGAAAATTATAATCATGGTAATATATAAATCCCAAGTAATTCAAAGATGAAAATATAAATTAAATAAAAGAATCTAAAAATACTGTAATAAATTTTAAAATACAATATTAGAAAAATACGCATATATTAATCTTGTTTTTGGTCAATATATTAATCTTATCTATTCCGAACTGAAAAATGAGAAAGTAGAAGAAAATTTTGGTATAAAAAAAAAAAGAAAATTTTACTTTCCCATTAATTTTTTTTAACAAATAGAACAAAGTTGAAAGCAGTGTTTTTGAATAAATTATTTTGTTATATGAAAAATATGAGACGATCTATATTTACATAGAAGTGAGCATTTACAAAATTTAGAATAAATAGTTATATGTATGTTTTTCGTAATCTCTTTTCTATTGTTTTTGTAGAATTAATAACTTTAAATTAAAAATAAGGAAATAATGTTATAATTTCGAAATTTATGAAATATATATATATAATCTCTTTACAATTATTTGTTTTAAAAAAGACTTTTAAATTTTTGTAATTTTTTGATAATTATCTTTTATATTATTAATATTATTTAAAACAAAATATTTTGTTTTCTGTTGAAATTTCAAATCTCTCCTATTACATTAACTTTTACACATGTCAAAATCTTGTTAATGACTAACTTTCAAAACCCAACTTTATATAATAAGATTCTTTTTCTTTTAATATTAAGCCAAGTAATTCAATATAATGTAGGATTGTTTTTTAAAGTTTAATTATTATAGTATTTTTAGAATTTTCTCTAGGATAACTACGTGTATCTTTATTGTAAAATTATCTGTATGATTTTTTTTTTATGTTTTTGAATATATATTTTATTAATATTTTAATATTTAAAAAATCTACAATATAAGAAGATTTTGACACATGTCGTAGATTTTTGACACATGTCGCAATCTTATGAATTAGTAACTTTTGAAACCATACTTTATATAATAAGATTTAAGGGAGGTGTATTGAACTGAAGATTTTAAGAGATTTTGGGGTATTTTTAAATCCCCCGTTATTCAATTAGTGATTTTTTAAAATCATCTGAAATCCTATGTTATTCAATGTGAAATTTTTAAAAATCATTTACAATCTCTTGTTATTCAATCAATAATTTCTAAATCTCACATCAAATCTACTGTTATTCAAAAAATCACAATTTTTTTAATAAAATCTCCAGAATGTGATTCTAGGAGACTTTTCTAACATTTTTAGTTAAAAATGATGTCTTACAAAATCACACCTCTAGAGGTGAAATTTTAAAATATCTGTTTAAAAAACTTCTTTAACACTAGTAACAATGTTTTTTTGCAAACTCTCTCTCTCTCTTTCTCTCCTCACGTTCTCTCTTTCTCTCTTTAATCTGGAAAAATCCTAAAAACATTTTTTGATGTGTAATAAATCCCATTATAAGTTACTGATCGCTGGGGAAGACAACTTTTTCTTGGGTTATCCATGATGATGCACTAAGGTGAGTCTTGTCGTTGTTGTTGAAATGGATGGTAAGCGTTCTGCAAATTCATCATAGATAAGGTAAACTGTCTTGTATCTTGATTCTTGAGGAAACTTCAAATGGTTTTAAGTACTTTTGATTTTGCAAACTCTGTTTCTTTGGATATAAAAAAACCCAACAAAAAAAAAATTGCAGATTTGTTGCGTCTGCTTTCGGTCTGTAATTTTTGTTGATAATCTCTAGTAGAAAGATGGTACTTTCGGTCTGCTTACGATGCAATAACCAACACAGCCAAGAATCAAATACATGGACATATGGTTTCTCATCATCATCTTGTTGGAGCAAATCAGACCGAAAACAAAGGAGATGAGTATTGAAGCAGTCGTGTGTCTTAGTTGGTGTTGGTGTTGAGTCAATGTAAGTCCGAGTCTTATGGTAGTGCTTAGTGGTTTGATTGAGTCATGTAGTAGTACATAGTTGTTCTGTTTTTATTGAGTCTTGGAACTGCAATTGTAAGGCTATATAAGCCATGGGTCTTGTTTTTGTAATGAATTAGAGAAGTTATTCAGAGTCCAAAGCAAAATGTTCTGTTTACAATTACACATTTTGTGGAAGAATCAGGTGGAGGAGCTTGGAGATGACGTTGAATCAAGTTTCTCTCAAAACCCAAATCACCTAAAATTCTATAATTAAATCTCACCAAATATCAAAACCCAAATCTCAAATTCTATAAATTCTAATCAAATCTCATAAAATTATAGTCAAATCTCCCAAAATTCTGAAATTTTAAAATCCCAACAAATCTCCTAAAATCCTCAGTTCAATACACCCCCCTAAGAACCCTATATCTAGCGGTTTATCAGACACGTGAAAAAAAAAGAAAAAAAAAAAAAAAAAAGAGAGTTTAGGGTTTAAGGGAAGCGTTTCCGCTATGAAAATACGGCGGTGCGATGCACCATCATTTTCAACGACGCCAAGGAATGAAGAAGAAGCAATTTCAGAATCCATCCCTTATATATGATCTCATCATTGATATATTCATGAGTCTGCCTGCGAAGTCTATAACCATTGGTATATTCATCATTGGTTTCGTTGGTATATTCATCATTGGTTTCGTTGCGTATCGAAGCTATGGGATTCCACACTTGACAATCCAGATTTCACCGAACCGTTCTACACCATCTCTTCGTCTCGCTCGAAGCTATTGTTAAGCTGCTTAAAAGACGGTAAAACGTTCTTCTTCTCATCACCAAAGCCTCAAGATTCGTCTGCTTTAGCAGTCAATATCCATATGAGTTTCCCATTTACTCGTACCTTTGAAATTTGCCGTCCTGTTCGTGGTTTAGTATGCGGTATAGATCAACGAAGTATAAATGGAAGAATAGATACTTTCCCATGGATATGTAACCCTAGCACAGGAGAGTGGTTTCCCTTACCGAAACTGAAAACAAAGAGGAGGGTAGTGACAAGCAATCTAGGGTATGATCCCATCGGCAAACAATTATTCAAACTACTGTGCATGACCCATTCACTTGGTGGTGTAAGATCTGAGTTTGAACCGTGTGAGATTCTGACATTAGAACCCGGAAAGGATCCATCATGGAGAGATATATCTCATGTGACATAACTCATACTCGTGTTGTTTTTGAATCGTAAAGCTGGCCATAACGCATATGATGGTATTTGCATCGATGGCGTTTTGTATTACTTAGCATCCTTTTTTGCCGGTTACAGGTTTCATATAATAGTTTGCTTTGACTTTACATCTGAAAAATTCAAGTGTATAAACCAGGCTCAAGGCATGCAGAATGAATATTCTCAATCGAATACTTTGGTAAACTACAAGGGTAAATTAGCTTTGCTTCAGGGTTATCAACTATGGGTTTTAGAAGATGCTAAAAACCAGCAATGGTCGAGTTATATCTACTCTTGGTCTCTGCGTCCTCCTCATAAGAAAATAGTTGTTGCAAAGACTAGGTCGACTAAGAAAGAGACTCTATTTTTTGTTGGAACAAGTGACACTGGTGAAATTGTCTTGTCGCCAAAGATTATATCCGACTCTTTCTACCTCCTTTACTGTAATCCCGAGAAGAGCACTTTGACAAGAGTTGAGATCCAAGGAATGGAAGCATTTAAGGATCATATAGCTCACGTCTTTCTAGATCATGTAGAGGATCTGAGGAAAATATCTAGGATCATGGCCTCTTAACACAGTCCTTGGATTACTATTTTTTTTTTTTTTCATTTTTTCTTTTGGGCAACTAGCTCAGTCCTTTAAATCTTATTTGATAACTATTATTTTGTTTTTTTTTTCGTGATTTCTTGAGGGGGTTTTCATGTTTTCTTTAATGGTTCATACAGTTCTCAGCATTGTTGTTTTGTAGCTTTTTTAAATAACTCTTCTTTTCATGAGCGACTTTGCCAATTGTGTCTTTGATGAGTTCCATATTAGTCGTTTTCCATAGGTACATAAGCACATTACAACAGGGCTAAAGAATTAAATCTATTGATCTTTATCTTTGCAATGATCCGTGGTTACTTATGATTTTCTTGGATAATATACTACTAGGTAGTAACCCGTGCTACAGCACGGGACAAAATATTTTCATATAAATGACTAAAAAATATATTAATCAGTGCTACAGCACATGTGTAAATTAAAAAATTAAACCTAATCATGTTTAATTTGTAATGAAAAACGTCCTGTCACATCTCCTTACATCCCAACCCATCCCATCTCATCCTGTCTCATCTCATTTAGTCTCGTCTCGTATTCATCAGAATTTTTTGTCTTACGTTCGTTATCTTGTATATAAAATATTTAGACAATTTTTACAAAAAGAGATTGGGTAAGATATTTAGACGGAATACCAGAGTTCTCTGTTGAATATTTTTTTATTATTTTAGTTGAAATTAAAAATTATAATTTTCAAAAATTATATTTAGATGGAATACCAAAGTTCCCCGTTTCAGTTTACGTATACTATTTCTTAATAAATACCATAAATAAATTGGGTTTTTTCAAAATTTAATTATTGTTTCTTAAAGTATATGTACTTAATTAGTAAATTAAATTACATAAAAAACACTGGTAAAACATATATTCGGTCAAATAATAAACCATTTTAGGTCGTAAAATTTTAATTGTATAATATCAATATTTTCCATAAAAAATAGGTTTCCACACTTTTACGGTGTTTTGTCAATATTTTGGTGTATATATAGAACAGTGCAACTCGTACCGAAAGTAAACATGATCTTCATCAACTGGAAGATATATATTTTTTTGCATTCCATCCATAATAATCACAGTCTGTGTTTGTTGAAAATATTAAAGGAATTTGGTTACGGTGTTAAATCTTGTATAATCTCATCCCATCCCGTCCTAATCCATTCCGTTATAATTTTTATGTCCCATAACCATTTTTTTTAAATAATTATCCATATAATAATGTTATTAATAAATTTTGGCTAAAAACTTTATACGAAATACATGTATTCTCCATTTGAATGTTTAATTTATATAGTTAGTAGAAATTGTAATTCTCATAAACTCTCAAATATTTTCAAAAATATCTAAAATTCTCAAATTACCCGTCTCAAAGTAATTATTTACATGTCACAGAGTCAACATCTTTTTTGTAAATCGTTTAAGTACCATTTTTTCTATTATACAAATTACTCATTTATGTTTCATATCCACTACTTCTCATCGTAATGCCATAAATAGATTGGACTTTTAATTATAATTTAATTTACATTCTGTTATATAATTATGTGCAGAAACATTAAGATAATTCTGGTGATATTAAGAGTATATTTAAAAACTAAATAAATCTTATGATTAAATATTTTCAATCGTCTTTTAATTAGATTTCGGTTGAAATTATATAGTCTTTTTCAATTGTAACAGAACATACATCACATCTTATCATGTCTTGTCTCGCCGCATCTCTTATTATAGTTTTATTTTTTTTAGTATGTAATATAGTGATTATTTTTGTGTTGATCATTGTCATTTCCCTTTTTCATATTAGGACATGTGGTTGACATATAAGCATGTTCAAATCAGTGTTCTAATATCGGTGTTAATTAACAGGTTAAATAATTTTCCAATAATATATTTCGTTTTTTAAAAAACATTGAATGGCTTAATTCATAAGTGGAATACTAACATTTCAGTCAAAGTTTTACTATCTATATTTTATGTGATAGACAGAAAAAGATAGGAAAATTAACTTATGTAAGGACAACTCTCTGTTTTAACATTTTTTTTTTAAATGTCAAGATTAAAATTTTGGAATTCTAATGAAGTTATATAGCCAAAGCAATTGTCATTTTGGTAATGAAAAATTCATTGTCACTTGTTGAGTAGTAACCCGTGCTACAGCACGGGACAAAATATTCAGGTGTTGACTAAGAATTATATTAATCCAGGTGTTGTAGCAAAGATGCGTTATTTTAATGTGATTGTTTTTAAAATAAACCTAAACGTATTTACTTTGGAACAGGAAACACGTCTTGTCCTGTCCAATCTCCTCACATCAAAACTCATCCTCTCTCGTCTCATCTCATCCCGTCTTGTCTAGTCCTGTCTCGTCTCGTATCAACATAATTTTTTGTCTAATATTCGTTTTTAAAAAAATTATTAATCGTTACACAATGTTTACTAAAAGAGATGGGGTAATAATAAAAATGGGATACCAGAGTTCTTCGTTGAATATATTTTTATTTAGTAAGTTGAAATTATCAAAAAATTATAATTTTCAAAAACTATATAACTGTTTTCAAAAATACCAAAATTTTGAAATTGCTTGTTCCAAAATAGTTAGTTATATGTTCCATAGTCAATCCGTATCAAAATAGTTCTACTTATATTTTTTAATTTCCTATTTTTATCTAAAATTTAAGACCTTTTAAAAAAAAATTGTTCAATATATTGGTTCTCATTATGTGAATTACCCGTTTCAGTTTACATAATATTTCTCGTCTTAATACCATAAATAGAATGAACCTTTTCTCAAATTTTAGTTATTATTTTTTGAAAAGTATATGTATTTTAATTAGTTAATTAAATTACTTAAAAACACACTGGTATAACATATATTCAGTCAAATAATAAACCTTTTAGGTTGTAAAATTTTAATTGTATAATATTAGAATTTTCCATAAAAATTACTTGGCCACTATTTTACGGTATTTTGTCAATATTTTAGTGTATATGTAGAATACCGCTACTCATACCAAAAATAAACATGATCATCATCTTCATCACCTCGAAAATATATTTTTTTTTGCAATCCATCCGTAATAATCAAGCAAAGCCCGCTTTTGTTGAAAATGTTAAAATAATTTTTTTAATGGGATGTTAAATCTCGTCCAGTCCAGTCTCATCCCATCCCGTCTCGATCCATCCCATTAGAAATTTTATATTCCATTAATGTTTTCATTTAAATAATTACATAGTAGACAACATAAATTGTAAAGTTTAATGTTTTTTGAATGGTTGAACAGTATAATTTTAATCTTAATAAAAATTATTTAATAAATTTGTTTATATACTTTAATTGACATATCTTATTAACATTTTAAACATTGATATATTAAAATCAAAGATTTATATAGTTATTTGTTTAAATAATTGTAAGTTCAGTTTTAACGTATTAAAGTGATAAAATAATTAACCCGTTCTACAAACATTTATATAAAAATAATACCATAGAGCCATAGAGCCAGATCATTAACGATTTTCCATTAAAGGTCGTCCAAGCCGGTTTCTCAGTAAATTGACGGATTAAATTTAAAAGACCGGGTTAACTTGCCTGTTCCATTAAAGGTTTTGTTTGTCTACATATTCTTATAATTCTCTCTGTTAAATAGCTAGCTACTTCTTAGGTCGTCCAAACCGGTTTCTCAGGAAATTGTCGACAAAAGACACATGATCATAAATGATTTTCCCAGATCAAAAAGTCTTGGTTTTACAAATTAATTCGAGTACAAAAACATTATAACAACATTAAACATATAGAATCCCACTTTCAACAAAATATGGATCAAAATTCAATTTTGATAACTGGATCACACAAAATATAAAATATCATTAATGATTTCCAAAATAATTTAACAGAGAGAATGAGTATAATGGAAAAAAACAAAAACGAAACTTGTCTTTTTGGTAGCAGCTTACAGCTCCACATATTCAACCATTGACATATTTCTTGTAAATTTCTTCAGTTCATAACCTGGAGAACTCTGCATTGTTGAAGTCTGCTAAGAAGATATAATGTAACAATTCTGTCGAGTTCCTCATTTAGTCATTTTGAAAAGTATTTATGGGACATAAAATTTCATCTGCAAACATGAATCATCAAGCCTGCAAAGAAAACTTGCATTTTCTCAAATCTGAACCTGCATCTTATAAAGCAAAATTAATTCACAAAAACCTACAATTTGTAACATAGACAAACGAAACCTGCAATCTATATAACTTAGACAAACCAAACATGCAACTTAGATAATCAAAATCTGCAAATTAATTAACCGAACCCTACAAAATAATTAACTAAAACCTGCAAACTTACACAACAAAAAGGTAAGAAACCAGAAATATTAACAATGGTTCAGGAAAAAGGTAACAAAAAGAATTTAATAGTAATCCGTACCTCAAAGAGGAGTGGTGGTATGTGTATCCCGACTTCTTCTCCAACCCGGAGGACTCTGCATTGCTGAAGTTACAGAAGTAAATCAGTACCTTTCAAAGATTGAAGATAAGAGAAATATCACATCAAGATTTTGGGATTTGGTTAAAGAGTTCAAACCTTAAGAGGATGAGCTAGATGGACTGCAAATCGTTTCATGGAATTAGATGCACTCTCGAGAATTGTTGTCCCACTTGTGTCAAGTTCCTCATCATGTTTCCTAGCATTTCGTAAACGCATCTAAAGCAAATCAAATTTCAACTGTAAACGTGAATCATCAAGCCTGTAAACCAAACAAAATTATATTTCAAAATAAACCTACAACTTAGAAACAGAACCTGCAACTGATACAACCAAACTCTGCAAATTAATTTACCAAAACATGCAATATACAACTTAGACAAACCGAATCATCACCAATATCATAAGGATTTGTTTACTTATAAGTATCGGTTTTTCAAATCTAAAACCATTCAAGGATGTATAAATATACAGATAGTGAACCATCACCAATCCCTACTATTAAAAGAAAAATGTTTTATAAAACTAACCTTAGTGAATTAAGTTCAACGTGTACTAAGGTCAAGAAGAAGATTATACTTGAAACTAAGAAAACGGAGTAAAATATGGACTAATAATAGCTTGCATATAGATTCACCTAAATAAAACCATTGCATATGAAATCAGTCCAACGTGTGATAAAAAAAATCATTGCCCGTGAATATGCAAAAACTGAAAAGAAAAAAAAACATGGCGAATTAAATGACATAGAAGAGGGAGAGATTTATAGAAGCGTAATTAGGCTGAGGGTTGGACTCATGTTCGGAGTCGATATCTTCTTCTTCTTCTTCTTCAAATTGATCACCGAATCATCTTCACCTCTCTTCTTATAAGTCACCTCTCTAATCCTAGAGACAAAAAGTCCCTTAAGTTAGGTTAAACCTCAACGTTTGTTCTATAAGTGGTAGAATATATATTTTATACATTTGGCTTAAAGAAATGAAATTAACCTTTTCACATCCAGAGCTTGATAATATTGAAATGTTTCATATTCTAAGGAAATCCTCTGCACCTTCCATGGCCAAAAAAACTACATGTCATACATGTAAACATTTATGAAACTCTCTATTGCCTTAAGTAATTTAGTTCAGAATTAATCTTCTGCATAAACATAATCTTTAATAACGGTATATTACCTCTTGCGAGCATGAAACCATAAATTGACGGCGGCGACAGAGCAAGGCTTACTTGACCGGAGAGATGAATCACGCATGTTTCTGAGGTTGAGTTATTGCGAATTAATGAGACTGAGGTTATCATCTCAAAATCGTGATGATGATCAGACGAACACAAAATCATTATACAAATCAAGATTCTGAAACAAAATTCCAATTAAACTTGGAATTTACTCATAAAACATAGACTTAAAATGTAAATTTAGTTAAAGAGAAACAAAAACCTTATCCATGAAATCTTGCCTTCTTCTCTTCCTCTACATGACTACATCTCTTCGACTTTGTCGACAAAAAGAAAAAAATCCATTTGGGAGAGACGGCGAGAGAGGAGAGGCTACAGAGAAAAGTTTTGTGTAAGTGATTGACGGCGACAAAGAGTATAGAGAGAAACACCTTTTTAGGTTTTTTAAATCGACGGACACGATAAAAATGAATCAACGGTCATGATTAAATAAAAGGATCCGAATTCTTAAAACGGGTCGTTTAGGATCCGCGTGTTTATCCGTTTAGAGGGGTGTGAAATTTCGTCGTTATCCTGGAAAAAATTCGAATATTTACTTATAACTCCAATGGCATACCCTTGTAATTTCTTACAAAAAGAAGGTTTAGTCCATAAACTGTGTTTCAAAATAATAGTAGGGATGCACAAGAAGAGAGGATATATATTCTTTCTTTTATATTTTGCATTCAGACCCTCGTATCCGCCAAGTCATATATTCTTTTATATGATCGTATATTCTTTTTTGATCGTATATTCTTTCTTTTATATACGATTATCAGACGTGCGTTATTAAAGAGGAAAAAGAAAAAGACTATAGGGCTTACGAGAAGCGTATCCGCCAAGTCAAGTCATGAAAATACGGCGGTGCAACCGATCATCTTTTACAGGGAAGAAAAGGGATGAAGAAGAAGTAATCTCAGAATCGATCCCGTTTGATCTCGTTATCGATATATTCATGAGACTGCCTGCTAAGTCTATTGCGAGATTTCGTTGCGTATCGAAGCTATATGATTCCACACTTACAAATCCATATTTCACCGAACCGTTCTACACCATCTCTTCGTCTCGCCCGAAGCTATTGTTCACTGTCCTAAAAGACGGCAACACGTTCTTCTTCTCATCACCGACGCCTCAAGATACGTCGTCTAGTTTAGCTGTCAATTTTCATATGAGTTTCCCGATTAATCGTCCCTATGAAATATTCCGTCCTGTTCGTGGTTTAGTGTGCGGTATAAATCAACAAACTTCAAAGCAAAGGACAGTTAACGTGCCATTGATATGTAACCCTAGCACCGGAGAAACCTTGACGTTACCCAACCTGAAAACAAAGCTGAAGCGGGGAGTGACAAGCTATTTAGGTTATGATCCGATCGACAAACAATTCAAAGTGTTGTGCATGGCCCATATACATAGCCGACAATTTTATTTACCTCGTCATGAGTTTGAAGTTTTGACATTAGGAACTGGAACTAATCCATCATGGAGAATGGTCGCATGTAACATACCACATGGCCGTGTTGTTGTGGATCGTACATCTGGTCATTCAGCATATGATGGGATATGCGTCAATGGGGTTTTGTATTACTTAGCATACCTTTATGACTATCACACGACTGGTGTAGTTTGCTTTGAGTTTCGATCTGAGAAATTCAAGAGTATAAGACTTGCTCAAGGCATGGGAAGAGCATATACTACTCAATCCACTCTCGTAAACTACAAGGGTAAATTAGCTTTGCTTATGTGGAAATGTTTAAGTGGAATACCTAGTACTGAAATGCAATTATGGGTTTTAGAAGATGCTGAAACACATCAATGGTTTAGTTATACCTATATTTGGCCTCCCCCTCCTCCTCCTCCTCGGAAGGAAGTCGTTGCAAAGGCCAAGTCAGGTAAGAAAAAACTTAAAAATATCAAGTTAAGATATGTTGGAACGAGTGATATAGGTGAAATTGTGTTGTCGCATGACTATATAACTGATGATTTCAAACTTTTCTACTACAATCCCGAGAGGAATACTCTCAGAATAGTTAGAATCCAAGGAATGGAAGCCTTCAAGGAACTTAAAGTTTACACCTTTGTAGACCATGTAGAGGATTTGAGGCGAGTGTCAAGGATCATGGCCTCTTAACTCAGTCCTTCGATCTTATTTAATTATAACTATTTTATTTTATTTTTGTTTCGTGGTTCTTTGTGGAGTTGTTCATGTTTTCTTTGTGGCACATACACTTCTGATCCATGGTTATTTTTAGCTTTATAATTTCTTCTTGTCATGAGCTACATTGCCAATTGTGTCTTTTGATGAGTTCCATATGATTCATTTAGGTACAAAGCCACGATATAACAGGGCTAATGAATTTGGTTCAAGAGATAGTACATGGTATAACTGCGTTTCTTGACCCAAACTATAACTTATGTAAAGGTTGACTTATGACTTGTATAATATACATCATAAACGTATACAGAAGGAAGATATACAAACGTAACGTAAAGGTAAAAAAGTATCCCTATTAACTGGTATAAGGTGGTTCTATACAATATGTAAATATATCAAACTAACCTAAGCATGAAATCAAGATCTATGCCGACCATTTGATGAATGCTTGAATTCACGGAGCTTTATCTTTGCAATGATGCGGTTACGTATGACTTTCTCAGATTTAGCAGCTTCTTGGATGTTACTATGCACAAGATCGCAAAGCTCATCTAAGGCCAACATAGGAAATGGCTCTTCTATAAGAACACCCACCTGCAGAGAGTTTCAAACCAAAAAAAAAAAAAAAGAAGGTTCCCATGGTTAAACAAGTCAATATGTAAAGTTAAGTGTGGAGGAGGAGGAGGATGAAAAAAGTACTTCTTCTATGCAAAACAGAGATGCAGCACTAATGAAAGTAGCAGGAACAACAATCCAATGGCATTCATCCCAGAGAATGATTGGGAGAGTTAGATGCCAAAAGACTAAAAACCTCGAGGTTAACCGTGTGTAAGAGAGAGGAATCGGAATCCCCATGAGCTGTTCACAAACTCCAATCCCTTCATGTAAATGGAGCATCTTTGATTCCTGCAATGAACCATAATATCAGAAATGAAGACAAGGATATTGCAAACACTGTAGCAACTGTCAAGAATCCTACCAACAAGTCTCTCTTTGAATCGTCTAGTTTAAGCAACTGAATGCTCTGAGAAATGAACTCGATTACACAACGAGGACGATGCTTTGACTGAAGAATCAGAGATAAGTCATCAGCTTCAATCAAGTTCCGGAGATCTCTTGCGATATCTGAACCATAAATCACATGACACTACAAAATAAAAAACGAAAACTTTCCAAAATCAAAAATCCAATCTTTATGTACCAAACATTAGCCACAACAATTCGATTTCAAGATTTCACCTTTAAAGCCACAGGGAAAGCAGCAACGTAACGAAGAAGCAAATCTTTGATAACCAATTCATCACCAGAGCTATCAACGGAACAAATCACTTGCCTAGCTAAATCATTAGTTCCAGCAATAATCCCAACCCAAGCTTTCCTTCCTTCTTCATACCTCGAATACGAAGCCTCCGTACGAAACACAAGAAGCAGAGCCAAAGCAGGAGCAGTGAGCTGATACGGCAACGAAGACGATCTAAGAATCGGGAAAACACCAGGAAGCAAATCCAAAGCGACGGCGGTGTTGTAGCTAGCGATCACAACCGCGACGCTAGTGAAGAAGAACACAGGTGGAATCAGAGAGAGTATAACGCGTGACGAGAAGCTCGAGAGGAGATGACGCACGTGGCGGAGAGAGCTTCTGTGTTCGACCCATTTCTCGTGTGTGTAGAGTGAGCGTTTCTGCTGCATCCCTCGCTCTTTGATCTCGTCGGCCCAGTCAGGGACTGCTCTGAGAAACGAGATGAGATGATCGGGTAAGGCTTTGTTGTCACCTCCTGAATCGTTGGGATTAGGGTCCGATGAGACGCGTGGAGGCTTTATTAGATTGAGGGGTTTGCGGAACCCGGTGGTGGTGGTGGTGGAGAAGATAGGGAATCGTGATTCGAGGAGAGGTCGGTGACGGTGTGTGAAATTAGATGAAACGGAGAGGTTTATGGATTGATACATTGGGCGGGAAAATTAGGGTTTTCTTTTTTTTTTTTAGGGATTAGGGTTTTGGTAGAGACGACGACGGTGAAGAAGAACACATGAGGCTGCGTAAGCGTACGGTTGCAGCAAATTCGCAAAATCGGAGTAAAGAAAGTGATAATAAAGGTATAGTTTGAAACGGTTGTTCCAGGATTGTTTACGTTCCGCGTTAATACGACATCGTTTTCATCTTGAGATATTTGTTAGGATTTAGGCCTGGAATTGATGTGTTAAATATTGGGCTTGATTATTCCTATCCGGCCCATAGAAAGTTTTTAACCAAAAACGTCGTCGTTTATTTAGATTAGAAGGTTTTAAGGTTAAGGAACAAATTATTAGATTGTTGATGTTTTCACAACATGAGTTCAATTACTGTGTTGTCTCATAGAATCTTCTTGGGTTCAATATTTTTAGATGAAATTGAAGATTAAAAAGTGCACATTAACAAATTATTAAACTGACTTGTTTTATCTACAAAAAGGCAGTTTTAATTCATGTTATGTTTCTCTTATAATATAAATATTGGGCCTGATTATTCCTATCCGGCCCAATATAAGTTTCTAACAAAACGGTGTCGTTTATTTACATTACAAGGTTTTAAGGTTAAGGAACAAAATATTAGATTGTTGATCTTTTCACAACATGAGTTATAAAATTCAGATTCTGTATTGTCTCATAGATTCTTCTTGGGTTCAATTTTTTAAATAGACTTGAAGATTAAAAAGTGCACAGAACAGAGACAAGAACAATTACTACTTGTTTTAAGTACATAAAGGCAGTTTTAATTCATGTTATGTTTCTCTTAATGCCAAATATAAACAAAAATAATTATTTGATAAACTGAATATAGTTGGAAGGAATCTAAAGATTTAGATCTTTGAGAGACATAAATTATGAAAGTTTGGTTTAGGTTTTTTTTTATGAAGTGGAAGCCAGTGAGGAACAAAAGTCTTAAGACTACTACATCACATCACTTTCCTTTTTCACTCTCCATTTCAAGAGTGTGAGTTTCACTCTCTCATTCCCAATGCTTCGTTTGATGCACGCACCTAATCTATAGCTTTTTGAGAATGAAGCCAACACACACACACAAAGATGATGATGTATGGGGGAGTGGGTACCTCCTAAATTTTTTGCTAGATGCTAGAAAAGTAGAAGTCCTTATTAAAGAGATTTATACAAGTCAAAGTCAGACATCAAAATTTTTTTTAAAAAATTTCGAATTTGAAAATCATATACTATAATACCATTGTATAGTGTAATCCATCCACAGTAAATGCTTTTCAACTCTTTGGAGAAGAGATCTGATTGGATATTTTTATTTTGTTTGTTTCTGTTTCCCTCTGTCACCACCCCCCCAGTAAAGCAAAAAAAAAAGCAACATCACATTCCTACACAGAAGAAAGAGAACCCTAGGAACCAAAACCCAATGAACCCTCTTTTCCTTCTCACCATTGTTGATGTTTGAGAAAGCTTTCTTGAAGAGAGATTAAGAGAATGAAGAAGATTAAAGATTGTTCCTTTTCCCTTCTGGATCTAGTTTCATCTTGAGATTTTATGAAAGCTTGATACTAAAGCTACATAAAACCCAGTTAGGGATTTTTCAGTTGCATGTTGCCTTACTCTGTAAGTTTGTAGTATCTTTTTAAAGTCTATCGAACCCTTTAGATTCTGATTTTGTTCTGTTCTTATCCATTTTTTTCAGAAGAAATTTTTAAAAAATAAGTTTCTCTCTGCCTGCCCCTATTAGTTAGTAGTCAAGTAGCCACAAAGTTCGAACCTTTTAGGGTCCCCAAGTCAGAGTCTTTCTATTAAGCTTATGGATCGAAGAGAAGCAATGGCGTTATCCGGGTCGGGTTCTTACTATATCCAAAGAGGAATACCCGGTTCAGGTCCTCCTCCTCAACAGACTCAACCGTCGTTTCACGGATCACAAGGGTTTCACCATTTCTCCAATTCCAACTCTCCTTTTGGGTCAAACCCAAACCAAAACCCTGGTGGTGGTGGCTCTACTGGATTCGTGTCTCCTCCTTTACCAGTTGACTCTTCTCCGGCAGATTCTTCAGCAACGGTAGGAGGAGCTGCGGTTGCTCCTCCTCCTCCTTCGGGTGACACTTCTGTGAAACGCAAGAGAGGACGGCCTAGAAAATATGGACAAGATGGTTCTGTTTCCTTGGCATTGTCTCCTTCAGTCTCCAATGTTTCTCCAAACTCTAACAAACGTGGCCGTGGAAGACCTCCTGGCTCCGGCAGGAAGCACCGGCAACCTTCCATTGGTAAAAAGATCTCATCTTTGCTTCTTCTTTTTACCTTTTTATTGATTAGATGTAGTTTTCCGAGAAGGACATTGGCTCTGAATATGGTGGGAAGTTTTAAGCTTAGTTGATGATTTATATATATAGGTGGGACGTTATTATAAGGCTAATCCCAACAGTTATTGGCTCTTTTAAGGATTAGTTAAAGCTAGAGAATTTTATAATGTCTAATTGCTGAATTCAAAATATAATCTTTTTTAATTATGCCTCTTAGCCTTTCTCTTAAACTCTGTTATTACATTTGTTTCTCATTACAAAAAATTTCTAACGAGCCGTCTTTTGATTGTTTTGATTTATTTTGGAAGGTGATATGATGCCTTCATCGTCTGGAATGAGCTTCACACCGCACGTAATTGCAGTCTCCGTTGGTGAAGTATGTCCTCTCCTGTCTCATCTTGATCTTGTGTTCTTTTTAATCTTTCTTATATAGTTCTTAAGATAATCACACACTCTTTGTGTTGTTTTCAGGACATTGCATCAAAGGTTATATCTTTCTCACATCAAGGTCCAAGAGCAATATGTGTCTTATCCGCTAGTGGTGCTGTCTCTACTGCAACTCTTCTTCAGCCACCACCATCCCATGGAACTATTACATACGAGGTTTTTTTAATCTAATCTTCCTCTCACATTATATCTTCTTCTATTAGAAAGACACAAACATTACTCATGTTGGATTGAAATATATATAATCTCTAGGGTCGTTTTGAGCTCATATCTCTCTCAACTTCTTATCTGAACACAACTGACAATGACTACCCAAACCGCACTGGAAGTCTAGCGGTCTCACTTGCTAGCCCTGATGGTCGTGTCATTGGTGGTGGAATTGGAGGTCCTCTAATAGCAGCAAGTTCAGTTCAGGTTAACCTCCGCTTGTGAAATTCATATTTCTTTACATGAATTTATATATCATCTTTTTAAACCTGTGTGTTTTGTTGCCCTCTTTAAAAGGTCATCGTTGGGAGCTTCATTTGGGCAACTCCAAAAGGAAGATTAAAAAACGAGAAGAAACTTCTGAAGATGTACAAGATACTGATGCTTTGGTCAACAATGATAACACAGCAGCAACGTCACCTCCTGTTCCTCAGCAAAGCCAAAACCTTGTTCAGAGCCCTGTAGGCATGTGGTCAACCGGTTCAAGGTCAATGGATATGCATCACGCCCATATCGACATTGATCTTATGCGTGGGTGATTCATGTATATATATAAGCATTGAATCTAGGAGAAGAAGAAGATTTAAACTTGAGCTAACCTCCCTGAAAAAAAAGAGTCTATTTGGTTGTTTAGAAAAGAAAAGACTATTATTAGTAATTTTAGGGATTCTTGCGTGTTTTCTAGCTTTCAATTCATCGATTTGGTTTCTTGACTTGTGATGAACAAGAAAAAAAAGTTGTTTGCTTCTTATATGTATTTGCATTCTAGAGCATACAATCTGTTTTAGCAGGAAGCCTCCGAAAGAAATTAACCAGTCCAGGAGGTGTCTTTCCCCTGAATCTTGGATGTCTCATGATGTATAGTCCGGTGAGAAGAACAAAAACCTTAAACGGCACAACATACAAAACAACAGAAGAAACAAAACACAGCACCATGAACATTGAAGTCGCTCTTGGATCTCTCCAGCTTAACAGAGCATGAACTCTTTCTCCCTGACCAGCTATATCTCCGACAACCGTTTGAGCTCTACTCGCTATACTCCTCAACCGCTCATACCTCATTTTTACAATCCCGGGGTCTTGAGACGAATAAGGAAAAGTATCAAACTCTTCGTTAAGTTCTTCTGGATGGATGTTGTCTGCAAATGAAATTCTTGTGTCCATGTGTGGAGGTTGTCTCGGACGTAACCTGTAGTTCCATACCGCAACCATGAACAAGCAAAAACACATCACCGGAAGAATCATCTCTGGTGAACACACTAACACAAAGTAGACTACATGTATAGCTGTACTCGCTAGAGGTTTCTTCCACCTGCATATATCTTGAAACCATTCTCCTGTTCCTAGTAAACATGAGAAAACAGAACTCAATCTGAAGAGATTTGCACGGCTCTTTCTCATGCTCCAAAAATGCGAACTCGAATCCGAAATATACTCTACCACTTCTTTTCTAAGCGGTGGCTCTGCTCTACTTAACCTAGCCGCCACTAAGTTAACAGCGTGCTGCCTAAGAATCTCTTGTTGCACCACTTTTAACGGTCTTGCGTAATGCATTTTGGGAAGAAGTGGTTTCCAGTATTGAACTAGCATCTGAATATACGACGAGCAAGAAAACCTAATTGCCAAATGCAGTTCTCCCATCTTCTTTACACCTGAAGGTCGAAGAACAAGAAGCGGATACGAATTAGTGTAGATTCTTCCGGACTCAAGTGTCGAGATTCTAACTCTGATCTTCCCAATCTTCCCATCTCCTTTGTTACCACCGTTGATCTGATTGTTATCAAAGACGCCTATTGTGATTACTGTTGCTGGCTCATAAACCTCCCATGTGTACTGCTCGTTGAACCGCGGGTTAAAACAGTTCGTTATGGTACGAGTCCTGACCCATTTGGTTCCATACTTAGCCACACAGTAAGCATCCACGGTCTCTTTCTTCCCAGCTTCTTGGCTCAAATTCAAACCTTCAATTCTCAAGATACCTAATTCAAGAACACCAATCGACGGCTGCTTATAACTCAACAACTCTTTCATCGACGGTCTGAAATCGCTGCTGTAGTAAGTAGACTCATCAAGAACGTGGTAGCCTCCTTCTAGACAAACATTTAGATGAAGCCTTGTAGTCGCGAATCTGACTCTTCTCTGGTTCTCACTCTTAAGACTAAACCATTGGTCAGGCACTGTCCGGTTATCGTCAATCCTTCTACTAATTGAACCGAACGGTATATGTACCTCTCCCAACGATTCCTCTCGGTTAACCGCGACACGGTCTTCAATAGAGACGATCAGATCTTCAAACGGTTCAGCCGCGACGAGCGTGAACTCTTCGTTCCATCTCGGATTCAGCGAGTGACTCGGTTTGGTTCGAACCACTTGGTTACCTAACTTGATTTTGACAAATGGATTTGGAAACCGGTCCGGTACGATAACCAAGTCTTGTGCCTCGATGACGTTAACTCGGAGGTACCAAAGCCTCGGAGAATGATAGACTTTAGAACGCAAACTCGATTTGTTAACAGCGTTTAAAGCGTCTGAGTATGTCGCGTCTGAGAACGCTTCGTCTGCTTGAGTACCAAACCAAACAGCTAACATAACGTCGCCTCCTCTCTCGTGGTTGACTCTGTACCACTCAGGGGCTAAAGGACTGTCTGGTGCGACAAGTGTCGGAATCTCATTGAGATCAAACTGGATTAAACCGACGAAATCGTCTTTGATCACGTCTTTGTCCATGACGATGACGTCAAGGACATTAGATTGTTGATCGGATTTGGAGAAAGCGAAGACTTCGTTCCAAACCGGGTTTTGATTCTTCTCGAAATGTTTTGTTTTGGCAGTAAAGTTTCCGAGTTTGACTTCGACGTACGGATCTAGACTTCCGGTTGGGTCCATGCGTGGAAGATCTCTAGCTTTCACGATTTTGATGAAGAGAAACTCCATTGGCTCCACGAGATCATGAGCACTTGGTCTTGCTCGTCTGCCTCCTCCGAGAACCGGATTCGTCTGTTTGATTGAATAATCCGGTGGATTCGGATTAAATCCCATAGTTGTAGGTATCAGAGAACCAAACCTCGGTTCTTGAAACCGAGAAGATTCCATAACCGGTGACGGTTGAGGCCGTTGTAGTTCAGACGGTTGCGGTTGAGATGGTTTCTGATCTCCTCGTGGGCTTGATTTACTCTTCTCCGTTTTAGGGATGTTGTGGACTCTGTGCCTTGTCTTAGAAGGAATCTTCTTTGGAGTTGGAGGGATTAGATTCGGTACCTTGGGAGAGGGGTTATCAGTGATGAACACTTTGAGAGCTAGCTCACCTCCGCTAGCGGCTGCAAAAGAGAACATGCTCCATTTCTCTTTCTCAAGAGGGTAAGGCCATCCTACAGCTTCCGAGTACGGTAAAAACGCAGTTCCCAAGATTCGAATCTTACCTAGACATGATTTTGTTATGCTGCTGGTTTTGTTGTAAACGTAAGCCTCAAGAAACAGATTTGATAAATCCTCTGTTTCAGAGATGTTGAAGAAGAACTTCTCGTTCCACACTGGACTCGAGTCATCGATCTTAGTCGAGGTCTTGACTTTCTGATCGTCAAATCGTAGCTCGACGAAAGCATTAACACCGCCATAGTCATCTCTAGGTTTGAGTCTCGCGCTTATGACTTCAACGCCAAGTTTCAGATTACTCATATTTTTTACTTCTAGAAAAAATTGATTGACTTGTTAAGAAAAACAGAGCAGAGGGTTTTTGAAAGTTTCTTCTATACTAATGAGATCGTGGAGACTTGTCTTAGAAGGCAACTAGGCAAATGTTTTTTCGGGGAAATTGTAATGTAATTAAACGTTGACCATGTTTTAATTATATGATATCCAACGCGCTTATCTGTTACTAATCGTGACGCTAATCATAAGAAGTTTTTAAATTTTTGATATTAATAACTAAAAACATTAGTTGCCAACAAGTCAGATTGGATCATTGGAGTGACCGAGTGGCCATTAAGAGGTAATGTAAAACCTATTTCCGATGGTTTTTCCTATTTTTTTTCCATTTATAATTGAAAATCTCTATAATAAATATGAGTTTTGGTCCAATGACTTTTTTATTTTTTCTCTAAAAAGAATATTCCAAATAGATACTATTTTTATTTTACAATTAACAGTTTCTATTTATAAAAATTGCATACTAACCCATTTTACTTTAAATTTTGTAACACTTTCATAAAATTATTAGTTTTATTTAAATTAAATATTTATTATTATAAAGAGCATCACATCATACAAAAATTATATAACATACTAGATTTTTAAAGAGCAGTATGGAATAAATGAAAAAATAAATTTTATTATTTATAGAAATTATCTTTTGCAAATGGTAGTCTCAATATTTTAGAATAAATATGTATACTTAAATTTATATTATTAGTTCTTAAAATACTTATTTTGTTTATTTTGGTCATAAATAATAGAAATTAAAGATTAAAAAGACGACTTTGCAAATAAAATAGTTCACCTATTTATAGAGGAAAAAATAGAGTTCCCTTATAAATAGAGAAAAAATAGCAATCTCTATTATAGAGATGAAAATAAAGATGGATTAGAGCAAAAATTACTCTATTATAGAGTTTAGAGGTAAGAATAGAGAACCATTAGAAATGCTCTTAACTTAATCATGACGATAATCATGTTGAGTCATATTTCCAACTAAAATTAGCGAAACTGCATAGTAATTTCTTAAAAATATATTGTGTATTTTTATCGGTTATCTGAGAAAACTACATTTGATCAGATTTTTTTGTTAACATGAAATTTGTTATAAAACCTCAACCCAATTTATAGAATTTGTTTTGCAAATGAATGTAATATATTATATATACTTGGCTGTTTACAATATATACCTGCTCGTAATGTAATCGTCTACGATTTACTCTGTTTTCGTGTCCGCATATTAGGAGGCCTCAAGTCTCTTATTTGGGCGTACATATGTTGAAGTCGCTATGTCTCATTAGTCCTTCTTTATTCATTTTTGGGGTCAATTATTCAATGTGTTTTCTTTAACTTGTAAGTTGTAGTTATTTTATTTGTTGATATTGAATTAGGCAGCAACAACAAAATAAGGTTCCGATTATTATTCTTGCATTGTTTTAATTATACAATATATTATATGTGAAAATAGGACGTCTAACCAATAATATATTGTATAATACTGATATACACATATACCATATTAATTTTGATAAAAATAGTTGGTGTTATACGACTAACTTTGCTAAAAGTAATATAGTATATCAAAACGACTGACTTGTAAGGTTTTAAAACCTTAATATTCGATATACCGAATTCCGAATAGGAGAACAAAACTTGTTAACTAATTCTGTTTCACCGCCAAGATTTCAAATCCTGACTTTAAAAATAACTCTGTGCTAAAGAACTCTAGTTTACAGTGTTCGCTAGTATACCAGTTACTTATACATACTATCTTTGTTGAAGTGTCTTGTTTTTGACTTCCCAATACTCATTGCCCCACTTTTCAACCTTTCTCTCCGCACTATCTTGTTTCTCATAAAACCTCTTGAGCTCATCATCTCCATAAGGCGGCGGCAAGTCACAAGCCACCTTGACGCTGGGAGACATAACCAACGAGTCGTCCATGCACTGCCTAGTCAGACCACCGTCAGTGATCGGACAAGCCATCGTCTCTGAACACACTTCGGTCGCATTTTGAGGCACAGTCACATCCAACTTCATTAGTTTCCCGTAGCCTTGCAACACATACAACATGTAATCATACACATACTTCATCTCTAGGCTCTTCATAATGTATTCACTTCCTTGTCTCCCTATAGCTTGCGCCTATATATAGATTTATAAGATGTATCCATGATTTAAACAAGTATAATTAAGATCTTGGACACTATATGTTGTGACTTAACCTATACTCTAAAACCATATAAACCATATAACCCAAGTATCAAATATACTTATACTCCTGATATGTTGCTTACCTTGTCAGTGTTGTTGTTGCCCCATTCCACGGCGAACTTGAGATCACCACAGTTCTCGTGAGATTTAATGGGCCAATAATGTTCTAACGGAATCATACCTCTTGCGAAAAAATCGTAATACTTTGCTTTAATCAGTAGAGTCATACTGTCACATGCTAATATATATTTTTTGCTCACCGACCATGCTCGACCTTCTATGTAAATCTTGTACCTTAAAATGTCCAAATTCAAACCCCCAAAAAAAGTTTATAATTATCCAAAAATTAGTATAAACATGAATACTACTATTAAATAGATAATCACTGCATATTTACCTATGGGTGCATTGGTCTTCTAAGTTAGAACTTTGGAAGCCTATCTGTCTTTCCGTCTCCCAATCCTGAAACAGCCATTACAATTACATATCAGATTTAATTTGTAGTAAAGTCATGATTTACTATCATGCATATGCTTTTTAGGATATAGAACTATCCACAAATTTTATAACTTAAAGTCGATGCTGAAAATAAATGGGTTATATACCTGCTTATAGAGACGAACCATGGGATCATACTTATCTGAAAAATTACATTTCATAAAGTTTATTCTTTTCAGGGAAACCAGAGGGTTCCCTTTCCAGTAAGCATATGGAACTCTGTCCTTCCATTTAACCCTTTTGTTGGCTTCTCTAATCGCCACAGATAGTTTGGTCCACTCCTTTATATTCACCTCCGGCCTTTAGATATTCCCAAAAAATCATAATAAAAGTATCTGAAAACATATTAAACTAATACGTAAATCATAATTTAGATAAATGAATGTAAAAGAATATAAACAAAACACATACTATACGTACCAGCCCCAGAAGCTCCAATCAGGGAAAACGATGCCGTATGCTTCACGGTTACCACAATACTGAAACAGCGGCGGAGGAGGCCACGTGGCATTTGGTTCTGCTTGCCTAAAGTCTCGTTTCCAAATAGCGGGTTTATCATCGCAAAAGAAGAGAAGCTCAAGATCAGGGACCAGGATACATTCTTAGAAGCTGAAGTACCCCAGATTGTGAACACATCTCTTGACTCATAAGACTTTTCGTACTGATCAACATACAATCTCCCTGACTTTATCACTAGCCTGAAATGAGCCTTTGGTTTTGCCCTCTCTAGTGTTTCCCTTGTGATTCCTGTCTCTTCCCATACTTTTAGGTCTTGTTGGATCCATCTGAAGTAGTCAGGACAAGTTTCCGAGGACGAGATATTTGCTGGTTTGAATCTGTCTGGGTAGTTTCTTGGACACGTTTGTGTGGTGTTGCAGTTTAATGGGTACGTGATGTTTGTGTTTGTAAATGTCGATATTGATGTCGTCATCATGTTCATGTGGATTATACTCTTACATAATATTACAAACTATATAAACAGTCAAAAGTCAATATATATGTCTGCATGACTAAAATGACAAAAGAAATGAGAAAAAGAGTCTTAGTGTAGTTAGTACCATATCCATCCAAGCACCGAGCATGAAGATGACGACGATGATGAAGATAGTGATGATGGCTAATTTCGAATGGGAACTCTGTTTTTGATGATATGTTCTTGCCTTCTGATTAAAATTTTTGTTGTTCATCTTCATAGTTACTGTCTGATTCAGATGACTTTGTTTAATTTTTCAGTGGAAAACCCATTTTAAAGAAGAGATTTGATTACATTTGTTGTAATTTGATGTATTGAAACATTAGTGTTTAGTATATTACATTTTAAAATAACAGGTGTTAATGTTATACATATATCTTAACTATATTGGCAATACAGTAATGGCATATATGATATTCACCAATTAATATAACTTCCATATATATTTATATTCTTATTTTCTTTTAAAAATATTTTTACTACATTCATTTACATACATGTTAATAATATCTGCATATTTCTGGAAAATATAGATTGCCAATACACTAAATAGGATGCAAATCATCATTAACACTTATTATAATCTCATGAATCATAAATTATGTCAGTACATATTAACTTAGATGAATTTTCGTGCAACTGATTATTAGGCCTACTGATTATGTTCTGTTTTTGAATAGTTCGTTTTTTTTGTTTAACAGCGAATAGTTCGATTATGCAGATATTAAAGTATATTTTCCAGAAATATGCAGATATTATTAACAATGGAGAGTATTTATTAGATAATAAAATTACTAAGTATTTATAATTATACCTACGCATATATTTACTAATGCCGATTTACGAGTAAACCATAGTTAAGAATTAATTAGATGCCATTGTTATTAGTAACCAATTATCTCCTTAATTTAAACAATACTTCTACTTGTCTAATGTTGCCCCATGTCATAATTCTAGTTCAAGTTTGAAAATATGCATGTGAATAGTATATAAGAAAAAAAAAAAAAAAAGAGACAACACACATTAAACTCACGCTTGTAATTGGTTGAGCATTTCTATTGGTGAGGATTAGATGTATGAAAATTGGTTTGAGTATTCTAAAGAGATTACAGTTTTCCTATAGTGGATGCAACTAGACTTAGTTTATTAAACTCACGCTTGTAAATTTCTTTTGGGGTTGGAGTGATATATAGTGAGTATCAATTATCAAAGAGGAAGGATAGTATGTTCATCTACTTATTTTTAATTATGTTTTTAATTTTATTTTGTAATACAGTTTTTTTTAAATGAAGGTTTCATAATAATAAATATAGTATTTTTATTTTAATATTATTTCATTCCAAAAGTAAAACATTATTCATAATTTAAAAATAATTACTAAAAATATAGTAATTTGTATAAATACAATTCAACCATAATCATAAATTTATTATATAGAGAGCTAGTAGCAGGTTGTATCTATTTGTTACATTTTTGTTTGTTACTTTTTATACCAAATTGCGACAGACATAAGTCACAAATAGTAGCTATTTGCAACTAATTAACTAGTATCTAATTGGTAGCAAATTACCACAGTTAGTGATGGAGGTGAAATTTGCTACGACCAAATAATTACTAACTAAATTTGTAGCAAAATAATACCAAATATTTTTTTGCTACGAATAATATGTAATACCTACAAATTAAATTGTAACTATACAGAACAATTCTTCTAGTGATTATATGAGTCAGTTGGCTAAATTTGATTATCTTTAATATTTTTCATACAAATTAAACCAGACTTACAGCTATACTTTCACTATTGTAAATAAATCTTATTTAGGACCTCTCAAGTTCCAGTACTCATCGGTCCACTTCTCAACTTTTCTTTCCGCGCTTACTTGTTTCTTAAGAAGCTTCTTGAGCTCATAATCTCTATAAGGAGGAGGCAAATCGCATGCAGCCTTGACGCTCGGAGCCATAACCAATGAGTCGTCCATGCACTGCCTGATCAGACCACCATCAGTGATTGGACAAGCCATTGTCTCAGAACATACTTCTGTAGCATTTTCAGGCACGGTCACATCCAACTTCATCAGTTTTCCATAGCCTTGCAACACATACAGCATGTAATCATACACATACTTCATCTCTAGGTACTTCATCATGTACTCACTTCCTTGTCTCCCTATGATTTGTGCCTGTATATATAGAGATTAAAACCATCACAAAATAATTATGAGTCGACATAAAACTGCGAAAGAACTAACCGAGTGGTAACAATTTATATCACTGATTTACTTGAATTTAAAACTGTTTTGATTTTATATTTAGATATTTAGTGCTTACCTTTTCGGTGTTGTTATTACCCCATTCCACTGCGAATTTGAGGTCACCACATTTGTTGTTTGGTCTAATGGGCCAGAAGTGCTTCATTGGAACCATACTTCGAATAAAAAAATCGTAGTACTCTGGTTTAACCAATAGAGTCATACTATCACACGAAAGAATATACTTTTCGCTCACTGACCACGCGTTTCCTTCTATGTAAATCTTATATCTAAATGTCCATATTCAAATCCAAAAATGTTTCTTAAAATGATTAATATATAACAAGCAAACAAATTAAAATATAAAGTTATCTATTGAATTGTATTCTCCATACGTACCTGTGAGTGCATTGATCTTCAAGGTTTGATCCTCTAAACCCTGCCTCTATCTCACTCCTCCAATCCTAAGACAACATATGAGACAGAGGATCAAAATGAATTATGAAATCATATAGATCACTATTCACTAGTACATGTTATGAAATAAAACTCATTATTAGATAATGCGTGTAAAGTCATTAATTTCAAGTTTCATATTTAATTTCAAGGTTAAATACATATTGAAACTTGTATATATATGGGGAAGATGTTGGAATTGGTGGACATGTAGAGATATATATAATACCTGGACATAGAGACGAACCATAGGATCATACTTGCCGGAGAAGTTACATCTCATAAGATCTCCTCTTATAGGAGAAACATGAGGGTTTCCTTTCCAATAAGCGTACGGATCTCTGTCTTCCCATTTCACCCTTTTGTTCCCTTCGTTTAGTGTCACAGACAACTTATTCCACTCCTTTATATTTAGCTCTGGCCTACAAAAATAATTAAAAAGAAAACCAAAGAAGTCAATGTTTACATCACTTGTTTGTTACGGCCTTACGGGTCATCTGCGTTATATATTGAAATTAAAGAATGGTCATACCATCCCCAGAAGCTCCAATCAGGGAAAACGATGTCGTAGGCATCACGGTGACCACAGTAGTGAAACATTGGCGGAGGAGGCCACGTGTCTTTACTGTTTTTCTTAAAGTCTCTCTTCCAGATGGCGGGTCTATCATGGCAGAGGAAGAGAAGCTCAAGATCAGGGATTTGACCAGGATACATTCTTAGAAGCTGAAGAATCCCCCAAATAGTGAACACATCTCTTGTTTGGAATGCTTTCTCGTATTGATGAACGTATAGTCTCCCTGATTTTATCACTACCCTGAAGTGAGCATTCGGTCTTGCTTTCTCTAGTGTTTCCCTTGTGATCCCTGTCTTTTGCCATACCTTTAAGTCTCGATGGATCCACCTGAAGTAGTCAGGACATGTCTCCGAGGAAGAGATCACTGGTTCAAACTTGGTTGGGTAATTTGAAGGACATGTCTGTGTTGTGGTGCTGTTGAGTGATGTGCAGTTCAACGGGATCTTGATGATGATCTTGGGAATATCTGTAATTGTTTTTGCTGTTATGGTAGTAGGGGTATTGTTGGTGTTTCTTGTGAATATTGATGTTACTTGGAATCGATTCTCACCTAATACAAACTATTAACAACACCATGTTATATAATTAAAGATCCAACGTAACTTCCAATGAAAAACTTGAAAAAAAGTTTTCTAAGTATCAAAATATGCATGTAATTATTTAAATGGTTCAAAGAGTAGACACAGAGAAAAAAGCACAAGTAATACATCGGTATATGTTTAACTATTTCATAGCATAATCTCTCTTTAGCGTGTTACTTGTATTGATTAAGCAAAAAAAATCAAAAAAAAAAATCATGAGAAAGAAAAAAAATTATACCGGATACATCCAAGAGACAGAGGCACTAAGGAAGATGATGAAGAGTACGAAGATGAAGACTTTGGTGGTCACCCATGTCTTTGCAAGTTTAGAGTTTAGACTCGTTATTGGGTTTTGATGTCTCTGATGATGATGATCTTCTGTGGATTGAACCACGTGCGTGTTTTCCCTCATCGAACAAAAATTACAACAAGAACGCAAGAAAGTAAGAAACAGAGAGAGAGAAATTATGAAAAACTTGTGATAGAGAGCGTTATGGGACTCATGGATCTCTTTTATGGGATAGAAAAAGGAATTAATATAAGGTTTTTGGGATCTATATTAAGTCTTGGTTCTATTCTAAGTTTGATGCATAAGACAGAAGGTTTTAGCCTTTAACTATAAGCTCGATCATGACTGTAACTTTAGTACTGCTGAATTGTTTCATGAAGACTTATTAAGTCAACCTTGATATACCCTATATAATATTATTATATTCTTTGTTTATTAATTTTGAGATAACTAATTCTGTTGATGTTTTTTTTTTTTGTTTTTGTTTTTTTTTTATTGAGATAGACTCATGGAACCCGTGGGGGATCTTAATAATAAATAAGCAGCAAGGTGAGAAATTCGAAATCATGCATTTTTCAAGAGCAATATATATTTTGAAATAGTTTATCTATACTTTTGAAGATTTTCTATAACAGATGAGATAAGTCATAAGAGAGTTGCGATCAAGATGGGCCAAAAGTTTGAAATTTCTATGAAAGGAAAAAAAAAAAGTGGAAAAAAAAAATTCAATTGATAAGATATTGGAGAAAAAAAGGTTAAATGTCTATGATGATATTGGAGAAAAAAAAAAGGTTTGGCACTTTGGCAGGATAGACCAAACTGAGGACTAGTTTCTAACCTTATCTTAACATAACATGATAAGTTCCGTAATTAATTAACGTTGAAAAGTTTCACTTCATGCCAAACACAAAAATCACATCATCTCACTTATATATACAAACTAGAATCGATCAAGCGAGCGTTTCTAACGTTCCATATCCTATTTTTGTAATATGTTACGAACGAACTAAAAGTCATTTGATTTGCAACTAAAACGCATAGGCGAAAAAAGAAGAAGAAAACGTCACATGACGACCACTTTTGATGCTCTACAGCACTCGTAAATTGAATATTTTTCAAGATCCATTTTAATAATTTTCCACGATAACATAATTAGACCAGGCTGGGGACCGGGTTAGTATTTCAAGTCTTGTCAGTGCAATTTCACCAAAGAAAAAAAATAGTCTTGTCAGTGCAATGTCATGTGATTAAGGTATAATAATCTGTATAATTAGCTGTAGATTCGACTACCCCCTCATTAATTACTTAATTGGAAAAAAAAATTATATTATATCTCTTTTGATAATCTTTTTTTAAAAGGATCAATCAGATGAGCATATAATAAGGTCATAAATATTATCGTTAACTGTAAAACCGTAAAACAATAGTAGGATCAAAGTATAGATAGAAAAAGATATTACATACAAATGATAATGACAATTGAAAACGAAAAAAGGAATGAAGGTCTATTGGTCAAAAATCATGAAAGTATTGGTCCTCCCAAATCTTAACAAGACGTGTTAAATTGATTTCCTCTCAAAAACTTCTTCTAGAAGTGAGACATTTGTCAAATTCTATAAGCATTCTATCAATCAGCTAAAAGGAAAAATTAAAAATTACTACATTGTGATTTAAAATATAGTATTTTGCTTAATTTATGTTGTATCAATGATAAATCTAATTCACACTTTTATTGCTTAATTTAGATACAAGCTAAACCAAACCAAACTAACTAAAATTTGGACAATTAACAAACATTTTAATTATTTAACGACTCACAGTTATATAGGTTTACTGCTGAAAAATCTTGTTTTGAACTTCCCAATACTCATCTGTCCACTTCCCAGTCTCTCTCTCCGCTCTTTCTTGTTTGTCAAGAAAACTCTTCATCTCATCGTCATCATAAGGTTGTGGCAGATCACAAGCCGCCTTGACGCTCGGAGACATAATCAACGAGTCTTCCATGCACTGCCTAATCAGTCCGCCGTCAGTGATCGGACAAGCCATCGTCTCCGAACAAACTTCCGTGGCATTTTCAGGCACTGTCACATCCAACTTCATCAATTTACCATAGCCTTGCAACACATACAACATGTAGTCATATACATACTTCATCTCTAGGCTCTTCATCAGGTACTCACTTCCTTCTCTTCCAATTGCTTGCGCCTATATATCGATTTATTACATCACAAGACATATATAAAAAATATTAAATATTGTAATTGCATGATAAAGAACTGTTAGATTCAATTAGATTTTGGATACTCCGTTTAGTTACCTTATCGGTGTTGTTGTTTCCCCATTCAACAGCAAACTTGAGATCACCACAATGGTGAGGTCTGATGGGCCAGTAATGCTTCAGTGGGATCATACTTCTTCCGAAGAAATCATAAAACTCTGGTTTAATCAGTAGAGTCATGCTATCGCATGCTAATATGTACTTCTCGCTCACCGACCATGCATTCCCTTCTATATAAATCTTGTACCTTCATTAGCATTTCCATATCTCAAAAACGGTACTATATATTCTATAATCAACTAAATTTTTTCAAACCGATCATATTGCAAACATATATATACACACACCTATGGGTGCATTGATCTTCTAACTTTGATCCTTTGAACCCTGCCCTAGTCTCCCTTTTCCAGTCCTGAAATAATCACATGTTCTTTATTTTAGATTAAAAAAAAATTGATAGACATTTACATGATCAACGTCTTATGGTCCTGACTTATCTCATGAGTAAGTTTTTTCATCTACGGTTAATTTTCGAAATCAAACTCGATAAAATTTTTACAAGAAGTTTGAATGCGAATTAATTTTTAAGTCAGGTATAGATAGATATAGAGATCTGTACCTGGACATAGAGACGAACCATGGGATCATACTCGTCCGAAAAGTTACATTTCATAAAGTTTCTTCTTGAAATAGAAACCATAGGATTACCTTTCCAGTACGCGTACGGAACCCTATCTTCCCATTTTACCTTTTTGTTCCCTTCTTTTATCGCCTCTGATAACTTGTTCCACTCCTTTAGGTTCACCTCCGGCCTATAATTAAATCTTACTAACTTTAGTTTCAGTTTTTATTCTTTTTTAATTACTATAAATTATATAAAAATAAATCTAATATTTTTTTGGGGCTTAAGGATTAGTTAAGTGATTAAAAATATCTTTAACCTATTTTGATTTAGAAATAATTTAATTATACATATATTACTTCGCTATTATTAATTGCTATAATGATTTATTTATTGGGCTATATATTTAGTATCTATATAACTGGTTAGATCAGGGGAGCTCCTAATCCGAAAAATATTTGATTTGATTCTAAAACACTTACGTACCAACCCCAAAAGCTCCAATCAGGGAACACAATGTCGTATGCATCACGGTGACCACAGTAGTGGAACAACGGCGGAGGAGGCCACGTGGCGTTGTCCTCTTGTCTAAAGTCTCTTTTCCAGATACCGGGTTTATCATGGCAGAGGAAGAGAAGCTCAAGATCAGGGACTTGACCAGGATACATTCTCATGAGCTGAAGGATCCCCCAAATAGTGAACACATCTCTTGTTTGGAATGCCTTATCATACTTTTGAACATACAATCTCCCTGATTTTATCACTAATCTGAAATGAGCAATTGGTTTTGCTCTCTCTAGTGTCTCCCTTGTGATACCTGTCCCTTCCCATACCTTTAGGTCTTGTTGAATCCATCTGAAGTAGTCAGGACAAGTTTCCGAGGAAGAGACCGCTGGATCGAGCTTGGTTGGATAGTTTGAAGGACATGTTTGTGTGGTGTTACTGTTGAGTGATGTGCAGTTTAATGGGATCTTGATGATGATCTTGGGGATAGTTGTCTTATTGGTGTTTCTTGTTGATATTGGCGATATCTGGATTCTACTCTCGGTACCTAATACAAACTAAAGAATCGTAGGCATTATTAATGTGACAAACAAAAATTAACGTAAGACAAGAATCACAAACTGATAAGTACTCTTTGGTCTAATTAACGTACGGTAACATATATTTCAATCGTTCATATCCTTATTATATGTTTTTTTGCAATTCACTACATTCACATGACATTGTCATTCCTGAAATAATTATATGCATTATATACCATAGCATTCTAATAAAGAGATAAAATTGTATACCATATCCAACCAAGAAATAGAAGCACCAAAGAAGATGATGAAGAAAACGAAGATGAAGATTGTCGTTGTGACCCATGTCTTTGCTAATTTAGAGCTTGAACCCACAACTTGGCTTTGTTGTCTCTGATGATGATATCCTGTGGATTGAGCCACATGTATGCTCTCTCCCATCGAACAGAAGACGAAAAGAAAGATAATAAGATCTAGAGAGAGCTAGAGAAGACTAGCAAAAAATTTAGCGTCTTAAAGTGAACACATAGCTCACTTCTCACGGGTCTCTTTATGAGGTTGTAAATTAATTAATTAATAACTTTTGGGGTTAAATCAATACACAAAGATAAGTTTAAGCCTATGCTTATGGGATTAGCATCAGTGATTAGTGCGGAAGTTATGAAGACTTTAAGGAGAACTAAAGCGAAGCTACTTAAGTCAAACTCTTTCAGCCTCTAATTAACGTTGCGTGTCAACTAATTAAATTTTATTTTATTTTCAGCATTATAGAACATATTTCCTCCGTTTCAAAATATATTATGTTTTAGTGGAAACACGCATATTAAGAAATACTGTAGTTATTTTTAAAAAAATTAACCAATCATAAACAAGTCTGCATAATAGAAAATATAAATTTAATCTAAAAGTTGCATAGAAAGTTAGAAACATCCTATATTATGAAACAAAAATATTTGATTTATATTTACTGGCAAAAAAAAAACAAAAATATTTCTCTAAACATCCTATATTATGAAACGGAGAGAATATATTGTTCGCTATTAATTTTATTTTCATGTATCTTTTCTTATCCCCTTTTTAATAAAAGGGAAAAGGGAAGTACACAACATAATTTTTGTAGACTTTATATTTTTAATAAATGGTTACAAATAGGTTATAGAGAGATTATAAATTAATTCATATATTAAATGGTTACACCTAAATATTAGGGATATTCCAAATTGATAATTGATATCCCTTTTTAATAAAAAGGAAGTACACAACATAGTTTTTGTAGACTTTATATTTTTAATAAATGGTTACAAATATGTTATAGATAAGTTATAGATTAATTCATATATTAATATTAATGGTTACACCTAAATACTTGGGATATTGCAAATTGATAATTGATATATTAATGGTAACAAATAAAATCATTGATATTCCAAACTGTATTTTTGGAAGATTTTAGTCTTATATCATGTCGTTTCCAAAGATCTTTAAACACAATATTACAAATTTATTTTCCACAGATTTTAATGGTAGACCACAATGTTAACCAAAAATATATTACAAAATTGATAGATTGATTGGTTACAAGTTAAATAGTGGATTACAAGATAGATTACGAAATAAAATTTAATCAGTGTTATAGCACGGATAATTATCTAGAATCATTAACAATTTAAAACTTATAAAATATGTGTTTTTTTTTTCAAACCTTCATAATTAGCATATGATTTTATTGCATAATGTTTTATCCAAAAAAACTTTTAAAACAATAACATAAATTATATTTTATATAAAAATACAATATAAATAAAATGAATTTCAACCCGTGCTTTAGCACGGGTCTTAATCTAATTTAACTATAAGAGTCGTTGCAACTAAGTTAATTAACAACGCAGAAAGGTCAAGGAGTCGGCCAATACTTCACTCGTAGTTCGTAATGTATTTTTGTATATTTTTGAAAATAATCCCATTTTATTATGATTAAAAGTAAAACCGAGGCCCGGATTTGTATTTTATAATTAAGGTCACCGACACGTGATTAAGGTATAGGAATCCGTAATACTAACCTTAAGATTGTCAACCCCTCGTTAACTACATAATTTGAAAGACTTTATACATTACTTACGCATGGTCGTATATTATGTTCTTTTGGGTATGATATCTATACTAGTATTTTTACAACAGTTTTTGTCATTTGAATTTGTTTTGGAAAGTTTGAGTATTTAATATCATTACATTAAATAAATCCTTAATCAATTTTACGTGCTTATGTTTGATAATAATCGATGTCTTTATTTTTATGGTTTCCGTATGTTTTTCGCCACATCCCATTTTACATATAGATATAAGAAAAAAAAAGTTCAAAAATCGGTCTAATAAATATCATATAAATGATATCCTTAATTGCAATATAAACGACATCCTTATTTGTACCTCAATCAAAGACAAATTATTAGAAGAGACATGATTTAACTTACCTTAAAAACCATCGTTGTATATACACCTTCCTCTACTATTGAATGTTAAATTTCTTAATAAAATTGACAAGATATTCCAAGATATAATAAGAAAGAAAATTATCAATACGATCCTTATTACTACCATTGAGACTCATGTTTATTGTGAACAAAACCATCGATTCCAAAAATGGCTTAATTGATGCTCTACACACCAGTATAATAATACTACTTACTATCATCTCTCTTCACATCTTACCACAACAAAATAGCATAGATCTTACCAACAAAACCTTCTTTAATTATTTAATGGCAGCTTCATTTGCTCATATACTTAGACAACAAACTTAGATACAAATTATATTTCAATAGTATATAGATTATATTTATTAAAAATAAAATAAAAATTTGTCATGCGGTGTACCGCAGATGATAATCTAGTTGTTAGGTATTAATAAAGCGTTGAAACCAACATTTCAAATTTATCTAACATGTTTACTAAATTTATTAATTATATGTATTCTTTAATTAAGAAGATAGACCAAAATCAATATTGGGAGTTCGACGAAAATCATAATTTGTTTTCTATAATCAAATCTCGTTTGTAACTAGCTAGCTCGTAATTTAATTCGATTTAAAAAAAAAAAATTAAGGGTTCTTGGTAAGATCTTGAAAGTATTGGTCCTCCCATAAGTCAACTTGACGTGTTAAATTAGCTTTTCTCTCAAGAACCTCTTTTAAATCTAGAGGGTCATAAGGAGGAAGCATCTCACAAGGAGATTCTTCACTTGGAGACGTTACCATAGACTCCGCCATGAAATCTCTCCACCGTTCCGTCGCGGCACATCCCATACTATCGGGAGTGATCTCCTCGGCATCCAAAGGAACCTCAGGCTTAAACTTCAAGAGCTTGGCATACTCGTTGAGTAAATGAAACATGTAGTCATACACATACTTCATATTCACCTCCTCTCTTATAAATCTACTCCCCATCTCTCCTATCTCACGAGCCTACACAACAACAAAAACAAGAGTTAATTTGATACAAATCGAACTTAAAGGTCAAATGTAATAAATCTTTAGTTAAAAATGGACCTTGTCCACATGGGTATTGCCCCAATGTACGGCGAATTTAAGAGAAGTACACTTGGAATCGTCTCTTATTGGCCAATAGTGTTGTAATGGCATCATTCCTCGTATATAAAAATCGTAGAATCTTGGTTTTACATATAATGTCATTGAGTCGCATGCCATTATGTATTTCTCACTAACCGACCATGCCCATCCTTCTATATATATCTTGTATCTGTTACATATTCCCCAAAACCGTGCTTAGAAAAATCAAATCATGTATTCTCATACCTAAAACGTACTAAACGTGTATAGTAATACTTTTTTTACCTGTGGGTACACTGGTTCTCTAGTTTGGAGTTCTTGTATCCTTCTTTTGTTTCCTTATCCCAATCCTTTAACAACCATTATCCAAATTCAGATAACTTATCACATACTATGAATATTTATATCATAATCTTTTGTACAAACCTGAATATAGAGACGAGTATTCCACTCTTCATGTTCTGAAACGTTACACTTGAGAAGATCACCTCTCGTAGGATCAACATAAGGATTGCCTCTCCAATAAGCGTACGCCACGCGATCTTCCCATTGCGTTATATTGTTCCCTTCTTTTATCGCCTCAAGCGATTTTTCCCATGGCTTTACGTTCACTTCAGCCCTGGCCCATTAAAAAGCCCACATCAATAATCTTCTTAAAAATAAAAAATAAGCCCAGTAATGTGGTTGGGTTTGGCTTACCAGCCCCAAAAGGACCAATCAGGGAAGACAATGTCCAAGCTGGCGTCATCAGAACAGTAACGGAAAACTGGAGGTGGTTCTTTGTCTGGTTGACCTATAAAGTCATCAGATCGGACGACGGGACGATCATCAGCGTCGAACATAAGGTCAAGATCAGGTAATCTCCCAGGGTACCTCCTTAACAACTGTAGGATTCCCCACAGAGTAAAATCGTCTCGTGTTTGGATTGACTTCCTATATCTCTTAACGTACGCTTTCCCGTTACGTATGACCAATCTAAAATGCGCCGTCCTGCTCGCTTCTTCGACCATCCTTTTAGTTATCCCCGTTTCTTTCCACGGCTTCAGATCCTCGTGGATCCAACGGAAATAAGAAGGACACGTGGGTTGTTGTTTTGAACGGTTTGGATTTAATCTCGAGGCGCTAATATACTGAATTTGATGTGATTGGTTAAGTACGGCGTCGCATTGGTATGGGAATATAGGTTCGTGTTTCTTTGTTATTAGCTTGGAACCTGCAAGAACATTCTGAAAGATAGAGAAGGTCAACGATTATACTTTATTTAGCTACGTACTGAGATCTGTATTGAAAAGAAAAAAAAAAAAAAGAAATCTAAAAGTTTGAGTTTTTGGATATAAAAAAACTCACAAAGTCGTGTAAGCCCAAGAAGTCTAAGAGGGTAGCTGAAATGAATAGAGAAACGACGATGAAAACAGTTGCTTTCATGATGCCTTTCCCAGGGAACGACGACACCGAGTTATGTCGACGTTCTTCGTTGTTATTCATCTGCATTTTGTTTCTTTCTGTTGTTGAAGCACAAAGTAATGTTCAATCTTTTAATATATGTGAATGTGATAGAGAAGATTTGAGAAAGAATCGAGCAAAAGACTAATTTATTAGGAGTATATAGGAATCGATCGAGTCCCAAGCATTTTGGATTTTTCTTATTCTTTTATGTGTTGATTTGTGATTTAATTATGGGTTTTTGGTTGGCTCACTTATGCACGTTTCTTCAACTCCTGATATATTTTAGGTTACCGACATCAATAAAACCCTAATATATAGTTTTTTTAATACTACTCACTAGACTACAATTTCTCGTGAGCTAGTGGGCAAGTCCCCTCCCTTAGTTTAACGTGGTGTTAGAACTGAGAAGATAAGAAGATAAGGAGATAGAGAAATGAGCTGAGGAGAGATAACGACCTCTGCGGCCGTAGAATAGAGAGAGATAAGGAAATACTTACTGTTCATTCACAAGATTTGACTTATTATTGAACCCTCTACTTCTCCAAGAGGTTCTCCTTACGATCTTCTCCTGACTCCTTTAGACACTTCCAGTAGTCTCTTTCCTTTTTTCCACTGGTTCTCTTCTTCTTCTTCTTGGCTCGTTCTAAGAAGTCAATATATTCTAAGTTCCAACTGGCCACAAATACGAGTGGCCGTGGCCCTATAAGTAGTAGCGTATCTAACTTCGGCAAGTCTCAGTCTCATAGAGACATTAAGATCAATAGTTTAAGATCCACTGTCAACTAATCTATATTCGTCCATTTAAGGGCCTTGTAATTATTGCAAACAAAGAAAAAATCTTTTAAAATAGTGCACATGAGGTATACGCTGGATATAGGAGCTAAATCTGTGATTAGGCCTCTCTAGAGCTTCCTTGCTTCTTTCCCCCACTAAAATAACATTTTCGTAATAATAGTGTACATGTTCTATACGGTTGGTTACAAGATGAGTGGTACTAAAACTGTTTAATATTTTGTTTGAACTAGATGAAAAGCCCCAGTACTACAAAATCATGAAATTATGAAGCCTCTTTAAGAAGGTATCTCAAAACAAAATTTAAATTTTTTGAGACTTGAGAGAGTTTTCGTGTAGTTTAAGTCAACAAATCTTGTCGAGTAGTTGTCTTTTTGGTCAACAAACTTTGTCCGGTATGTTATCTTTTTTCGAAATGGATAATCAATCTCCTAACTAATATGAAATCGGCCCAATCAAATCTGGCCCATCTACTAATGCGCGTATCATACACGCATTAAAAAAAAAGGATAACCTCCACGCGCCAAACAAAACAACTCATCAGAAAGACATGCTGCTGCACTCTTGTATCTCTTCTACTTATTACGTATCTGTCTCCAGCGTGTCTTCCTCCACGTCACGCTTTTGTCCCGACATAATATTATTATTATTATAAACAGAAGAAGATCCACTTAATTATTGTTTGATTATTCTCAAAACAGTCTGTATTTTTAGAATTTTTTTAAAAATGCTTTGTTACAAAACTGACATGATTTATTAGCGTGGTAGTATTTGTTTAACTAACCGTAATTACCTGTCTGTCGGCAAGCTGACTTTTGTGCACAAACCGTAGGATCTGATGACTATAAAAGATCAACGGATGTGAAAATAAGATAATTTTAAACAAAAGAAAACGCTGTAAAATACGCTACACGGTATCAGCTAATTGTAGTATACAGTATAAACCTCTTTCTGTTGCTTTGAAACAAAATAAAATATACTAATCGAATTATTCATTTTTGTCATTTTCGTTTTTGTTTTTATTTTTATTTTTATTTTTTTGTTTCTCTCTGTTTCTTCGGCTGAGAGACTATGGCGGAGGAACAGAAGATAGCGTTAGACACAGAGTCTCCGGCCAAGGTTACGGCTCCAGCTCCGACTCCGACGGAGGTTCATACTCCAGCTCCTGTTCCAGCTCCGGCTCCGGCGGAGGTTCCTACACCAGCTCCTGTTCCGGCTCCGACTCCGGCTGATGTCACGAAAGACGTTACGGAGGAGAAAGTTCAAACCCCATCTCCGGAGCATATTACCGATGACTCCAAAGCCCTTACCGTTGTTGAGAGTAAGTTTTGTTTTTCTCTCTCTTTAGGCATAATACTAATGATTAGTGCTCTTTGATATGCTTCTGCTTTGATGATAAATTATGTTTATATGATCTGTATGCGTCTGCTCGTGACTCTCTTTTGTGTCAAGTTTTGGGGTTTCTTTTGTTGTTTATGTTGTTATTCTAATGAAATGAGAATCTTGCAGAACCTATTGAGCCTGAGCCCACGAAAGCTTCGTCTGCTTCTCTCGATAGAGGTGAGACTTTAAACAACAATTAAACCTTATGTGACTACTTTATGGTTGTGTGTATAAATGTTTTGTGGAAGTTGTTACTGAGCTTTTCATTTGTGTTGTTATTGTAGATGTTAAGCTAGCTGATTTGTCAAAGGAGAAGAGATTGTCTTTCGTCAGAGCGTGGGAAGATAGTGAAAAGAGCAAAGCAGAGAACAAGTAAGAGATGTTTTTTTTTTATGATCGTTTAGGTTCTTTTGTCTGATTTTTGCTAACAAATTGACATGGGAACAGAGCTGAGAAGAAGATCTCTGATGTTCTTGCTTGGGAAAACAGCAAGAAAGCCGCTGTTGAAGCGCAGCTCAAGAAAATTGAGGTAAACTTGGGATTATAGAAGTTTTGATGTGATTGAGATAGAAAGTGTATTTTAAATTTGAAATGTGTTTTTGGAGTGTAGGAGCAACTAGAGAAGAAGAAAGCCGAGTATGCAGAGAGGATGAAGAATAAAGTTGCAGCGATTCACAAGGAAGCAGAAGAGAGGAGAGCTATGATTGAAGCTAAGCGTGGAGAAGACATTCTCAAAGCTGAAGAAACTGCTGCTAAATACAGAGCCACTGGAATTGTTCCAAAGGCTACTTGTGGATGTTTCTAAATCTTGATATTTCCATTACATGTTTCTTGTGTGTTTTTTCAACTGTAAAGTGTAACAATTTGTGGCTTTGTATTGATCTGGTTTGTATATTAATTTTGTGTGTGAAAAACATCAGAGTGAAATATTTGTTCATTGTTTCTCTTGTGCTATATTTCTCAAGCATTATCAAAGGGATCATCAAGAGAAGATTGATGCTCAACTCATTAAGGATCAAGAAGGTTTCTTCTACTAACTAATGCTAATTTACATCTCTACTTCTGAAGACCAAAAAGAACCAAAGTTTTAAACTTCTTCTTACTACATTTCCATAAGATGATTAGAATTTAGAACCTATGGAAACAGCACCAACATGAGACTCTGTGTAGCTGTCAATGTTCTCTTCCAAGAAGCTCATATCGTCATCACTTATTGGGAAATCAAGCAGAAGTTGGAGAGCAGAGTCTGTTGAGTCATCCTCGAGATTATTAGAACAAGGGGAGTAGTAATCAGAACCATGAATCGCCACAGTAACCTCTTTCCCTCCAAAAGACTTTGTTGAGCTCTTTTGAAGTGCAGATGAGGAAGATGTTGTCCGAGAGCAAGGGCTTTGACTAGTAGTAGTTGTTGATTCATCTAAAGGAGCAAGATTCCTGAAAGCTTCACCAATCTCAGAGTTCCATATGCGTAAGAAGTGATCACAGTCGGTTTTAACAGCTCCACCACCAACGGAAGAAGGACAGAAGAGCATTGATTCTCTAGAAAGCCTTGCCTCAGCTTCAACTCTAGCACTTTCCCATTGAGCCATGTGGCGAGTTGTGGGAGAAGATGGAGCTTGTTTTGGTAACCCGAATGAAGTTATTGGCTCATGGGTTTTAGGATCAAGACCCATAGATAAAAGACGCTTCTTCAAATGAGTGTTCCATAAGTTCTTGATCTCGTTGTCTGTTCTTCCTGGAAGCTGTGCTGCTATAGCAGCCCACCTGACAGAAAGAAAGAATAGAAATCAGACAATGTTGAAGAAGCTAGAGAAGAAGAAGAAGGTGGAGAACAACAAGTACTAAAAGACCTGTTTCCGAGAATGGCATGAAGCTGGACAACAAGTTTCTCTTCCTCAGCAGTGAAAGGACCTCTCTTTATGTCTGGCCTTAGATAGTTTGTCCATCTCAGTCTACAACTCTTTCCACAACGAAGTAAACCTGTTTTTCTCATGGCCAAAACAAAACTTATTAAGATGAAACCCCTTTTGAAGCTTCACTCAAGAACCCTAGTTATGGAGTTTTCAGTAAAAAGCATGATGTAAAGATGAAAACTTTCTCCAAAATCTCTCACTCAAGAATCTAACAGAGTGGAAAAGAGGAAGAAGAAGATGAGTTTTTTTAGTTTACCAGCTTGCTTAGGGAGTGTTCTCCAGCTACCATGGCCATTTTTTTGGATATGAGCAACAAGAATCTCATCTTCATCAGCAGTCCATGGACCTTTCTTCAAACCTTTCTTATCACAACAAGGTGTTCTTCCCATTTTGTTGTCCTTCACCTCACTAAAACAATAGCTCTTTCTTTTTAATTGAACTTCAGAGGGAGAGAGAGAGACGAAACAATTGAAACAGCTAGTAGACTTTTAGACTCATTATAGAAGATAGGAGGATCAAAGAGAGAATTTTTGAAATTAAGGGAAAAATAAAGTATGAATGTCTTTTTTTTTTTTTTAATTTGGTCTGGTTTTAATGTCGTCTAGATGAAATAAAAAGCCAAAGGAAGCAATGAATTTACGATCTATGTTTCTCTTGATACCTATATAGTAATATAGTATAGTAGTAGTAGTAGTTATTTATATATATATATAGGGATATTATTAGAGAAAATGAAAAATAGTAAATAAATACGATTGTGTGTGGGAATAGAGACACGAAAAAAGGACGATCAGCGAGCTTCGAGCCGGCCCTGAGCATTTAATACACGCAAAAAATTCGTACAACCATTTATTTAGATTTGTATTTAATGTTCATGACAGCAACAACAGGTCGTTCAAACAAAGAACAACAAAAAATCATGATTGCAAATATTTGGACCCTTTTGTTTAACATTTTTCCAAATTTTGCAAACAATAAATAGGGTTACCCTATACTGTGTTTTTGTAAATAAATCCTAGTAATCTTATAAAAGCTTCATCATAGCTTCAGATGAATATTTTTGTGAATTAGGGGATTCTTTTTAATCTTGAAGGTGTGTAAATTATGATTGATATGATGAGTATGACCCCAAGTTTTGATGTCGAAAACAGCTAAGGGAAAAAGTAAAGAAGAAGTGGGCTAGGGTTTGAAAAATTGCAAGAAACAGGAAATAAAAGAGCATTAATGGCGGATAATACGAGACATCCCTCTTTAGCCGGGAAATAAAAAACAGAGAGAAACATTTATTGTTATCTTAGAAGAAAAAAAAAAATACTCATGGAGAGAAGTTGATAAAGAAAGGAGCAGGAGACGACAATGACTTGTTGTAGGAGCTAGCCGAAGGAAATGAAATGTGATGTGACAAACACGTTTTAATGAAAAAAATTATAAACTAAAAAACGAAAACATGGTTCATTTATTAACAATTGACTATTTTTATATTATTACATACTGTATATTTTCTTCTACTGTAAGAGTTATTTTTGTCGAAGTTTCTGTGCTGAGCTTTTTACTCCAAATTTCACTATTACTAGTTTTTTCTTATAAGAAAATTAATTACAGAGTCATAAAAGAATCCAATAGAGAGTGGACACGTAATGTAGATATAGGCTTAGGGATCACAAAAGAGTCAAAGATAGAGAAGCAAAAGATACTGTTTGTGTAAGGGACCTTGCTGACATATCAGTGGGGTCCAATCATAAATAAATGTGGTCAGCTACAAGTCAAAAACCCCATATACTTACTATACTATGTGTTGTTGTTTCGCAAATACGCTTCTTTTTTCTGCTACATATGTTTCATAAATGTTTATTTTCATGAAAGAATTAAATGAAATCATATCATATCTATTCATCAAGTAAGGAGATATCTCCACCGCAATAAAATTTTAGATTCTGAATTGAGATAACACTTACAAACATGATTTGCCAACACTTAGTTATAAACATTACGGATGAAATATGTAAAATAATTACTGAGACCTAAAATACTTGGTGAACTACACCAACCAACTAGAAGAATAACAACAAGCATGAGGAAGAAAGAAACACTTTTGAAAAATCAAAATAACTTTTTTATGGAAGTACAAAAATAAAATAAACAAAGTGTAACTTTCATGATATAGAAATCCTAAATGTGCTGAGGCCCATAGTTCCAAACAAAGCCCAACACAAAAACAAAACAGAGAGGAGGGTCATACGTGAGTTCCGTCATACGTTCTATCTTTTATTACTAGCCAAGTCAAAGAGGAGTCCATAGTGCAACGTAAAAAGGTTTCATTGAACCAGGAAATTTAAAAAGTCTAGAGAGAGAGATTAGAAACCAAACCAACTCTGTAACGAGTCTTTCTTTACATGAACATGCCTCATCTCCTCCCCATCGAGCTTTGAGAAACACCTGAAACATTGGGACACATTGGTCTTAAAGATGAAATCTAGCTAGTTTTTTTTTATTCTGTTTCAATATTGTCTTGACAAGCTAAGAGAGAGATTAGTCTTTACCATTTTAATCGACCCGTGTCTCTCTTCAGGTGGAGAAACGTTTCATGCACGGTTTAGAAGTTTACTGACAGTAGATTGCTTGATCGATATTAGAAGGAATTGGTTTGATTTCAGTCCCAAGTTCTTGCTCAGTCTGATACCTGTTTTCAGAACATGATAAATGGCTAAGAAAAACTATAACGGAACAAGAATCCAGTTAGAACAGTGGAAAGAAGGAAAGACATACATTTTGAAGCGGTCCTCGTATGTTACCAAATTCACAGCCAATCCAAGGTGTCCAAACCGTCCTGACCGTCCCACCTGAGCATTTCACAACATGAAGTAAGAAATATGAGGATGTACTTGAGAGAAGCTTTTCATTGATCATAAACAAATTTTGTTTCAACCTACCCTGTGTAGATACGACTCAGAAGTCCTAGGAAAATCAAAGTTGATCACTACATTCACAGCTTGAATGTCTATTCCACGAGTAAACAGATCTGCACAAGTCATTTTCACAATAAGTCAAACCATCATCATCATTATCAAACTACAAGTGGTCAATGTTTAAAGTACATGCTTGACAAACACAAAGCATACCAGTGCAGACGAGATTCCTGCAAGCACCATTGCGGAACTCATGGAACACTCTGTTTCTATGGTCTTGAACCATCTTTGCATGAATGTAGAAGCATGAATAACCAAGTTCTGTGATTTTCTTAGCCAACAGCTCCACTCGATTGACAGAATTGCAAAAAATTATCGATTGATTTATTTGCAGCTGGGATTAAAAAAAAACATAACTAGTTTAGAACATCCAAATCAAGTGCCAAATACTTCTGTAGTTACAGGGATATGTCTAGACATCTGACCTTAGAGAAAAGTGTGTTGAGGCAGTGAACCTTCTGTCTTTCTTCAACAAAGGCATAATATTGTGTGACACCCACAAGCGTGAGTTGATCCATGAGATTGATAACATAGGGCTTCCGGAGATGGCGATCCTTGAAAGCCTTGACAGTGACAGGAAATGTGGCGGAAAACATCAAAAATTGACGATTTTGTGGCAGAAACTGTATCAATTCCTCTAGAGAAGGTTGGAATTCTGCAGACAAAAGCTTGTCGGCCTGGAAAAAATCATTAGTAAGGAGTCAGAAAGATTGAAGCTTATGACGCAATGAAACATAATCAACATCAGGTAGATATAGAAATAGAAGAAAGAAGGCTTAAGGGGTAAATGACTGTTAGCAGTCATAAGTATAATACGATACAATCAATTCTGTTGAATCTTCAACAGGGCAAAATTAGAAAATTTCCTTTTAGCAGTAATTCCACCGTTTTTTTCTTCATCGATTTTAGCAATAATGACAAGAACAACATATACTTGGGGAAAGCTATCACAAAGATATAGTTAAGACTTAAGATCAAGATATTAGGAAAAGCTATCAGGAGCTCACCTCATCCATTACAAGCATTCCACAGTCTTTCAAAACACACACACCCTTTTTTGTAAGATCCAATATTCTTCCAGGAGTTCCAACCAACAGATGTACAGGTTGATGTAGTCGCATGATATCATCTCTCAGACTGGTACCGCCAGTGGTGACCATTACCTGGATATTCAAATACTTGGAAAGCTCCTTGCAGACCTGTGATGTCTGAAGGGCCAGTTCTCGCGTTGGCACTAGAATCATGGCTGCATAAGAAGATGGAACAACAAGTGTTGTTGCAAAGACAAACACAGTCAGTCAGTAATTATTTTTCACAATATAAAAAAAAACCTAGTCATTGGTTTCACTCTACTGGGCATAGACAACTGATCACACAACAATAAAAAGAAATAAAAAGGGGTAGCAGCATACCTTGAATAATATTGTTATTTGGATCAATTTTCTCGAGGACAGGAATGCAGAAGGCACCAGTCTTTCCTGTACCGTTTTTGGCTCTAGCAAGTATATCACTACCAGTTAAAGCAATTGGAATGCTCTCTTCTTGAATTGGAGATGGCTTCTCAAAACCCTTCTCATAAATTCCCTTTAACAGATCTCTTTTCAGAAAGTAATCTTCGAATTCATTTCCCTTAGTAGCTGTCACATCCTGCAGACAACATCAAAGACAATGTTCATCACAAACAACAATCCTCAAGATTCATAATCACTATAGGAAAAAAGAACTCTGAAGAAAGTTCTTAAGGAAGCCATACCGTAGTCTGATAACGTGTGTCAGGAGGTGGGAGCCTTAACGTTGCCTTCCAATCTTGGCCACTGAGAGTAACAGAGAATCCATCAGCAAACAAAGACATATAACTTCACCTCAAATTAAAATCATTACTCAATTGAATCCAAATCTATCCATAACGTAATCACTACTTGTTTTCCAAGAACAGGAACTTACTTAGGTTCGCTGCTAGCTTCGGATTGAGACGTCTTCTGAACCTCATTAGCAGCGTTATTGGCGTTTCCAGGAATCTGAGGGCGTCTTGACCACTGTTGCTGTTGCTGCTGTTGTTGTTGTTGATGCTGCAGTTGCATCTGCTGAGGGTTCTGGGGATAGCCGCGCTGAACATACTGCTGCTGCTGCTGCTGCTGATCTTGAGGCTGTTGCTGACGATACGACTGATGATGATAATCTGGATTCGGCGGCGCACCACGTCCGGTGCCAACCCCCGGTGGATACCTTCCTCTGTTATTATTATTATTCATCACAAACAAATCTCGATCTCGAAAACTTTTTTAAGACACAAGACAAACCCTAAATCGACCTTTTACAAAAAAAAAAAAAAAAAAAACTACGAAAGAATCTGAGAGAGTTTACACAAGAGAATGCTCGTACAAAAACCTAAGGGGTTCTAAAGAAACTGATCCGTGGAAACAAACTCTAGGCAAAGATCGGGAATGCTCAAATAAAACCACAAACCGGTCCGCCAGAAAAGAAAAAAACGAATCGAAGAGTTCCGATTGATATTATCACAACACAAATCCGAAGAAGAGAAGAGAGAGAAAGTGAATTAAGAGAAAGAGAAAAAAAATTTCCCGAGAAAATTTTTTATTGAGTGGTTCGGTTACAAAAGGGAGGAAAGTGACGAATCCCACACACACTCGCCGGCGTCTTTTTTTTTGTTTTAGGGCGTCAATGGATTTTCTCTTCTTTCTTTCTTTCTTTCACAGACTCTCTCTCACTTTATTATCTATTATTTATTAAAATGATCCTTTTTGTTTCTATTGTTTACATCAATAACCCATAGTTTCCTTTTCTTTTCGATTCACCCTATTGTTTTGTCACTTATGATTCTTTGCCATTTTGCAATTTCTTAATTGAGTTCTGCTGATAGACTGATAAGTGTAGTCCTGGGCGTTCGGTGGAAACCGAGGAACCCGAACCGAACAAACCGACAAATTCAGTTATTGGCAGAGAGCGTGAGATGAACCTAAAACCGATCGGCGAAATTATTTTAGAAATTCGGTTTTCGGTTCGGTTCGGTTCGGCAAGCTGAAACCGATCGGTTTTCGGTTCGGCAAACTTATCATAAGTGAGTGATATATAACATTATTTTTCCTTTCTAGTTACATAACAAAATCATGCTTAAGAATTTTATACTGATGGTGATGGGTAGGTATGTATATAATTATAAGCTATGATGGTTAGTTATAAGGCAGTCTTGTAATGTTAGGTTAGTTTAGATTAGGTTAGGTATTGTCTATGTTGTATAAGGATATCTTCATTAATAATTACATCTTAAAATCGGAAAAGGTTATATATAAGCTTTGTAATGAGCGTAAATAGTGTTTTTCTTTTTTGATGATAGCGTTTTTTCGTGTGTCCCGACATATTTTTAAGGGTTCTCCTCACTCGAATCTCAACCATCAGAACAACACAATTTTTTTGCCCGGTCCCTAGGTTTTTTGATATAATAAAAAGGCAGAGAGCTCATAGATGGGGAAAAAAAAAAGGAAAAACATTGATCCATCTTCGAAACTCTTTCGTAAATTTGAAAGAAGAAGAAGGGAGAGAGAGAGAGATAACAATGGCGTTTACAGGGACACTAGACAAATGCAAGGCGTGTGACAAGACGGTATACGTTATGGATTTGATGACATTGGAAGGAATGCCTTATCACAAGTCATGCTTCAGGTGCAGCCATTGTAATGGCACTCTCGTGGTATATATATATCTACCTTCTTCTTCTTCTGTTTCCATTTATTGTTCCTCTTTGTTTCTATGATATATAAAAAAACATGTCTTTGTCTTTTACAGATAAGTAACTACTCATCCATGGATGGAGTTTTGTATTGCAAGACCCATTTTGAACAGCTCTTCAAAGAATCTGGAAATTTCAGCAAGAATTTTCAAACAGGTTTGTCAAATCCTCTGTTCTTTTAGCTCTGTTATCTTTTGTTTAAATCTTTTAATCTAGTGGATACTTTGTCTTCCTGACTGATCATTTACAGCTGGAAAGACCGAGAAATCGAATGAAACGGTATGAACAACAATTCTTCAACAATACATTCCTCTGTTTTTTTTTTCTTTATGTTATTTCTTCCATCTTTTTCTAATATGTTTTCTTGGTGTGATCATCTGCATAGTCGAGGGCTCCAAACAGGTTATCTTCTTTCTTTAGCGGAACACAAGACAAATGTGCAGCTTGTAAGAAAACAGTTTATCCTCTAGAGAAGATGACAATGGAAGGAGAATCTTACCACAAGACTTGCTTCAGATGTGCACATAGTGGTTGTCCATTAACACACTCTTCATATGCTGCTCTCGACGGCATCCTTTACTGTAAAGTCCACTTCAGCCAGCTTTTCCTTGAGAAAGGTAATTACAGTCACGTCCTCCAAGCCGCCGCTAACAACCGTCGCACGGGGCTGACGAAGACAAAGCCGAACCCAAAGAAGATGAAGCTAACCCTAACCCTAACCCCACCGAAGAAGAAACTTCTGATGCAGCAGCAAGTGAAGAACATGAGTCCTAAGATGATCCGGGAGAGTTTTTTTTTTATGAAATATATCATCATCATAAATTGTTAAAAGAGCCACAGTTTTCTTTAACTAATGCAACGAGGTAGATCCAAATTCTGTTTTTGTTACTTTTGTTTATGGAACTGCATATTATTATATATATTTGTAAAGTATTTTATTCAAGTTTACAAGTAATGTTTTAGATCCAATTTGTAGCCAAACAAATAATTCATATCCATTACTCCTTGGTGCCAGGATCAGATAACTTCGGGTGTGTGTCATCTTAGTATGTACTAGATTATTAAATTCAAGTTTTTGTTTATTATTTTTTTTTTGTTAATATACTATTTTAATACTAATTTTGCTAATGTACTTCATTGTTAATTTTAGTGATTTAGTATATAATTCACGGTATACCGCATAACAATTCTTTTTTAATACAGTTTTAATTAAATCAGTTTAAACATATTTTAATTGATATTATTAAAATAGAAAAATGAAGATTTAACTCATATTGAGGTATCATGTTAATAATATTTTATTTTTAGTGTTATCATTTCAATCATGTCATGTAATATAACTTATTTGTGTTATTTTAAAAATTTAATATTTTTAAATATTGATAATTTAAAACTTTTTATTAAGTTTAGATATATCATTTATTAATTATAAACTTCTTAAAAATTTTTATTAACTTTTATTATAAAGATATATTTAAAATTTAAATCAAATATATGCAGAAAAAGATACATTTTTATTAACTTTATGTATTATATGATGATTCAATAAATTTAAATTTTAAAATCAAAAAGAGATGATAGGAAAATAATTTTTTAAAATCTGGAATAAATATTCTAAATATCTATATTAATTGTAGAACATTATCTACAATTATTTTTGGTTATAAGAATATCTACAATTATTCTTATAACAAATATTTTAATAGATTATAATTAAGAATAGTATAGATTATATCCATATTCTTAACATATGGATAAAGCATATTATTAAAATATTTGTTATAAGAATAATTGTAGATAAAACATATGGATTTTTAAAATATTTTAATTATTTTTGGTTATAAGAATACTAGACATAGTTGACTAAACTTGCTTGGATATAAATATAAGCATTTAATGACACTCAATGGTAAATGTTTCCAAACAAATATTTTTGAAAAAGTGCTGCAAAAAGACTAGTATAGATTTAAGGAAATTTTTTAATCTAAAATGTGGAGAGGATGTTATCTTATTTTTTACTACATTTTTCTTTTGAAGAAATTAACTTGGAAACAATGAAATTATATAGAAAAGAAAAGAGATAATTTTTAAAAAATGTAAAGATAATATGATACTTTATATAACAAAAATATACCACAATTAATAGATTATAATTAAGTTTAACAAACACAAAATGTTTCTTTTCACATCCCATAGAAAGTAAAACTTCCTTGATCTCAATAATTCACCTTTTATTTATATTCTATGATATGATTCTCCCAGTCCACATCTATTTATATATATAGTCTTATTAACTTCTCGAATTCTTTATACATAAGAAAAAGAAAAAAAAAACTAAGACATAGGATTTTTGAAAATAAGAATGTCGCAAAGTCTTCTGGACATTTGCATATTGGGTGCTTTTATAGTCGTAATGCTTCTTGTTGGGGCATGCATCTTCTTTCGTAAAAAATCGTAATGATCAAGAGAATATGCAGGATAGGCCAGATGTTTAAACAGAAAGCTATTTACATAATTATATGGTTGTTGGTTTATCTTATCTAGAGCTCTTAAGATGATATTAAGTTTTTGCTAATCGTGTTGTTCCTTACTATGTGTGGTTTCTTCTTCTTTTCTTTTCTAAAGGAGTTTAGTATGGGACTATTTTCAATCATTAATAAAGTTTTAATATCTCAAGGACATTCAAACATTATTCTCTCACTACATAAGTATATTTTTGTTTTAATATTAATTACGTCTGATACACACAAAAATTCAGAACTCTGAAAACGTGATTGCGTCTAAAGAAACAGTCAGAAGGAGTTTCTTGAAGCGGAAGTAAAGCCAAGTTCACAGGACT